>JAPQRP010000013.1:27531336-27542486 GCA_037367295.1 Apogon hyalosoma
AAAAAACACCTCATTATAACATCAGTGCAACTACTTTTCATAGTTTTTAGCAGCAGGGCAATGAAAATTAAAAACTGTCAGATTCATGGCGATGGTGACCTAGTGCAGCAATGCATTGCCCAGCTCATAGCTATTGTACCAGGCTGTGGGGTTATTGTCCATGGGAGGGGGGCAGCTAGAGGAAGGGGGAAGTATTCAGGGGTCTCAGCCTGCGGACACAGGCTGCCGGACAGTCTTGTTGTTCGTGCCTGTATGGACCTATACCGTCTACCTGAGGGCAGCAGCTGGAAAAGGTGATGAGCAGGGCGGTGGCGGTCACGCAGGATGTTCCGCACTCTCCTCGGACACCGAGCGGTGTGGACGGTACTAATCTCTGGGAGAGTAGTCCCAGTGATTCTCCCAGCAGTGTTCACCCCTCGCCGGAGTGCCTGCTGTTCCGCCTTAAGTGCAGCTGGTGAACCGCACTAAAAAAAAAAAACACCACAGGTCAAAACGCTGCTGACGGCGCAGCTGTAGAAGTTCACCGTCAGAGGTCTGGGGACGTGGGTGCTCTTCAACTTCCTCAGGTAGTAGACGCCTTGTCGTGCCTTCCCCACAGCTGAGGTGACGTGAGCGCCCCAGGTTAGGTCCTGCGCCACAGTCACCCCCAGGAATTTAAAACTGCTCACCCTCTCCACCACCTCTGAGCCGACGGAGAGGGGCCTATGCGGAAGTCCACAATGATTTCCTTGGTCTTCTTGACGTTTCAGACCAGGTCATTACTGTCACACCGTGCCGCCAGATGTTGCACCTCATTCCTGTAATCGGTCTCATTGTTGCTGGCGATGAGTCCGAGAACTGTAGTGTCGTCGGCGAGGTTGGACAGGGAAGAGGCAGAGCAGTCATGGGTGTACAGAGTGTATAGCAGGGGGCTCGGCACACACCTCTGGGGGGCCCCGGTGTTGATAACAAGGGTGGAGGAGGTGTTATTGTCCACGCTAACACTCTGTGTGTGGTTTGTTAGAAAGTCTACGATCCAGTTGCACAGGGTGTTGTTAAATCCAAGTTGATGCAGTTTGGAGCAGAGTCTGAACGCACTTTGGGGCTATTTTAAAAAATAAAGACTTACTGAGATGAAAGAGAAACTATTTTTCAGATAAAACATATTTGTATATTATTTTTATACAAAAATCTGCATGTAACGTGGTCGAAAGGACATGAAAATTATGCACTACTGTTTTGTTTTTTTTTAATATCTCTTTATTGTCTCACAGGTATATTTTGGGAACTGAGCTGATTATGCAAGGCAGAGTGTTTCACAAAAATGACCGCTGTTGGAGAATCACTCGTGATTTATTTGTGTTTAAATGGGGGCAGGTTCCGCATGTAACGCAAGTGGACACGAATGGTTACATACAAAACCTGGAATGAGACTGAGATTTGTGAAAAACCCACGTCTGGATTAGAAAAACCACTAGGATCGTCAAATTTTACAAAGTGTCTTTATTTGTAGCGCTATATAAGATCATTTCCAGCCATGTGATCCAGAGCAAATGCACTGATGCCTAGGTAGCTTTAACTGTCCCAATTTTGGTCCTATTTTTGGTCCCAATATTTGATTAAAAATTCATTCATTTTGGGATGGCTCAGAGCAAGAGAGTATTTTTTTTTTTTGCCTTTATCTGAGGTTATTATTAGGTACATCCTGGGGGGAAATATGTTCAAATTTCTCTTTTATTATTGGATGTAAAAAAGTTGGAAAAGTGCCAGAAACCAAAATGAACCCAGTTTCATAGAAGCACCCAACACTCAAACTAATTTACCTTTTTTTTTCTGTTTTTATATCCCGAAGACCCAGGGCTACTTTTGTGGCAGTTCCAAAATTAAAAAAAAAAAAAAAAAAAAAAAGAAAGAAAAAAAGCCTTATTCTTAAATATAACCTAATTGTCTTGAATTAAAAAAAAATACAAAAAGTCACTAAAGACCCAGTGCTACTTTTGTGGCAGATTCCAAATTAATTTTTTTCCCTATTAAACCGTTACTAAGGGATTTATCTTCATTTATTGTAGTATTATCTTGTGTATTTGCATTTTTTCAGTGAAAATCATGTATTTTCCTACATTCCATTTACTGATTATGTATATGTTCATAAAAGCTCAGAGTAAAGTTGAGGGTTATATCAGAAAAAGAGAAAACCGAAGAAAAAGTGACTTTTTCAGTAAAATATCTCATTAAAGATTCAGTGCTACTTTTGTGTCAGTTCCCAAATGCATTTTTCTCTCTATTTAACCTTACTTCAGTGATTTATCACCATTTATTATAATATTATCCTTTGTATTTTGCATTTTTCACTGTAAATCATGTATTTTCCTATATTTAATTTAGATGTTCATGAAATTCAAAGGTTATTATATCAACACAGAGAAAACTGGAGAAAAAGTGTTTTTTTTTTTCAGCAAATATGTCACTGACTGAGCATAAAATAAGTGTCTGCGTCCACTGTGATTCACCAAACTTCATGGGTTTCACTGGTGAATCAGTGTTATAGAAGATGACGGTGTTTCCACGGTAACTACGGAGCCTCTGAACGTCCACATGGGTCATATCTGACGGCCGCGAAAAGATGATAAACTGCATTTTACCTGAATTATTTACATGTATTGATAGGATTAGTGGATCAATAGGTATTATACAGTTTAGATTGGTAGATGCTTTTGGTTGCCAGTGGATACTTGGGTCATTATGGGTTATCCATATTGCCTAGCTCCGCAGATATGAACCCCGCATAAACTGACGACGCAACAACAGTATATCATCCAACATTCACTCATAAAACTGCACAAAACTAACCAGATCGAGTCGAATACACACACTTTTGTTAAGATTTGTGAAAATGCCTCCAAAGGACTAAAGCTTCGGCGCTAAAAACCCCACGGAGCAACTAGCAAGCTCACAGGCCCGTCTTCGTTACCCAGCAAAACAACACAGAAACACAACAACACTTGTAAGCAAAGCACAAACAAACATGACTCAAACATAACTCGATCAAGAGGTGTGCAGCGATTCAGCTTGGCGCATTTGGTTTGTTTCAGAAGCACGTTCGCTCTGGCCTTCTTTCGGCAACTTTCAGATCATTTCATGCTTTCTGACCATGAGAAGACCTTTTTTGGCATGCAGGTAAAAAGCAGAAAAGGCAGCAGACAGACAGCCGACGGTGAAGACGTGTACATTAGGTTACAGATGTGGTGCTTGGAAAGGTTATTCAGGTACAGCGTAGTGGCGGTGATCATGATGGTGCCTTTTACAGGCCGGGTTTTTTTTTGGATGATAATGGTCCTCTTGACACATAAGAAGAAAATGGACGTATTTAGCGCTGCAAGTAAAATAGCAAAACATAAAAGCAGTGTGGAAAGGAACTCTTTATCTGGGAGGCAGATGAAAAGAGTTCAGGATAATGCAGCTTTTGCGCGCTGTAGCAAAAAGTGCAGCGGCAGCGGCGGCGGCAGCAGCTCTAACCGATAATCTACGACTTATGCCGACAGGATAGTGAGAGTCTGGCATCTGCTTCATGAATGTGAATGTTCTTCTGCAAAGCACCGACGTCAAACTGGCACCTATCTTACCGGGAAATACATTAATATCAGAGAAAAGCAGTCGCCTTGACGATGAAAACTCGCAAAGTGCCTTCTTTTCTCCACACTGAGAAAACGGTCGGTGCTGGAAGGATTCTAGTGAAACTTGTTTGTGCGACGTTCATGCACTTGCGTGATTTTTGTATGTTTTGAAAACGTTTCTGTCAGTAAAATATCATTTACTGTGAATTATGCAGTCATTCATTCATACATTTATTCAAATGAACTTTCCTACTACACACAACAGGTACAGTCTCAACCAACAAAGTAGGCACGCAAGAATAAAAAGACATAAAGTCAAAGTCTGGAGGAAAAAATAGCAGTTTTGGAAAAAGTCTGGAATTTTTATGTGGATAAAGAGCAA
Organism: Apogon hyalosoma; assembly: GCA_037367295.1. Classification (NCBI taxonomy): domain Eukaryota; kingdom Metazoa; phylum Chordata; class Actinopteri; order Kurtiformes; family Apogonidae; genus Apogon; species Apogon hyalosoma. The sequence continues at coordinate 27,535,312 of JAPQRP010000013.1, forward strand.
ACACCCTGTATCAAGTTTTTTTTTATATGCTTCCCTCAGGTATTTCTTATCTTACAAGATTATGTGCCTTGAAGCATACTCTAAAATTCCACTATGACAAGGTTTCTGCAGGTATCAGCAGATTTCATTTAATGCTTTTTGATGCCACTTTAAACACATTTAACGCCCCTGTCCAACTGCAGATGGACTTTTATATATAGTTCTATGACAGTTTACCGTCCACAGGCTTGAACCTGGTTCTGAATAGCTCCTCCTCCAGTCGCTTCTGCTGAAACTTGCATTTTCCCATTTTTCTGACATTTGCAAATATTCCCTCTGCTCTTTCACCACAGCATGAGCACGCTCCCAGCAGGTTGCATTCCAAGCTTCCGGTGTTGATGACTTTGTGTATCAGACATAAACAATAGACAATTAAAGGGTTCCGCCTGTCAGTCATCACACTATACTTCCAATTAGTGATGTAAACAATTAACCGACTATCAATTAATTGTCAGTAAGAAGTCTGAAGTCTCGCTCCATCGTGTCAGAAAAAAGTCAGAAATGCCCATTTCTTCTAAACTGCCCCTCTTCAGATCCATTTATTTTATTTTATTTTATTTTATTTTATTTCTTTGCTGAATTTATTTAGTTCAGCTCCATACGTGTCGTTGCCTGGACTGTATCCAATGGTTCAATAAATCAATCATTAAGGAATATGACGTGCTTTTTTTCATGACGTACATAAACAGTATTTAGCTTTTATTCTTCTAGACCATATTGAAAGAGAAATTCAGGTTCTCAGGAAAATCGCCGCTTATCAAATAACCGTTAATCGATTGATAAGGTCAACCAACTCACGATTAGTGAATTAATCAATAATTTGCATCCCTGCTTCCGATCAAAATTATTAAATGTTTCTATAATCAAAATAAATTGTGAATAACAGCGCTTTCTTCCATCAAGTGTATTTAATTGTTTAATGCCTCTGGACATCGAATGTAATGCTTTTTTAATGCCATTTAAGGCTTTAATTTTAACAAAATCTATTTAATCACTTAGAGCTTTTTAATGACCCGCAGAAACCCTGTACGAGAATTTTTTTCCATACTTTATTAAGACGTCCACACAAAATTCCAGACTTTCCAGACAGAATTCCATACTTAAATAATAGAGAAATGGTAACTTTTATCTCTTTATAAATATAAATTTGTTTATTTTTCACTTTACAGTCTCACTTTAAATGTTCCTATTGTCTTTTTTTTTTTTTTTTTTTTTTTTTTTGCTGCGGTACCATAAACTGCACTGACCCCCCTCCATCCCACTTCCCAAAGTCTATATTTGGATATAGAATCCACCATCTGAGAGCAAAACTTCGACAACAAAGTGTGATCTCTGCTTGTGACCCTGAGGCTCAGCACAGAGTCCATCCCAACACCGTGCAATGTGGGTTTGTTATGAACACAACCCAAAGGTCGCTATGGCAACATCTGTAGGTGTGACAAGTAAAGCAGGTAGTCTCAGGTCGGCTTTTAAACATGACACATGTGCTTTAAAGCTAAAAATACATATACACAGGGTAATGCAAGATATTGAACTTGGCCGCAGAGGATGTTTGTGCACATTTTTCAAGAGGTTAAGGCTTCTCACTTCAAATTTGGTGAAAGATCATCTCACTTTTGAAGTGCTGGAAAGAAGAAATACAGCGTGAGACAAAATGCTGAACTGGCACAATGTAGATGTAATCCTCACGATTACATACACGACACTCAAAACACAGCAAAAATGACAAAACACACATTTCTGTTTTTTCTCTACATGCCAAAAACCTTCAATCTCAATCTTAATTTTTCAGAAACAGGGTGGCATCAACGTCAAGTCAGCAAGGTTTTTGGAAAAAAATTGCTGTGAAATGCGAGGTCGCTGTTGGGCAGACTTGGGTTTGTGACCTCAGCTGCAGCGTCTCCTTTTTAAGTTTCCATCGACCTTACCTGGGCAAGACTTGAAGCCAACCCCTTGTGAATGGAAGCAGATATCAGCACTCAGTCTGCACAGGCCTCGATCGAGAAAAATACAGTACCTTGCATACCTGCGGGACCAAAATCTTGCCTTGTGAGGAAGATGGCGTGGTCGTGGTACTCGGCGTGGTCGGGGTCGCGCCGCTGCTGCGTGTTGGCCCATCGACACACCTGCTCCAGGCTGCGGGATGGGTTACCACGCTCGATCAGGCTTATCGACTGCGGAAACACAAACAAGTGACAACTGAGTGACGGAACTCCGAATTATTTATTTATTTTTTTCTCTGTTGTCATCTGAGAGCATCAGGGTTGGGCTAAACTGAGCTTGGAAAACACTGTCTACCTCATCTAATATAGTTTTTTCGGTCTATCGTTATGAACATTTAACCCATAAAGACCCAGCGCTACTTTTGGGTCAGTTCCCAGATGTATTTAACCTTTCTTAATTGATTTATCACCATTTCTTTACGTCTAGGTGATAAAGCGATCATGAGAAATACCGCCATGTAACTTTTCCTCGACAGAAATATGAGACGTGCTCGATACAATTTCGATAGAATTCATTCATGTTTTACAGACATAAAAACAGCCGATCATAATTAAGTAGCGTCGCACCGAACCAATCACACTAGAGCCACGGCAAGTAAGGTTGACGCCCACAGCACACAGGCTAATGTTTGGGCTAAAGTGGGAGGTAATGAGCGTTCACTAGGGAGAAAAAGTGAACGAGAACTGGGGCGAGCGGGTTAATAAAAAGCAGAGTGAAGCCCGGAGGCGGACGTTCAAAACATGTTAAGTTTCATTTTCGGTTTACGCCAGTTAAAGAACGCACCCCCATGTATCATCATATCACCTTTATTACAAAATTACAAATTACAAATTACAAATACGTATACACAAACGTATATACAAACGTATTGTTTGGTGAAGGCGGTCTGTTTTGTTTGTGTTCTCTTTTCTGCTGCTCAGACTTTTAGTTTAGTTTTAAATATACGTTCCTGTTTTATTTATCTGGAACAGGTGAAATAATGTTCTTCAGCACATCTGTCATGTTCAACCTCTGACAGAAAATAAATCATATTTCAATCAAAAATAACCTTCTGATGTCTTCACAACCAACTTATGAGTAACGGAAAATTTAAGTTGGGCAAAAATAGTGAATTGATTTATATCGTGATATCGTCTGATATGAAAAAAATGATTGTGATATGATTTTTTTCCATATCACCCAACCCTAATTAGATAGATAGATAGATAGCTTTATTTGTATTTGTAATTATCTTCTATATTTTGCATTTTTCACTGTAAATTGTGTATTTTTCTATAACTAATGTCCTATGATTTGCATATTTAACAAAACTCAGTTATTGCAAGAGTTATTATATCAAAACCGAAGAAAAAATGACTTTTTCTGTCAAATCTATCATTAACTGAATATAAAACCAGTGTGTCCAACCACTGTCATTGATCCGACTCCATGGGTTTGACTGATGAATCAGTGTTGTAGAAGATGACGGTGTTTCCACGGTAACTACGGAGCCTCTAAACGTCCACATGGGTCATATCTGATGACTATGAAAAGATGATTTACGACATTACATTTACATGTTGCTCTATCAGGATGCGACCACATCATTATGCTCCTGTAAAAACCCTTAAATTTCTCTGTAAATCGACAACCGGGAGGAAGAGAAAGAATATAAAACCAGATGGAATACAGTTGACAGAAAAGCTGGATGGGTTTGTCACAAGGATAAATCAAAACTGTTGCAGGAAACAACAGAAGGGCCAACAGATGCTACTCTAACCAATAACTGATGAATATAACAAAAGCTACTTCCTTTCCATTGTAATGGAATTCAAATCATGACAAAAGACTTGATTTTTTTTTTTTTTACAAGCCTTAGGGAAAGTAAGGACATCATTTCATCATTTACTCTTAAGAAAAAGTAAATGAATGCATGTGTCTGTTTCACATCACTGTCTGTTTTGTCATTTTAGGTAAAAATTGTAATGTGTTTTGCCTCTTTTTGTCATCTGTAGCTTTCAGGATCATCATTTCCTGTAGTTCAACTGCATCTGAGACAACTACAGTTAAAAAAAAAAAAAAGAAAAAAAGACCAGACGCAGTAATTAACACATATCTAGAAATGATGACTGAGAGAACAATTCCCGGTCTGTCAATGGTAGCGTTATTAATCTCTCTTTTAATATCCAGGGATGTAAATCTATGTGTGTTTTGTGATATTTAATGTGACCGATGTTCTGTCAGAAAGAGCTGAATAAATATGAAGGTAAAAGCATGATTGCAATGAATACATATTAAGTTTTCTTTTAAGAAAACACATAAATACAGTACATCTGATGCGATGTTTCTTTATAACCGCGAACATCTGCGTTCATGCATCATGTGTGAGACCAGGAGTAATGAAAGCATCCGGTGATACTGTCCAAACATTCGTCTTCCTTCCTTCATACTGTGCTGGTAACATGTTCTACGTGCTTGCGCTCATCTACCTGATGCTGTGCGAACAGATAATGCGTCTCCAGGAAACATTGATGAGTTATGTCAATTAAAATGTGTGTGTGGATAAATAGTCGAGTGCCAAATGACTCACACTCGCTCTGTTGTCACATGCTTGATGAACATAAACCCATAAAGACCCAGACTTTTTCTGCATTAACCCTTTATAAGGCACTCATTGAAATACTCTGAAATTCAACATCTCAACCTTAGTGTTTGTTAGTGGAGGACATAACGAGACTTTTTTTTACTTTTGTGAATTTTTTTCAAAATTTTTATTGTCACGTAGCAAATCAAGATAAATGAAGTTACCATATTTGATTCCTTGTCCATAACTGGCAAAAAAAAAAAATTATATCCGAGATGTGTATATATAGAAAACATATAAGGAAAAAACATGTGTAATGTGAAAGGAACATGCATTTTAGAGCATTAGAACATCGCTTTTAGAACATTACAACAACGTTACCACATTGACTTGTGGGGAACCCCGGGTTCTAGATCCTCTGATCCAGTTCATTCTTTTACTTTCTTAGTCAATTCCACTGGCATTTTCAGTTGAATAACCTCTCAGCTGGCATCTCTATTTCTGCACATGACATCTGACACCGTGGCAATGTGTCCCTATTGTTTATCTGTTGCTAGGTAACCCACTTCGATGATGATTCTATGATTCTGGGCATAGCAACGTGATTGTAAGGCTACTGTATTCCAAAATGACTAATATCTCCCAAAATATTGGTCCTATCAACTTGCCATTTTCGCTAGTCTGTCCCTTAACCAAAAATACAAAAGTATGACAAACTGCAGCAGTCAGCTCTTTACGGATTTTATGTGATACCTGAGACACACAAACAAACAGTTTACTTCCCTTTTATCTATATCATAAAAGCCAAGCGGCCTCTGTGTGTGTGCATGTGTCCAGGGATTCGCACAAAATCTGGAAAGAGCTGATAAACTCCGCAGATGCACTATTTATGTATTTAGCATATTTTTGTGCATTTTAGTGTATTTTTGTGTATTTTAGCAGAATTTGGTGTATTTTTTGTGTATTATAGCATAGTTTTGTGTATTTTAGCATAGTTTATGTGTAATTTAGCATATTGTTGTTAATTTTAGTTTATTGTTTGTATATTTTTGTACATTTGAATGTATTTTTTAATGTATTAATAACTCCATTCATGGGTGGAGGGGTTCAGGTATGAGCTTTAGCGGTCTTAAACAGCTGAGTGGACTGCATCTGTTGTCTCATGTGATAAACACCAACTGGGAAGCCACTACCAATTGTGGACCCCATGGAAGGTAAACATTGTGGGCCGTTCAGAGAATAAATGATCTATAAATGTGTCGTCAGACGGGGGGGTTATGTACGTTGTATGGGGACTGGGGGTATTGGGGTGCATTCCATAAGTACCGTAACAACCACAACTGGCGTGAAACCGAAACTCTCTTTTACTCTGGAGCTTACACGAGATTTTCACAACTTCTAACCTATATCCACTGGGCCCCCTGGAAATGCTGGGCCCCATGAATTTGTCATGTTTACCCCCCACCCCCTTTACGGCGCCCCAGCATACCTATATCAAAACTTAACGCTACCTCAGCATATTTCACTTGCTTTTTCGAGAAAATATTAAAACCTGTTAAAATCACAACATGTTGAAGCTGTCATTGTGGACAAAGATGGTTACTATGACGTCACCTCCTCGACGTTTAAATGTGTCCAGTCTTTATATTTATGTATTTCTACGGTCTGATAGTTCAACAGTTTAACCACAACATGCAACTTTCTTGACCTGACAAGCACCATATGTGTAAATGACGGATAAAAGGACCAAAATTACAGCAAATGGTGCCAGGCACAATAAACCCCGCCCCTCGCAAACGTTTTAGCTCTTCATAGACATCTCCCTCTCAAATCGTGAGACTATGGGTTTGACCTTTCAAAGTCACTCAAGGTCAAAGGTCATGATGCCATTTTGGAGCCTACATGTAGTTTCCTATCTGTCAACAATAGTAACTGAGTACTTATCACCACTCTTTTTGGAGTTACGGCCATTTAAAATCATGTGACCTTGATTCTGACCTTTTAAGGTCACTCAAGGTCAAAGGTCATGATGTCATTTTGAACCCATGCCAGGTTTCCTATCTGTCTCTATCTCCACTTGTTTTCGAGCTATAGTCCATTTAAGTTTTTTAGGTATTGTCCGAATGACCCCCGACCTCTTCGGTCAATATTAGGTCAAAGTCTATACATACGGAAATAGACAAATGAAATACCATAAGATGCAGAATTGAAAAACGAGCATTTTGGTGCTCATTGTAAGTCTGTAAGATGAATAGTTCCAAAGTTATTTCCAAAATTCGATTTTGACCTTTATTGTGACCTTGACCTTTGACCTGCAATCTTCAAATTTGGCCTTCCAGGTTCTGATGTCAATGCACATCAACAGTGAGAGCAAAAAGAAAAGCAAAACTGAGTATACAGGAATGAAAAGGAAATTCCTGATTCGCCCTGTCTCATAACTTTTATAATGTTTATGGATTTATTATGTGGAGGCTTTAAAACAAGCCAGTTTGGGCTTTCTGCCTCTTCCTGCACCTCTACTGTTTTATTATGATTTTGATCAATGTTATGTATGTGCAAAATCAATAAA
>JAPQRP010000013.1:27542586-27557406 GCA_037367295.1 Apogon hyalosoma
CCATGTTTTCTTTTCTGTCTGTTTTAGTCACATGATACACACAGGAGTTAGGACTGGATTGCATAAGCATTGTTTTGGATGTACATTTGTTTGTACGTTTATTATAGGCTAAGATTTTGAGAAGCAACAATGCAGACATCGCATTTATATTCACTGAGCAATTTACAACAGTTCTTGTGTCCCGCGGTCGGTCACTTGACAGAGCGGACAGAGAATATTCCAGAAATGTCACTGTAATACTCATGCGGATACTGATAAAGTTTGTGTAGATATGACACGAGGCTCTAAAGAGGTAAAGAAAATGAAAGCCGATTCCAGAAATGACTGAATATTTGTATTTTTCTGAAAGCCACTGTCGCCTTAAAGTTTCATTACAATTGGTGTTTTATTTTTGAAGCAATCCTGTTGACAGATGGATGAACAGATAAACGGGAATGATCACGAAGCCTCCCCGGCAGGTGCACTAAACACATAGTAAATGCATAAATATAAGTTCACGGTGAGTAATTTTCCTACATTCTACAAGAAAAAAACACTGCCGTTGCGATGTAACAGAGGCTTTTTAAAGGACTCTGCATCTGACTAGTTCATTACAGTAATAAAAGCCAGATGGGACTGTTACAATATGCCGGAGCTCTGTGTTGTATGTACATTATTTTTTTTCCATAAATTGAACAGTGTCCCTGAAGACTGACGTATCTGAAGCGCAAGAGAATGGAGCATTACTGAATACGATATTGATTCAATTCAAGGTCGTTTCGCAGCTCCTGGGTGTTGTTTTATGAGGGATATGACGGTCGCTGTCACTCCATGAAAAGACACATTAGAACATCTCTATTGTCTGTGTGAGCTTTTTTTTTTTTTTTTTTTATTTGTCAGTGCTGCACTGCCACCGCTGTCTGAAAATGAACAAATACAGTGAATAAAGTAGCAATATTAAAAAAAAAAAAAACAAGCAAACCTATTACATTACAGGAATACATCAACTTTTCTGAAAAAAAGTCATACTATTATGTGAATAAAATTGTAATATTTTGAGGTTACAGTAGTAGTATTTCACTTTCGTGTTCATTTAATATTTTACAGGAATAAAGTCATACTATTTTGAGACAAAAGTAGTAATATTACGACTATAAACTCACAATATTGCAAGAAAAAAAGTTGTAATATTATTCTAGAGTAAAGGTGCAATATTATTAGAAATAAGTCCGAATTTTATGAGAATAAAGTTGCAATATTTCAAGAAAAACATCAGAATACTTCAAGAATAAAGTTATAATGGATGCAAGCAAAAAAAAAAAAAAAAAAGGCTGATACGGTTGGGTGCTATATAGTTTATAACTTTTTATTCATCGAATTCCAGTTTTATTCTCAAAACATTCTAATGTTTTTTTCTTGAAAAATTGCAAATTTATTCCCATACCAGTCTATTGTGACTTTATTCCCAAAATAACTTTTAATTTTTTATATGTTAAAGCCTGTTTATGAATGTCTATGAAATGTGACAAAACTATTATTGCCTTTTGTCTGATAGTTTAGTGGGGTTTTTGTTTGGTTTTTCAAACTCTGAAAGCTAACCATATTATTCTTAAATGTTCAGGTTACTTCTGTGTTCCATCTGTACGACAAACGCTTATTTAAGAGCTGCTCACTCTCTGAAAGACCATTCATTTAATTTTTATTAGTAATATTTTAAGAAAAACATCAGAACAGTTTGAGAATAGTTATTATTATAATAGTTGCAAGCAAAAAAAGGATGATATTGCTGGGTGTTGTATATTTTTCTTGTAAAAACACAACTTTTTATTCATAGAATTCCAACTTTATTCTCAGAACATCATAACGGTTTTCTTAAAAAACTGAAAATTTATTCCCATAACAGTCTATGGTGACTTTATTCTCAAAGTAACTTTTTTTTTTTTTTTGTCTTTAGTGCCGCAATAATCCCCTTTTATATGTTAAAGCCTGTTTATGAAAGACTATGAAATGGGAGAAAACTATTGTTGCGTTTTGTCTCATAATTTTTTTTTTCCAAACTTATTCTTAAATGTTTAGGTTATTTATGTGTTTTATCTGTATGACAAAGGTCTCTTCATGCAAACATAGATCAGTGCTGCTCACTCTCCCACAGACCATCCGTTTAATTCTTATGTGAGATAACGTACCTGTCTGTACCCGACCATTATCATACGGACCAGGACAACGTTGATGTTGGTACCCAGAGATTCATCATGGTAGATTTCATCGACCTGGAAGCAGGATATGAAACAGGTTCAGTCACTATCTGGTTGAAAATGAAAGATGCTCCTGATACTCAGTGCTTATGAGAGGATCAATAAAACTAAGCGCACAGTGAAGGCAGGCCACAGAGATACAGCAGAATGAGTCTGAAATAGGAAAAAAGAAAAAGGAGGAAAAAAGCCAAATGAGTTCATTAGGTCAACAAGGTAAAGATGATATGGATGGTGTTTTTAACGACCTCTATAAATAAAGAGCAGAGGTCCATAAATACATCTCTGAATGACACATTAAGAGCAGAAATAAACACAAATTTAATATAATAATAATAATAATAATAATAATAATGATAAAACAACTTTATTTGTATAGCACCTTTCATACAAAAATTGTAGCCCAAAGTGCTTCACATCAGTTAAAATTTACGAGAATACAATTTTTATAAAAAGGCTTAAGACAGGGGTAAAATAAAAAATAAATTAATATTTGATTACACACAAAATGATATAAAAGTACACAAAATAAAATGAAAGTTTCATCAGATTGCATGTACTGTAAGTGTGCTAATAAAACCAAAGCAACAGTACAAAAACTGCATCATGCACAAATATTAATGTGTTTTCTCCAAATCAGTAAGTATTTAATCAGTAAAGAAAACAATAGTGTATATGTAATATTTCTGCTTTTGGATAATTTAACTAAATATATGCGTTTAGAACACAAAACATGGGAGTTCTGACAAAGGTGTAGACATATGAACTGAATTTGCATAGGAAGGAAACACAACAGATGTTACCACCGAAGATGTATTTGGAGGGGGTGGGGGGGCACGGAAATCTGTCATTGACCTAACATGCTGCTTGATATTGATACAAACTACTGCCCCCATGTCGGTCTCAGCACCCCCCGCTCTCAGCTTTCTCTTTCCACACGCCCACCGACAGTGTCTGAACGCCCCCACTGAGAAACACTGGTTTAACCCTTTAACCCCTGAGACATTATTCCAGATGAACGTGCTGCTGTGAGTATGTGTTTGGGTTTCTTTCCTTCAGTGGTTTTCTTTTACTGTGTTTTTGGGTCAAAACAGGGCGGACTAACAGAAAACGACAAAAAAGAGGAAGTGAAGTTTGACAGGTTTTTAGGGAATAAGGCGCTCAGAATGTTCATCAATAACAGATTTGGGATATTTAATATGAACCGTGAACTGGAACACACTGAACAACAATAAGTATTTCAGTTTTGGCTCGGTAGTTTACGCTTCGGGGCTCTTTTTACTAAATCAGTCCAGCTGCTTTTTGGCACCTGGTTGAACTCCAAAAAAAAAAAACTGTTACGCAGTCAAAACTCGGTAAAAACACAGTATAAATAAATAAATAAATAAATAAATAAAGGAAAATCACAACAACACTTCAAACAACAATTAAAAAAAAAAAAAAAGCCCAAACCATTTTAATAGTGAGTCAGTCTCACTCACTGCTCTGTGTTTTACCCCCCCGATCCTCAGGTGGTGGGGGGGTTACACTGAGCATGCTCAGATATCTATGGAAAGAACAAGGTCTAATCTATTAGCACATATTGAAATTTTTCCTATTGAGCAAACAGGTGAATTTTTATGAATATTTTAAATAAATCATATATACAAACACGTTGGGGGTTAAAGGGTTAATAAGTAATCACATAAAAGAAGTCAGATTACATTTACATTTCTTCCGAATCAGACGCTTGTTCAACAGGACCCTCTAAAAAGTGATTTCATTTTTTACCGCGAGGCCTTTTTTTTTTTTTTTTTTTTTTCCCCCTTCCGTCTCTTACAACAAACTGGGAGTCATGATGAAATATGTAGTTAAGACACTGGCAACCGGCCAATAAAACTAGCGTTGTTATGCAATGGGAAATAATCCTGACCCAGAAATGTGTGGAGTGCCATTTGGCTTTATAATAATGCTGTGGTATGTAGATGCTAAACTGAGGGCCAAGGCAGGATCACATTCAAATCCCAAGTCCAATTTCCACTTGAGCATGTTTTATTTTCATCATCGGTTCGCTACATGTCTGCGCTCCTCTGGGGCTCTATAAAGTCAATCAGCTGCTTCACTTTGCGGTTGATAATAAAGTTGAGAGAAAAATAAAGCCTGGATATGTTTTTCCATAAATCAAGAGGTCATTTACTGCGCTGGGGCAGAACATGTTGGTTGTGGATTGTGCGTAAGAGCATACCAAACAAACTGGGTGACTCTCAGCTGGTAAACATGGAGTCAGTCAGCTTCACAAAGCGCCCTCACATCGCTCCGTGTGACCTCTCGACTTGTTTCTGAGAGGAAACATATGTTTTATAACTGGCACTTTGTGGCACGTGGTTTACGCTGCATGTGACAGAGCCGCATTTATGTTAACACGTCTGTTTGTACAAGCAAGGAGAATAATTTATGAAACGTCGGCGCCACAGTCTATCATTATCTCCATCCCGCGCGCGTACTTTCACGAAGGAACGTTGCTATACGGTACGGGTCACATTTGAATGAGATCATCTGCTCGTGCATCACACTTCCATAAACTGATGGAAGTTAAAGAAAATGTGGATAAAGTTGAGCAGGATCTCAATGCAAGGGGAAAAAATGCGTAAAAAAAAAAAAAAAAGGAGACGTAGACAAACGGAGCTACATCGGAGATACGCCCGACCCAAAACCCCGCACGGCTGATACATTAAGCATGTAAACTCTTTATTTTTGTGGATAAAGCTCCATGTCTGACTACTGAACTGTCTGAGAATATTGGAACATGCTGACCACAGTAGGACTCAGGAAATGGAAATGAAATTAGAACATCGTGAGATAGATAAGCAATATTTTAAAATGTGTTTGTAGTTGTTAAGAACATCTTAAATTATTCAATATTATAATGTAAATTGTGTGTTTATCACGTGTTAAAGGGCCCCCGTTTATAAGATGAGGACTGCTTCTGGGGTTTCCTATTACAAAATGTATCTTGCAAATGAATTGTCGGTTTTTATTGTATGTAATAATTTGTAATAAATTGAATAGATTGACTGATCAGGCCCAGTTTGTTCTTTTTGTATTTTTCTGCCCTGTGTTTTGCCTTTCAGGTTACATGCCCTCAATCAGGGACGTCAAGCTAATTTTACTTTAGGGGCCACAGACAGCCAAATTTGATCTCAAGTGGGCCGGACCAGTAAAATAATAGCAAAATCTTAATTCAACTTTTTTTTTTTTTTTTTTATTAATTCAAGCAGAAAAATCTGCCAATGGAACAAGTGAAAATTATCCTGGTAAGATTTCCTGAAATAAGATTTTCAAGATCTATTGCCTAAAAATAAGTTCGTATATCTCACTGAAAAGTTACTCTTCTGGTGATTCTGTCTTATTTTAAGTGCGATGAGATATTTGGACTAAAAATAAGAAAAATACACTTGGTCAGATTGAGATTTTTTCCAGTGGGGGCTAAAATAGCGATGAAAAAAGAACGTTCACACTGATGCAAAAGGAGGATTAGATTAGATTAGATAGACCTTTATTGATCCCCATGAAAACATCAGGGCTCGTACAGGTGCTTGAAATCCTTGAAAATGTGTGAATGTCAGTGTTTTGCTTTCAAGGTCTAAAAAAAGCTTGAAAGTGTTTATAATTATAACTGTGATGTGATTTATTTATGTTTTTTTTTTAATTAATAATTTCTGACAGACATAAAAATAATACACATACATAATTATGTCTTATTTTAAGTGTGATGAGACATTTGGACTAGAAATCCAAAAAATACACTTGGTAAGATTTGGATTTTTTTCCAGCGTAGCTCAAAATCTACATAACTTTTAATAGGATGCAGCAAATCCGAACTATTTTTCAAGAATGAATCCACAGAATGAGCCAAGGCTGAACCCAAAACATCTCAAACATCAAAAAAGTGCTGCTTTTTATTGAATACATCCCTAAAAAGCAGCCTGTTTTCAATTTCTTTGACCTCTTTGGATGTCAGAGGTACGTGCTCTACCAAATTGCCCTCTAGTTTAAAAGACACGTGAAAGCCAATTACTGTTCAAAGAGGTGAGGTTTTGATAAAGTACAAACAATTTGAGTGTACAAACAGCTACAATGCAGCCATTTGATGAATTTCCATCTTTCTGACAAACAAGCACAAAATTGTCCTTTATGATAAAAACTCTTTTTCAAGAAAAAGTCTGATATTTTCTACATTAAAAAAAAAAAACACCCAAAAGTAAAGGTTTTCATTGTTTTCGCTGACCAGGGTTATCATATTTTCTAACTTTAATTCTATTGCATCTTTAGAAAACATTCCAGCTTTTCTGGAAATGTGTTCGTAGGTGCCGTGGATTCTCGTGTGCAGCCTTCAACAAACCTGATGACGACGATTCATCAGGCACGACGGTGAAAATGAAAGTACTTATCCATCTTATAATCAAAAAATTATTAAAGTAGCTAAAGGAGCAGCACTCAACTCTGTATAATCTGATGTAGCATAATAGCCACTGGTTTTCCTTCAACTCAAATGAAGATGTCGGTCTGCAGTAATTTAAAAAAAAAAAAAAATCATTAATAAATAGGTCAACCGTGTCAGCATCATACTTCATAAAGGATTTTGCTAATTGCTGATAAAAATGACTCATCGGGCTCTGGATGCTCATTGAAGGGTCAGAACAGATGCTACTTTTGTGTTAATTAGTGAAATACATCTTCAAGTATCAAAGTTTAACAATTATATAAATAAGTCTTACATGCATGATATATTTGTACATGAGCCGGCGATGTGCGTAAGTCTGACACATTCAAGGAAAGGGGTTAAAGTTCTCTGGGTTGTTCGTCTACTTCTTTGGCGGCGTTGAAAGCAGCATTTACAAAAGACCATTGGGACAAAATGTTTTCAGGGAACACGAGGTGTTAAAATGGTCGAATCCCTACAAAATAATACGGCACCAAAAAGGCACATGTCTTTTTAGCACCGAGTAAAGCTGCCACGAAGTACACAACATGGACAAAAGTATGTGGACACGTTGAATTCAGGTGTTTCTTTTCTAACAGGGGTATAGAATAGAATAGAATAGAATAGAATAGAATAGAATAGAATAGAATAGAATCTTTATTCTGTCAGTAGTAGTCACACACGTAAACATGCACCACACACTGACATTTGCCTTCTGCCTTTAACCCATCATTAGATCATGCATCACACACACTGCACACTAGGAGCAGTGGGCTCGCCATGTCAGGCGCCCGGAGAGCAAATGGAGCGGTTAAGTGCCTTGCTCAAGGGCACATCAGCCAACATGTTAAATATCCTTGCTTTGGTTAGTTTTCTTTAAATTGTTATCTTTGCTTCCAAAACGCCTCAGATAGTTTTTACTCAATTTCTCTCAACTTTAATTTTGTTGTTTTGGTTTTTTTTATAATTATTATTCTCCATGACTGATTATACAGTGGTGGAAAAAGTTTCTGGACGCCCCATGCATTTGTAATCTATTCCATTCAGAATCCCTCTTCAGTCATTGAACTCTATCCAGTCTTGTTCCATTTTCCAAACCCACATGCCTCCTTCTGCATGTGCGCTGTTCTATCAAGGTCCAAACTGGATGTTTCAGTAGATAATGAAACACATCCAGGACACGACATGTTGAAACTATCAAGAATTTAGTTTGGTTATTTAAAAAAAAAAACATTTGTTTGTGTCTGTTTGATGCAGTCACGCCTTCTGAAACACAAAAAAGATTTTTACGCAAATATTTCATGATATTTCAGATTGTGTAAAATTTTAAGGGTGTCGGAAAACTTTTTTTTCCCACCACTGTAAATGTTCTGCTTCTTTTCTAAAATTTCTAAAGTATTTTTCATGCTCCAACTGTAAATAATTTTCTACCACAACTTTCTACCAAAGTGAGCCACACTAGTCTATGCTCATTCAACAAATAAAAAACAATAGAAGAAAGGGAATATAAAATACTCTACAACTACAGCCGTGACCAAAGTTTTGCCAGAAACAGAAAGTGACTTTTGGTTTAAATGTGACTTATTTGTCAGTAAATGTCATTGAAACTCATACAAGCTTATAATTGTTCTTTCATGTACATTACAAACAAGTGGAAAAAACACACTCTTCGGTCCAGACAGTGTAATATCACATCAGATTTCATCACAACTGCTTGTGTGTGATAAAAGTTCACTTTCTATGGCCATCCCATAACACGGTGTTACATCACATATCTGTACCAACACTATTCCACCCTGACATCCACGGCCCAGATCCCACTCTGCAGATTCACACATGTACTTTCCTTCAAAAGCAGCTGAGCATCACCTGCTTTTATTTCTTATCATTACATTTCATTCAGATGGTTTTAGTCTGATTTTAATCTGCTTTTACTTTGCTATGCTACACCTTAAAGGGCTCATATTTAGCTAAACCCACTTTTATTAGTCTGGTTCATTTATTTGTGTATTTGGACTCTAATAGTTCATACAGTTTGAATTTGAACCCTCCAGGTGCTGCAAAGATATCTTTATATTAATTTTGAGAAAAATCGAGTGGATTTCTACAACCTGTTTCCACTCCTGCTTAATTTGTTATGTTTTAAAACTAATTGTGTCACGACATTTGCACATATAAGGTCCAGACTTCCGACGAACATTTCTCCGAGTACGTTTGTTTATCAGCAGCAGCGGTTGGAGTAAAAACTGAAAATATGTCCAGACTTTGAGGCGATGACCTAAAATGTTCAGTTGTTGATTGTATTATTGAACTCATAATGGCTGAATGGGACAGAGCAGCACGGCCAACAACCTGGAGGGGGCGGGGTCATGTGCATTTAAAGGGCCGGCGTGCAAAACAAGCTTTCTGGTGTCATTAGTCAGAAATAGGGTTGAAGATGGACCTGTGGAGTTGAATGAATGAAGAATTCAGACCCAAACGGAGCATTTACAGTTTATGTAGACCACAGGGAAATGTTTGAAAATGCATAATTCCATTTAAAAAAGCAAAATATCCCTCCTTTAACATTCGTGCCTATCTTGTCTCTTTAATGCATTTTGTTTCCGATCTCTTTTTTTCCACGTTTCCTCCTCATTTCTATCACATCACAGCTTTTCTCTGATGACAATGACAGCTGTAACCGTATATTCGCATTTTTTTCTTCCATTTCATATTTTCCATGTTATATAAGACCAAATGACATTTCATTCGCCGCAGAGGTGCACAATTAATCACATCGCAATCACAATCATAATTACAGTGTCATTCTGTGCAATTATATACCCAGAAAATGCTGCGTTTTAAAGGTCCAGCATGCTCATGATAATATTATGGATTCAGTGACAGGTGTACGGTGCAATTCGCACACTAGGTTGAATGTCGACTTCTGTGCACATGAAGGGAAAGTAAGAAAATGGTTGATATTATTTGTGTCTGAAATGAGTCATTCCACAGGCAGATGTGGTTCAGGATGTCATCAAGCAGGTTGTCCATGAAGCTAAAGGCTGGCAGTTTGATCTGGTCAGCGGCTTTGGGTAAGACATTGAATCCATAGGCTGCGTCTGAATGGTTGTGCTTTCAGTCACAATATGACAGAAAATCCATTTACTGACTGCGTTTCCACTTCAGAGACTGGATACAGACGCAGGCAGTTGAGTCTGAAATCACGTTTTTATCTCGACCTCGGGAGGAAAGTTTGGTAAAAAGTTTGTTGTCGGTAAAATATACATGTAAATATAGCATAGGGTCGTTATATACTCCCCCTCCACAGCTCTACAGACTAATTAAACACAGAAGTATAGTTTTCATACAGAATGTTTTACAGCTATAACCTAGTAAAATGAATGTAGGGAAATTATCAGGTGTTACAGTCACATCTGCATAGAAGTTTAACCCAAGAAAAAATTATTTAACAATCTTAGTTTGCCCTTAACTCAGTAATTTACCACAACATTACCAATTCCTATCAATGTCCTTTATTTATTATTATTTTAAATGGTTATATAGTTATTTATTTTTGGTCATTATGATTTCTGTTCATATCCTCACTATTATAATCACTGTTGTTAATGATATTTTTTTTTTCTTTTGCTTGTTAATCATCATTTGTTGTTGTTACCAATTCTAATAGTTTTGTAATTTTATATTCACTCTATTCTTATTTTCTAATACATTGTTTTTTTATTCATATTATTTCAGTTCATTTCACACATAATGACAATAAAGGCTATTCTGATTCTATTCTGATTTTACCGTAGTCTTGAAGTGTAGTTCTTTTACAAGATTTTTAATTATTCTATAAAGACAGAAGTGCTCCATTCTGATTTTTTTTTTTTTTTTTTTCAGATTACATACAACCTCAACAACCTTTAATAAGATGACACAACCTCCAGAGCGGTGCAGTAGGACAAACACAACGTTCAGAGGTTAGAAAAATCAGGTTGACACGATAAAACCCCTGGACAGAAATAGGATGTACAGTACTTCCCCTCTAGAGCTGTGGAAATTTCGCCTCTGCACTCGATCGGCACTGATCTATAAAAGGCCATCGATTAAATGTTGTCACTGGAGCCTCTGTGGAATTCACAGGAGCCCTGAGGTAATGTCCGATGTTTTCATTAAAACTAAAGCAGCCGGCCTCAGCTGCTGGTGTGTTATTACTGTCCAGAAGCTTTCGGTCCAGCTCTAGTAATACCAGCATTCCATTAAACCCCCCAGTTATTGCAGAAGTTCGAGAACATTAAAGCCACCGAACCATAAGCAATGCATATCAGAAATATCCACTTCATGGATAAAGGAAAAGCATTTAGATAAAGCAGTGCATCATGTGGTGACACTGTTTTGATTCCAGTTTTCGAGTTTTCTTCTCATATATATGTTATCTCTTTATCAGGCAAGTGACTATTTTTGGTCATTTCTGCACACGTTACAAGACAGTGACCGCCGACAGATACAGTGAGTCAACAAGCTCAGGTCCAATGTGGTCTCCAGGGTCTGTAAAGTCCACCTCTGCATGAACAGTGAGTGGACCTGCTTTGTTCGGTACCATGAAGGAATGGTACTAATGTAAGGAATGATGTTCAAAGGGGTCATGTGGATGTGGACAGGGGTCTGGATCTGCACTCACGTTGGTCTAATGTTCTAAAAGTGATGTTGTAATGTGTTTTTATTGTATTTTTTATATATACTTCGTGGATTTATTAATTTTTTTAATACTTATGGGCTAGGAACCAAATATGGTAACTTCATTGTCAGATTTTCTACATAATAAAAAAAGACACATTTCTCAAATGTAATAAAGTCTTGTTAGGTCCTCCAATAACACACTAAGGCTGACATTTTGAATATCAGTATTTCTATGAGTGTCCTATAAAGGGTTAATTTAAGTTTGACTGAATCTAACAGTTTCTAAAACCCTCCGCAGATCAGACACTGAAGCCCTTCGGAGTTCATGTGTCCTTCATACCTTCAGCTTTAGAAATACATTTGCTTGATCAGAAACTCACTGAAATGAATTAACAATTTGGCAGCAGCTACTGTCACAGTACCGTGGCACGAAATATCGGTTTGTCTACAGAGTTTGCCACAGAGCCAATGAAATCATCCGAATTCTGCACTCCGAACGTTGTCCCAGTGGCTGATTTATATTCGCTAAAAAGTGGGCAAATTCACGCTCAAAACTGACAGAAACCGCATTTAATGTGTAATATGAACGAGCGCACGCACAAAAAAAAAAAGGGATTTCACATAAAAAATCTGAATTGCGCATTAAGACCTGCCGTCTGAACGTAGCCTACGACAGTGTAATTTTGAGCGACTTTCAAAATAAGCATCTATGAGTTTTAGTTTGAAGAAGAAAACTTGATGATGCCAGAATACAGATGTGCGTAAACAATAAAATGCATACTTTATTGAGTGAGCGATACAGTCTGTGGATACATAGCATTGATTTATTTGTTGTTTTGGTGGAATTAAGTGTGTTCTGGTACGTGACTTACTGTCCAGAGTTTGTATTATCTATATGACACAGAACCCCTTTGAGGACAATGTAAGGGGGCGGTTTTTACTATTGTTCTGGCTCCTTAAGACCCATTCAGGATTTAATTTTGTGTTCCTATGTATTTTCAGAGCTGTTTTATTTTGTAAGAGTTTTAAGTTTTACGTTTTGTTGTGAAAAGCAAACCGGATGTTGCGCCAGGCATTTCCTGTTTAGCGCCTGGTCCAAGTAACATCACACACACACACAAAAAAGACTGCAGCCCTGTGTCCTGGGCCAAACACAGCCTGTACACGTGTATGGATGTTCTGTGTGATATATGTAGACTTAGTGAAGTAAGTAGGGTTTGTATTTGTCAATTTGTGTCATGAAAGACGCTAAAAAAATACGTTTATTTTCGATTAGCATTTAAGCTAGCGATTAGCGCGTTAGCCCGCAAACGTTAGCATGCTAGCTCTAATTACTGTTAGTTACATGTCATCTCAGAGAGGCATAGTTATTTGGTTTATTTTTATTTGGCAAACATGAAAAGTTTTTCTGTGTGTTTGTTGTTTCAGTTTTACGCCTCTTTTGAGTCATCTCCACGATGAATGAAGTTGAAAGAATCATCAACAGGTGACATTACTTGAGGGCTTATTTGTCTGTCTAGCTGCTCTGGGGAAGTAGCAAGAGCAGATCAACTATTATGTGGATATTCACTGATATTACGATAATAATAAAATGTCATATTCTAAAACAGTCACTTTCAATAATCCATCCATGCAGACTCAGGGAGAGAAAAAGCCCTACGTGTTGCATTTTTCAAACTAAAAGCTCAACTGTGTTGCTAATAGAGCAACATTATGTGTCGGATAGTTTTCTCTGGCCTTAAATTATGACCCTATAAGAACAAAAGCTCTGTCACTGAAGAAAGCCAGTCTTGGCTCGAGTCCAAATTTACTCGGGGACGTTGGGCTACACCCAAGGAATTTAAGCAAATATTCCATTCACAGGAGCCTATTCAGGTCAATAAATGCTTTAAAGACCACTCGAGTGACCCCAAATTCTCTCAGATTTGTTGCGAACTCAAATTCTCAGACTGGTCTATTACTGACCTATATACGTGTGTTTATGTTGGACCGAAACTGAAGCTGCAGAGAAATGAGGACAGAATCAAAGTAATAACAGGATCATAACTAATCCACAGCAACTTCTACAAACAATGAAAGCGCATTTTTTCCTGACAGGACTTTCTGTTACACTTTTCATCTTTTATGTTTTCATTAAATTTACATCCCTTGGATTGGAATGATTTTTTGAGCGTGCATTAATTTATTTCAGCAAAGGACAGGAACCTCTAGAGATCAGATCTAAATGTAAACGACCTCAGCTTTAGAAGATATCTGATAAGAGTCTCACTAAACATACATTTAATTGGGACGTTTCTCAGCTAATGCGCTAAAATCCTCATTTTATTTTCTTTGACTTGTCATTCATTTTACAGATCGGATTCCTGGAGATTATCAAGTGGGGAAAAAAACAATAGTCAAACTTATTGCTTCATAAATAATAATAACTTCAGTGCAGGACCCTCTGTGAAGTATAATTATTTAAAAACAAGACAAACATTCCTATTTGGATGGTTATGTTTGGGAATATTACACCAAATTCTCCCACATTTGTTCTTTATTCTCAGACTGGTCTATTACTGACCTATATATGTGAGTTTATGTTGGACCCAAACTGAAGCTGCAGAGAAACGAGGACAGAATCAAAATAATAACAGGATCATAACTAGTCCATGAAAACAACAAGGGTACACATTTTCCTGACAGGACTTTTGATTTTTATCACCTGAAAGACTTTTTTTTTAAATGTATAAAAATATTTCAATGTAAGATGGAAACCTCATGTAAGAATCTCATTAAAATACATTTAATTTCTTGCTTAATGAGATGAAATCATCATTTTATTTGTCTAACAACAGGTTATTTTGTGACATTCGTGAGATTAGTAAGTCTCTAATTTTTGTTAATGTTTCATCCATAATAACTTAAGTAGAACCCTTTGAGAAGTATAATTATGTAAGGAAAAGACAAAGATACTTTTATTATTATTATCCCAAATTCCTTCAGATTTGTTGCTAATTCTCAGACTTGACCTATATATGTGTGTTTATGTTGGACCAAAACGTGTACATTCCTGTACCTACACATTCAGGCTTTGGACGTTTAGAATGTATGGAACCCTTTGTGAAATACAATTATTTAAGCAAAAGACAACCTATTATGATTATTCTCATTCTTATTATCTCAGATTCCTTCAGATTTGTTGCTACTTTTCAGATCTGACCTATATATGTGTTTATGTTAGACCAAAACCTGAGAAGTTGCTGGAAAATGAAGAAAACAGCTCCATAACCATTCCATAGTAACTTTTATACACCCTAAAGTTACACACTTTCCTGTTAGAATTCAGATTTTTACATCTATTTCTATAAGTTCAGGCTTTGCACATATAGAACATACGGAACCCTTTGTGAAATATAATTATTTAAGCAAAAGACAGAGATACCTATTACTATTATTATCCCCAAATTCTCCAGATTTATT
>JAPQRP010000013.1:27571260-27592346 GCA_037367295.1 Apogon hyalosoma
GGACCTTACAGACCCTGGAGACCACATTGGACCTTACAGACCCTGGAGACCACATTGGACCTGAGACTGTTGACTCATTGTAACTGTCACTGTCTTGTAATGTGTGGCTTAACCCTCAGAGACCTGCAAATCCACCGGTGAGCAGAAGCATCGACTGATCTAACATGTTTAACACCTGCTGATCCACTAATCCTTTCAATCCATGTAAATAACTGGTGTAAAATACAGTTTGTCATCTTTCATGGTCATCAGATATGACCCGTTTGGACGTTCGGAGGCTCCATAGTTACCGTGGAAACACTCATCTTCTACAACACTGATTCACCGGTAAAACCCATGGAGTTGGATCAATGACAGTGGATGGACACACTAGGTTTATATTCAGTTAATGATAGTTTTTACTACAAAAAAGTCAATTTTTCTTCAGTTTTCCCCGTTTCTGATATAATAACACTCAACTTTAATCGGAACTTTTATGAACATCTGCATGATCAATGAATTAAATATAGGAAAATACTTGATTTATGCTTAAAAATACAAAATGCAGAGCGTAACATTAGAATAAATGGTGATAATTCATTTAAGAAAGATTAAAAATAAAAAAAATTAATTTGGGAACTGACACAAAAGTATCACTGGGTCTTTACGGGTTAATAACTTCTCAACCGATAATCCTATCAATGCATGTAAATAATTCAGCTAAAATGCAATTTCTCAGCTTTTCAGATATGTCTTTCAGAAAGTCAGAGGCTCCGTAGTGAACATGAAAACACCGTCATCTTCTACAACATTCATTCACCAATAAATCCCATGGAGTTCGACGAACGACAGTGCTTGAAGATGCTTATTTAATGTTCAGTTCATGATATATTTTGCTGAAAAAATTCACTTTCTCTTCTGTTTTGACATAATTCACTCTCAGCTTTTACAAATATCTACAAGGTCAGTGAATTAAATATTGGAAAATCAATGAAAAATGGAAAATGCAGGGGATAATTTCCGAGTTAATAGTGACAAACCACTAAAAAAAAAAAAGGCTAAATGTGAAGACAGGACAAAAATAATATGTGTCTTCTGACATTTCCTTGAATGCTTATCAGGTTAAACACAAGAGACATGCTTTTTTTTCTCTTTTTCTTTAAATGTCACTTTAAATAATGTTGTTTCTGTTGCCCACATCAATGCAAAGCTCTGTTTTAGACAGCGATAAAGAACAGCCTTTGCCTCTTTTATACTAAATTCTTTCATGTGACAGCTTTTGTCAGGTAAAATGAATGAAATGCAAAAGGATAAGCACATCTTTAAGCGGGATAGAGATCATGTTTTGTCACAATAGCATTATCGATGACTATAAAAGCCCTGCTGTTGGTGATAACTCAAGGATTATACAGCAGTGAAACAGAAAAAAAGCACCGATTTTCAGCTTTTTAACAACCCTTTACTTGCTGCATCATGTAACAGCACAATATAATCATTAATTTTCCTGTAATGACTGAACAGTGACATGAGAGTACAGCGCGTCTTTCTAATGCATCTCGCTGACGTCACTTGGGAATAAACACGAACACACAGACTTCCGAAATGTAAACATCCTCCGTTTGACACATCTTTTACGTAGTCGGGGGTTCATGTTAAGATGCACCACATAGAAGGCTTAAGCCAAGGGTGTCAAACATGTGGTCCGTGGGCCAAATCTGGCCCACCAAAGGTTCCAGTCCAGCCTGCAGGATGAAAGTGCAAAAATTACACTGAAGATATCAACAGTCAAGGTTGTCAAAATCATTTTAGTTCAGGTTCCACATACAGAACAATGTGATCTTAAAGGACTGATATTTTGTTTTTTTAATGGAATTCTTCATTTTCAAACATTTCCTTGTGGTCTACATAAACTGTAAATGCTCTGCTTGGGTCTGAATTCTTCATCAATTCAACTCCACAGCTCCATCTTAAACCCTATTTCTGAGTAATGACACCAGGAAGGTGGTTTTGAGTGCCGGCCCTTTAAATGCAAATGAACCACTTCAGGCCCCACCCCCTCCAGGTTGTTGACAGTGCTTTCTATCCCGTTCAGCCACTTGTGTTCGTTAATACAATCAACAACTGAACATTTTAGCTAATCTTCTTGAAGTTTGGACATATTTTCAGTTTTTACTCCAACCGCTGCTGCTGATAAATAATTATGTCGTATTCAGAGAAATGTTCAAATGTCGTGATGTAACTAGTTATAAAACGTAACAAATTAAGAAGGAATTAAAACAGGTTGTAGAAATCCACTCCATTTTTGCCCAAATGAATATAAATATAGCTTTGCAGCACCTGGAGGGTTCAAATTCAAACTGCATGAACTATTAGGGTCCAAATACACAAAGAAATAAACCAAAGACTAATAAAACTTGGTTTAACAAAATATGACCCCTTTAAGTAAAATAATAACATAATAACCTATGACTAATGAATTCTCTTCTTGAAAAATTAAGCGGAAAAAAAAATGTGAAGTGGAAAAAAAAAGAACATTACACTATGAAAATATCTACATTTACAAACTAACCTTTTACAATATAATGCAAATAAATACATAAATAAAAAAACTATGCACCTGAAACATGCAATTGTACCAATATTCTGCCTGTTACTAAATGTTTTGTGCATTTTTAGATCCACTGTGATCTGTAAGTTGTGTTAATACTAAGCTAAGACATAATATTGTAGAAATTATTTTTATTTTAGTTCCAAACTCCAACATTTTTTTTTTTACAAAATGGTGCCTGTTACTAAATGTTTGTGTAATATTGTGTCTAATGTACATGTAGAAATAACAAGTTGAGGCATAATATTGTTAAAATTGCACTCATTTTTCTAATGAAATTTAAATTTTTTCAATCTTTTGTATAAAATGTAAATATTTTCATAATGTAATGGGGGCGGGGTTTACTAAAAACAAACAGAAAAATTGGAGTTGTTATTATTTATAGGTTATTATGTCATTATTTTACTGGTACGGCCCGTTTCAGATCCAATTGGGCTGAATGTGGCCCCTGACACCCCTGGCTTAAGCTGATTATATTAATTCCATTTATTTAACAGTTTGTTGCAGTGATAAGAAAGTACACCCACAGTGAGTCACAATCGGTCATTCTTGGACATTGACTGAGCACAATGGAGGCCTCGTCCATGTGCACAATGACCCCTCCTTGGGATTCCTGAAGAGTAGGAACATATCTACTATGTGCCTAAATACGGAACGCAAACACTGACATAATAAGCTCAAGACTCTGCTCTTCTGTTCAAGACACAAAAGAAAAATGTAAGATCTTTACCATAGACAGAGCTTTGCAGAAGGTCGGTTTTCATTCATCTAAAATGAGAAGAAAAACCGGATGTGGATGAAGCTTATTACAGGCCATTTGTATTATAAAAAAGAAGTGGACTCTGTTTGTGTGTGTGTGTGTGTCTCGGGCATCACACAAAATCCGAAAAGAGCTGACTGCTGCAGTTTGTCAGACTTATGTATTTTTTGTCAAGGAACAGACTAATGAAAACGGCAAGTTGACAGGACCAATATTTTGGGAGATATTAGTAGTCTTGAAATACAATAGCCTTACAATCATGTTGCTACGCCCAGTATCACGTGAATGCTTTGGCGGTGACTGCTGGACAAATGCGGTACAACATATGTGTATACACAACAAAAATCCATGCTAGAGCCCCCCCTTCACATCCCACCCTCGGTATTGACAATGATGAAGTCCAGGATCTAGAATCTGTGGTTCCCCCTGACTCAATGCTCTAGTTTTAGGTTTATAGCAGTTCAACTTGAATAGAAATATACAAAAAAAAAACAACAACAACTATGAATACCTTTTAAATCTGATTATTTTAGACATGCATCCCAGATCCTATTGCAGTTTGGAGGTTTTAAATAATACTAGTCTAGACTTTTCAAGGTCTGCAAAACTGGAAAATTCTATACTTTTTAAGACTTTCAAGACCTGCGCAAGCATCCTGTAGGTATGTTTTTTGTGTGTGTGTGTGTGTGTGTGTGTGTGTGTGTGTGTGTGTGTGTGTGTGTGTTGGCTGTGCAGACCACGACGTCATGCATTAATTTTGTAAATAACTGAACTTCTTTGGGACTGAACCCGTGCAGCGCCGGTCTTCTTTGTGAGCAGGAAGAGTTCCCCATGGTCATGTATTAACAACACTGTAAGACTGATCCAGAAATAGTACGCGATTATCATAATCGTGGCTCCACACAATGGCTTTGGATGCAGCTCTGACCCCGAGACGAGAAGCAGTACAAACAATTAAAACCGTCTGACGTGTTGAATAAAACATCCGAAAACTGATTGATCTGAACACAAGGGTTAAGACATGTGAAGCGCAAAGGGAGGTCACAATAAAGACTATTAGTTTTTCCCCTGAAGCTTTTGTTTTTCCTGCTGCTCATACTCCACATATACCCATATTAGATCTTTATACAGACTCTGAGAAATCCATATATTTGGACATTAGAATATTATTTTAATGTTGAACTAGGACTTTTGCACAGGACTGGACATCATAATTATAACCGATGTAGTTTACAGGTCTACGAGTTGCTATGGCGACGCATTATGTTTTAAACATTTAGGGTCAACTTCATTTTGCACGCCAGTATTTAAATATATCTGATTTACTGCAATTTCGGTTGTTTTTGTTAAGCCAAGTAATTATCTTCTGCGTCCTTACATTCGTCCCGGTCAAAGGTTATTACATCACGTGACCCTCGACACAAAAGTGAGGCACAACGTGGGAGAGAGGGAGAGATCAGGAGGGTTGTAGCAGCGAACATTACATCCTGGCAAACACGGTAATAATTCATAAACTGTCTTGTGTTGTTTGGGAAAGAAATGTAATTGAAAAACATGTTTAATTTTCATGTTTGTGTTTAGTTTTCGCCGTGTACCGCTGCATTACCAGCTCGTGTGAAGAACAAACTCGTTGTGGAGTATGAAGTGTGAAGCGTGGACGCATTCAATGACGATTAATGAAAATGAGTTGCTCGGAAAGTCTTGATTGCCCACAGCGGTGTATCGATCAGATGTTCAATCATATTTACACAGCGAATTAGCAGTTTACACCTTTACTGTATGCACATGGGTCGGGTCAAGCAGTGACACGGTTACATGGTTCGTGTTCAATGGGCTCTGCCTTTGTACATATATTATATACAGAGGTGCACCCAGAGGTCGCCTTAACCGAAGATATTCCATCATTGACGGATTTTTTTTTAAAGATGACGGAAAATTCTGAAGGCCGTCCGTCATTTCAATACTGAGGTAATCTACCAAAGAAAGTTTTCTCTCAATACATCTTCAACACGTCGTAGCGTTGGAAGTCAAATCACGTACACAAACAAATGTGAGTAAAAGTATGAAAATGAGGCGGGGCAGGTGTTATATTTCTTATATCTTTGTCATTTTTTATCGTTTTTCAAAATGACAAAAAAAAAAAAAACTGGTAAGAGTGAGGATGACCCCACCTGAACCGGATGCGGAAACTGGGAGGACCGGAGGGGGTGAAAAAAACGGAGAAAACGCATATGTAAAGATATGCTTTTATGTCAAATATTTGAGTATAGTTGTAATTTATTACAATTTTGATTTTATATACCTAATATTTGTAACCAATGATCACTTTTAAAGTCTCTGAAAAGGCTCATTAAGCATCTTTGTCTTATTTAAGCAATAAATTATACACATTTTTCAAATCGAATTTTATATTTTTTGTGTTTTTTTGGCCTTTTGTGTTGATATAGTAGGTTAAAGTGGAAAAAACAAAAAAAGCAGATGAGACAGATGAAGTTGTGCTGAAAAAAAAAAGATACCAAACACGGGTACAGTAAACATTTGTTTATGTAGTATATAAAGGCAAAATCAAAAGCGCTCAAAAACGCTCAAAGGCATCAAACTGTCTAGAACAGCATCCGACCTGTCTAGAACCTACAGGCCTACAACTACACTGAATACAACCCCACAGAGTCCTGCATCGTGTCAGGTACCTGGCAGGTAACCCGATGGGACGAGTAAAAAAAAAAAAAAAAAAAGGATTTTCAGGGGCAAGGGTAAAATTAAACAAAATGCGAGTGGGTAGCAGGTAAGGAAGTGAAAAAATAAAAGAAGATTTAATGACGATGATCATCTAATTTGACCGTGGTTGTTGTGAAGTGAGCTTTACATCCGGCCACAGATGTCGCTGAGCAGCACATATTACAGGTGTATTTTATGGCGTGCGTTTTAGCCAAAAATAAAACCCTTAAAAGTGAGTTACTGTGTAGACGATGTGTTTAATCGCGGGTCTAATGTACGCCGTTACTTCTTTCGAACAACTCCCCGTCAGTTCACCTGTAGCCGACCCCCTGTGCCAGTGTGCATATTCATCAGTCATCTGCAAGGCTTGCCTCGTTGTTTAGCTGACATTAGCCAAAATTATATGCCACTTTACTAGCGCAAAACGCAGAGTCTCCTTAGTTATTTTTAAAAAAGCCCAGTAAATGTGACGGAATTGATAAACACGGTGAAAAAAAGAGGGACCGATGCGGCAGGGGATGAAGGGCAAGCAAGTAATACCGATAACATTTATGAACCGGCAGGAACGACGGTCACTGCGTCCTTCGGATGTTTCTGAACATGGAATTCTACGAAATAAGTCTGATTAAAAATTCACTTTGAGACGACGGATAATAATGTGTTACGACAACGTTTTTACGACCCCGTCCGGTCAAAACGACAGACAATGAAAATGTCTAGCTCAACCTGCGGGTGCAACAGTACACGTACGGTTCTCATTTGTTCGTTTTTTGAATGACATTTCCGGACGACTCGTGTTTATGTTCAAGCTTTGCACGACCGCTGACGTGCACTGTAAAAAAAAAATCCTGTTGTTTTAACGGGAAAAAAACGGCAGCTGTGGTTACCAGAGAAATACTGTAAGAAACACAACAAACCGTAACCATATCTACGCCGTAACATGTAGATTTAACATTTTAAACATGTAGATTTAACACTGGATTTAAATGGTAAATAGACTGCACTCATACAGCGTAGTTTATACACCTTCATGGTGCCCACAGTGCTTTCCAAAGCCACCAGGTCCTACTGGAGCAATTTAGGGTTCAGCGTCTTGCAAGGACACTCCAACGTGTGACATGTCAGAGCCCAGATTTGAACCACCAACCTTTCAGTCACTGGACGACCTGCTCGACCAACTGAGCCACAGCCACCCATCACACAACTTTGAAATGTTAAATTGTTAACTGTTTACTTTTTTATTCCTTTTTAATTAAAAAAAGAAGCAAATAGGCTGTTATTTGAACATTGTGGTCTTGCAATTTAAACAGCACCAAATTGTTTTTCAATTTTACAGCTTTATTTTGTCAAACCATAGAAATACGTAATTACTACATAAAAATCTGCTTTCCTTAACATACTCGTCCTGTAAAAACTACAGCCATATTTGATTTAATCATTAACACAAAAATCTTTTCAAATAAACAACTTTGTACTGTATTTTCACTAAGTTTTTTTTTTTTATGTTGCAATTTGACAACGTTTTAGTGTCAATTCTACGGTCATTTTTTACAGTGTGGAATTCTACTGTCACTGGTTGGTTGGAGCCGGACACGGAGCCCGTCTGGAGCAGGATCCGGAGCCCAGCCCTTCTACTTCCAACTGCACCTTCTCAATATTAACATTGGTAAAACCTCCTCTGTTGTCGCCATATTTGTTATTTATTGACCTTCTTCTTCAAAAACTTTACTCTTCTTCATGGGATTCTGCCAGTATGCTAATGAAGAGCAGCGCCCTCTGGTGGATTGATTGAGAAACGCTCATTCCAACGTACACGACGTGTGGAAGTATGAAGGCAGTGACGCATGACAACATTAGAAACGGACATAACGCGAACATAAATGAGCCTTAAGGTTTTCCATCAGCTCCCAGTTACGTCTCGGCACACTCCGCGTCCGAACCGTACCGTGAACCGCGTTCCCTTGACCTGACCCCTCCATTGCACACGTTCCTGGCTTTAACTCTCAAATCTTCTCTTGAAGATTGAATCCAACATTGAATCCAATGCGCGTGCGCTTTTGTTTGGACTGGAAATGAAGCATCGCTAATAAAAGTTAGAATGTACTGAACTGTATATTTGCTTTTATTCGTAAAGAAAAAAAATCGATCCTTTCACGCCTGGGATGAGCAACGCTGCTCTTTGTGGGACAGCGTACGGATGTAATTTTACAGCATGAATAATATTTTACATCCAAACGCAAGCAGCCTTTTGTTTGCTTGAGATAACACTTCGGAACACAGTGCACATGCTACGTCTATAGAAAACCACACATACCACCACGGTCAGAGTAAACGCTGTGTTTTTCTTCAGCCGAGGCTCTTCATGCCAGCAGCTCTATTATTATTCTGTGACTCTGCTCTGTTGTCTACCACCTCCTGATTCCACTTCTACCATTTAATAAAGGTTCAAATAAACACTTCCAGCAATAAACCGATCTAAATTAGGGAAGTTATGACGAGGTTCAAGCTATAAATAATACAAGCAATCTTGTCTCTTTTATGTTTATGTTCATGTCTCTTCGCACTGAAGGACCAGAAAGTGAAATTAGGATGTGCGATAATATTTATTTATTTACTTTTAAGTTAAATGAAGTATTTCACTTTTTAACTGAACGACTGCAAAGATTTATTGTGGCTTGTTTGTTTTTTATTTGAATTAATTTTTTTTTTTTTTTTAGAGTATCTTTTATGGAGGTGCACCCAAATTTAATTGTATGAAAATATGACAAAGTATCTGACCTTATCTTATCATCTTACTTTACCTTACCTTATCTTAGCATCTTCTTACCTTATCAACTTCTTACCTTATCTTCTTACTTTACCTTACCTTATCATCTTCTTACCTTATCTTATCATCTTTTTACCTTATCTTATCATCTTCTTACCTTATCTTATCATCTTTTACCTTATCTTACCTTACCATCTTCTAACCTTACCTTATTATCCTCTTACCTTATCCTCTTCTTACCTTATTATCTTCTTATCTTGCCCTATCGTCCTCTTATCTTACCTTACCATCTTCTTACCTTATCTTATCATCTTCTTACTTTATCTTATTATCTTTTTACCTTATCTTACCTTACCATCTTCTAACCTTACCTCATTATCCTCTTACCTTATCCTCTTACCTTACCTTATTATCTTCTTATCTTGCCCTATCATCCTCTTATCTTACCTTATCATCTTCTTACCTTACCTTATTATCCTCTTACCTTACCTTATCCTCTTCTTACCTTATTATCTTCTTATCTTGCCCTATCATCCTCTTACCTTACTTTATCTTATCATCTTCTTACCTTACCTTACCTTACCATCTTCTTACCTTACTGTTTCTTAGCTTACCTTAAGTTAATATGTTTGCTTTTTTCATCTAATATGCATCCAGAAAGCACTGCGCAATGAAATATCTTATGTTTTTACCCTTTACTAAGAAAAACAATTCACCAGCCTATCATTATATTCAAGAAGAAGGCAAAACTCTGGCAGGAATGTGTGTGTTTACAGCTGCAAAAAAGACATCCAAAAACAGTTGAGCGCAGAGAACACTGTGTCTAAATAAAACTCAGATTCCTTGGCGTGCTGTAGCCATAAATTGACAACAAGGACGGCGTGAAGTTAAGGGTGGATGAGTGACAGTGAAAGAATCTGTCCAGCCCCGACCAGGAAATGCCAAGTAAGACATGCTGGAGTACTTCCTCTGTGGTCCCTTATTTCAGTGGAG
This sequence comes from Apogon hyalosoma, assembly GCA_037367295.1. Classification (NCBI taxonomy): domain Eukaryota; kingdom Metazoa; phylum Chordata; class Actinopteri; order Kurtiformes; family Apogonidae; genus Apogon; species Apogon hyalosoma. The sequence continues at coordinate 27,581,086 of JAPQRP010000013.1, forward strand.
GGAGTAAAGGTCTGCGAAGGGAGAGCGGCAGCATCTGGACGAGCCTTAAGAGGAGCCAGATGCAAACATATGGTAAAGTCTGGGGCAGGGTTTAGGTCGGCCGTCACAGAGAAACACCCAATGTATATATTAACTTTGCAAATAAAAACGCTCATCAGGACTTCCAAAAGAATCCAACTATGACAACGAGTTAGGGTCACTTTGGGTAAAAGAAAATCATTTTGAGTGGAGGGAGGGAGGTAATATTTCAGGAGCGAAGTGAAAATGACAGGGATTAAAGTTGTACATTTACAAGGGAATAGAAATGTGGAGAGTGCGAGAGTAAAACTAAAGAGAAAAAACATAAATCGAAGGGATGAAACCACATAAATTTAAGACCAACAAATAGATAAATATAAAAGGATCAAAAAACACAGACATTTAGGAGAAAAAACACGTACATTTGGGAGGGAAAATGCATAATTCATGAAGAAAGAAACTCTGGGGACAGGGATTTGTAACAGGAACGTGGTGTAAAATCTATTATTAAATATAGTATTTCAGTTTTGTTAGGTTCTGGCAAACTAAAGCCCTAATCCCATGGGTCCAGTATAAGCTGTGAACCTCAGGTGACTGGAAATTAACCTCCCGTGTCTGTATTTCTTGCAGTAAACTTGCAGAGGATAAAGTCTGTTTCTGAGTTGAATTTACTGACTTTATTCACTGGTTCTGATGTCAAGAGCAGGTTCACTACTTACAAAGAACTATTGAAAGGTAGCAAAATAGGAGTACGGTCACTCAAGGTCAAAGGTCATGGCACCAAATGAAAGCCCATATGTGACTTCCTATATATTACCAATAGTAATTATATCAATATCTTCAACTGTTTTCAAGTTATAGCACTTTGAATGTTTCCCCATTATAAACCAATGGGGATTTTTAAGAATCCAAAAATTCATAAAAAATTTAAAAATCACTACTTTGCAATTCTTTGAAAAGATCTGATAGATCTTGCCCCAAAGATGTTCCACATCAAATATCAAGTCATTCTGACTGACATTTTGGACTAAAAACAATACAAACAGTCTTATCTATACTATACATTTTGATTTATTAAGACTGGTGTAATTGGTAACATTAAAAAAACAAAAAAAAAACCAAACTGCAATCCATGATTTGAATCGAGGTTTTATACAATACAGTCCAATTCCATTCAAACTATCCCCACTTTCTGGAGGTTTAGTCTGGGTGTGCGATGCTTTGTGTTCCTGTATTTCTGCGTCGTTTTGTGTGTGTATGTGAAGTAAACACTAGTCCACATGTTCCTGACTGTACTCCATCTGCGACGCTGCACTGTTTCATCATTTCCATCAACTGTGGCCTCATTCGTCCAACGGCGTTTCAGAATGAATCCAAATGTTTGAGTTTGTAGCATTAATGTCACTTGTCTAACATGTTTATTCCATTTGGTATATTGTGAGTCGTTATCGTCTTTCTGCTCTAAAGTGTTGGTTTTAGTGTTTTTAACCTGCAGAGTTTGTGTAACGTTGTTTTTGAGAATATTCATCCATCCAAAGCCTTAAGTTTGCTCTTTGGGTGATCATCACGACTTGAGCCTCCCGGATTTACATCTGAAAAACTTTTATTTATCATCACCAGCCGATCCTTCATCGGTCAGTGCATGTTTTGGTAACTGGATTTTTCATCACAAACAGCACCTTTCTTGACTTGTTAAATCAGCTTTTAAATATACAATCATCATATGTGTAAATGATCCACATACGGTGTTTGTTTTTGGAATATGTTGCCAACCTGAAGGGGCGGGGCCTCGCTTTTCTATGTGCCACGCCTCCATCTTTCTCTGGCATGAGGACATCTGTAATCGCTTTTCCATTAACCCTCAAATTGCGCGAATATAACTTGCGCATAAAAATGTACCTAATGGGAAAACGACAATTTCGCCAAAACTCTCGTTCTTTGATTAAAAGTTTTTGCGCTGGCGAGAAGTGGTTTTTCGGGCGTAGCATAAATGGTATATCGCGCAAAACTGCAATGGAAAGACCTTTTTTCGCAGCTAGAGTCAGGGGAATTAAAAAAACGAATGTTGACAAACGTTACAACAAGCGAAGAAGAAGAGTTTTAAAAGAAACATGACGCGGTATATGTGGACACATCCGGAAACTGGATCATTTTTTAAATTTAGTACGAGATAGAGGGGTAATAGATAAAAATAGTGAATATATCTGTAAATTAGCACGATATTTACGTTCGTCACCATGTTTATGGAATGACTTGTCGTGTCATCTCGTGATAATAAATCAACAAATCGTCGCATTTGTGATTTAATGGAAAAACCGACACTACACACTTTTGTTTTTTCAACATTTAGTAAATATCGGTAAAGTGTTGCGCATACGTCCAATGGAAAAGCGACTTGTGATTATTTCCTGTCTGGACCATCCACCATCCCCTCATCCTTTCCCCGACCTTTTAGCGCCATCACACAGTGCATAGAGTTCCACTTTCAGCTCTTAGATCCTTATTTCTCAGCTCATTTGGTTAATTGCTTCATTGATCCGGTTACATAACATCGCATCAAATACCTCGCGCATACATCGCTGGGGGATGGCGACATGAACGCGGGACTCGTGTGTATTTTGTAAAGCAGCTGAATAAACTGAAGGCTCTGAGGTTTAATCACATTGTAATGTTTCAATAAAGGGGATATTAATTCTCAGCACACTGATAACACGTTCAACACTGACTTCAATGAATGCGTCTGTTTGTTTTTCCTCCATTGCCTCCAGTATATTCATGCACATTTATATTATAATGGGAGGAAAATTACACTTCATGCATGAAAGGAACAGGAGGTAACAGAAGATTAAGTGTATTAATATGCGTTTTTAAGGAATATCTGACATAAATATCATAAAATACAATAGTAACTTCTGCTATTAAGAGCTTTGCTTGTATTACCCTGGTGCTTTGCCTGACAGGCAAAACCCAGGGGAACAAAAATTAATGTCTTAAATCCTTTTTTTTTGTATATTCAGGTTTTATCCAGGTTAATGCTTTTTTTTTTTTTTTTTTTTTCTTTAATAATCAGGATATAGCCACACAGAGCTGTGCAACATAGCCCAAATATTAAATCTTGATTTTTACCCCCCCCCACCGAAGTGGAAGCAAGGGGTATTGTTTGTGGTTTGGTTTGTTTGTTTCTTTAACAGTCTAGCAGCAAAACTAAAACATTTAGGGAACAGTAGATCAAACTTCTCATTTTTTATGAATTTTTAAAATCTTTTTTTCCCCCCATTTACTTACAATGGGCGAAAATTCACATGTATGTAGCAGCAAAACTATTGGTTGAATTCACACTAAACTGGGTTTATAGATTGCCAGTGACCCTGAATAGATGTCATTACATTTTGGGAAAAGCAGGTCAAAGTTCACTTTTTTTAAAATGAATTTTTAAAATCTTTTTTCTTCTCCCATTTACTTATAATGGATGAAATTTCACATCTATAAAAACATCAATTTTCTTTCAATTTACTTCAAACTTTGCACATATATCGAGGCAACTGATATGCTGACATCAGCACATGCATAGACATGATGACATCAGTTGGATCAACGCCAAAATACACTACGATACGTGCGAGGGGCGGGGTTTGTTGTGCCTGGAACCACTTGTCAATATTATGACTAATTTACAATTTGAATTCATTGCTTTGTAGCTCCATAAACTGAAAACGAAACTTGATTTTTCTACTAAAACTAGATGCCATCAATGACTGGAAAAACACATTCACAAAATGTTACAAGAACCAAACGGGTCGCATTGGAATTTTTGCTGCACAGGAAACGTCCACACAAGGATAATCATGATTTTGCATTTTCAGTGTTTTTCTTCAATGAATGGAATTAATTCTATATATTTCTCAGCCCTATAACCAGATTAGAAATTCTACAGACCGAAAAATAAGAACACAGAAGCAAATCCAATCTATATTTGTAGTCGTAGTTGTGTATTTCTACAGATGCATTTCACATCTGAAGTGTGTCACTAGCAGAATATGTAATCCAGAGTGATGGGAGTGCTGAGTAGAATCATCAGTGCTGTTTCTGTGGATACTGTCAGGACCGATCAATTCTATGCTGTTGGCTTAAAGAACGCAATTATTTGAAGGGTGGGATGATGGACCTTAATTTTTCTTGTTTGGAAAACCACATTACCAGTGTAGCAACTTATCCCTCTGTCGTCACCATGGCAACACATTGGATACAAATCAGGCCTAATCAGTTTGAAGGTGAATTTACTGTCGTTTCAGATGATGGAGGTTACAAGTAAATGGCTTCATCTCTGGCTTAATCAACTGATAACTTGTTTTATGTCCCTGGTAACAATATAACATGTTTTAGGGTTAGTTGAACACAAAACATGAATTAAATAAGCAAAAAACACACCGACATCTGCTTCCAACGACTCCAGCTGATCACTTTGATTCAGTATTTGCACTATTTCGTGGACATGATTCATTATCATCTCTCGAGAGAACTGCCTTTAACCCTTTAACCCCTGAAACATTATTTCAATGAAACCAACTGTCGTCTGTTTCAGTGTCATAAAAGCTGCTGTTGGTATGTGTTTGTGTTTCTTTTCTTCAGTTGTTTTTGCTTAACTGTGTGTTTTAGGGTCAAAACAGGGTGAAATAACAGAAAAAGACATGGAGCAGAATTGAAGTTTGACAGGTTTTTTACTAAATAAGGCACTGAGAATGTACATTGGTAAAAGATTTAGGATGTTGAACATGAACTGGGAAGTGGAACACACTGAACAACATCAAGGATTCAAATTTTGGCTCAGTAGTTTTTGTTTCAGGGCTTTTTTTTTTCTAAATCAGTTTAAATGATTTTTGGCACCTGGTTGAACTCCAAACAGCAGTTACACGGTCAAAACTAGGTAAAAACACAGTAAAAAAACAAAAAAAGGACAAACACAACAACACTGCAAACAATAGTCAAAACAAAAAATAGGACCAAGAATCCTGTAGTCCAATGGCATATTTAAAAACATTAACTGACATTCGTTAGCCCTTTCATGGCCACTCAAGGTCCAAGGTCATGGCACCAAATGAAAGCCCATATGAGACTTCCTATCTATTGCCAATAGTAATTATATCAATATCTTCAACTGTTCTGAAGTTATAACACTTTGAAATGTGTCCCATTATAAACCAGTGGGGATTTTTAACATTTCAAAAATTCAAAAAAATCAATATTTCCCAATTCTTTGAACAGACTTGGTAGACCTTACCAAAAGGAACCTTTGCTATGGAATTCAACTGATTCTGGCTGACGGTTTTGGAGAAGTTTCTCAAAATCTGAACACAGATGACCTTGGGTTTGACCTTTCAAGGCCACTCAAGGTCAAAGGTCATGGTACCAAAAGAAAGCCCATGAGACTTCCCATCTATTGCCAATAGAAATTATATCAATATATTTAACTGTTTTCAAGTTATAGCACTTTGAAATGTGTCCAATTATAAAACAAAGGGGATTTTTAAAATTTCAAAAATTAATAAAAAAAAAAAATCAAAAATTAGTATTTCCCAGTTCTAACAAATATCAAGTCATTCTGACTGACGGTTTCGGAGAAGAACATTCTTGAAAAATTGTTTACAGACAGACGGACCCTTCAGGCAGTTGGACTAAAAACTTGGAAAGCAGTGTAAAAAAAAAAAAGATTATTGAAAAAAATCAAAACCATCTATTTTTATTGCAAATCGGTCTCACTCACTGCTCTGTGTTTTGCCCCCCATTCCATTCCACAGGTGCACTGAGCATGCTCAGATGTCTATGGAAAGAACAAGGTCTATTCAATCAGCACATTTGGAAGTTTTCCCTATTGAACAAACGCTTTAATATTCATGAGTATATGTAAAGTAAATCAGTCAGTACATTCACCACAGACACATCAGGAGCTAAAGGGTTAAAAGGATCTGATTCTGAAGGTGCCTGTGCACAATATTCAGTGAGGTTAAGTGTTGAGCTTGAGAGTCTGAAAGTAGGATTATCATGAGACCTGCAGCCCACGGCCAAGGATAGATTTTATGTCAGTGTGTGGGTGACCAGCTTGTCCTGCCTCTGAAGCAGAGAAGCGTCCAGCAGTGTCTGTGCAAAAAGGCAAATATATCAAACCCTTTCCCTCACCAGTACACTAAATTCCACACATCAGTAAGAGCAACTTTGAAGGTGGATATTTACTGTATGTCATTCTGGAGGGACTTCTTGCTGCTCTGCAAAACAGCCGCCACAGTCTGGCACCTGCTTGGTACAGTGTACTAAGAGGCAAAGAGCGAAAAATGAGATTTTTGAGCCAAAATAAGCTTTTCATAAAGGATTTCTCTCAAATGACTTTTTTTTTTCCCTACAAAAACAATGACATCCCACATTCCACAGTGGAATGTTTATATTACAGTTACATTGTTTAAATTAAACTGAGCAACATGACGGTGTATTAGAGCAACGTAAGAAAATAAAAACGCTTGTCACTACCAGAATAAAGTCGTAATATTTTGACAATAAAGCCATAATATTATGACAATCAAGTCTTTGTTAAAAAAAAAAATCATTATTTAACGAAAATAATGTCATTCTTTTATGAGATGAAAGTCATCATATTTTGGGAATAAAGCCATAATATTATGAGACTAACATAATTTAAAAACAGGTGGGAAAATATTCTAATTTACGAGAATAAAGCCGCACCCACTTGACGCATAATGAAGAACTTGGTACATTTTGTGAGATTCTACTTTCATTTAGCCCACCATCACTTCACTTGTTGCGTTTGCTGTAACCGGAAACTCTGTCATCAACAAGACTTAAGGCTTACAATTTCTGTACTATAACTTTTTAATCGCAATATTGCAAATTTATTTTCAAAATATTACACTTTAATCTCATGAAAGCATAACAATATTTTTGTTAAATCATGAGGTTTTTTTTTAAACTACAACTTTATTCTCATAATATTATGACTTTATTCTCAAAATATTATGAGTTTAATCTCAGAAAAGTAAAATAATAATAATAAAAATAATCATCATCATCATCATCATCATCATCTAGATTGTAAAACCCAACTGTGTGTTTCTGTGTGTGTCCAGGGATTCACACAAAATCCAGAAAGAGCTGACAGCTGCAGTTTGTCATACTTATGTGTTTTTGGTCAAGGAAGAGACTAGCGAAAACGGCAAGCTGATAGAACCAGTATTGGGGACATATTAGTAATCTTGAAATACAATAGCTTTAAAATCACATTGCTATGGCCAGAACGCTTTGGCGGTGACGGCTGGACAAATGCGGTACAGAATGCACGAATACACAACAGCATAAAAACTACCACATCTAAAAACATGCTAGTACTACTACTACTACTACTACTACTAATAATAATAATAATCTATATTATAAAAGCCAAGTGGCCTCTGTGTGCATGTGTGTGTGTGTCCGGGGATTCACACAAAATCCAGAAAGAGCTGACTGCTGCAGTTTGTCATGCTTATGTATTTTTGGTCAAGGAAGAGACTAACGAAAACGGCAAGCTGATAGGCCCAATATTTTGGGAGATATTAGTCATTTTGAAATACAACAGCCTTAAAATCACTTTGCTATGGCTAGAAGGCTTTGGTGGTGACTGCTGGACAAATGCAGTAGAGCATGCACAAATACACAACAGCATACAAACTACCACATCTAGAAACAGGCTAGTAATAATGATAATAATAATAATAATAATAATAATAATAAAAACTGACCAGCAATGAAGCGAGTAAATGAGCAGTGCTGTAAACATAAGTTCTTATTTTGCATGAAGGAAAACATAAATCTCCACCCCAAATAAAAATACTCAATTGCTGATGTTGTTTGTGAGTCACGGGTTAAAATACAAACAGACGACAGAGACCGAAGTTCAAAACACTGCTCTGGTGTGACATATATCATAGAAGGTGGTCTGAGGGAATCTTATGGATTACTTCGGCGGATTGTTCATTTAAAGGTTCGCGACGGACAAACATCATCTAAAAATGGAACAAGTGCCTCAGGCTACGGATGCTTGAGCTGCAACGTGCAAAGAAATCAAAGTCCAGCCGTCATTCCAGGAGCTTAACATATAATTTGTGGCAGATTGTTTAGGAACATATAATTTTGGTTCCAGGCATGCTCTGTTGATGTACAAACAAGGGAGAGGGAAAAGGTAATCAACTGTCTTGTGAGTGAGATGAAGGTATGCGCTGTAATTTGGGTGAGGTCACGCAGTTAACGTGAACCTGAATCCGAGGGTCTTCAACTAAACCCAGCTCGCGAGGTCCAAAGATACTGGACCCGTCCCGCTGCATAAAAAAGACGATACAGATAAAAAAACAGTATCAGTGAAATAGGAGGCCGATCGTGGCCGAGCGAAGGTTGGAATACTCGAACGGGGCAGATTGTAGAAGTGAGGGATTACCGCTTGATTCCTTTTCATGAGCTTTCACATCTCGCTGGAAAAGGCTACAAAGGTCACACACTGGCGATCAAGACGAGGATTATAAAGAGAACGTGGCATGGATGATGAACACAGTTACCTGCGAGGGAGTAGTTCCAATTAGGCCAAAAAAAGGGCAAAACAATCCGTTCAACAACTGACGTCAAATAAAGGGTCTGCACGTGACGTCACAGCTAGCAGAAGTCGCCACGGTTCCGCCCACCGAGTGGCAGAAAGAAGGGAGATGAGTGGCAGCGCTGGCTTCAATACCGTCTAAACTTAAGAACGATATTTAATAAAAACGAGGAAGAGCTGTTGTGCGATTGATTGTACGAACAGGTTTGACAAGCAGACGGAGCTATCGTTTTACAGGCACCGAAAGTTAAAGAAAAGAGAAGTAGATGGATCCGCAAATCCAGGAAACCAAACCTGGATCTGTGGATCCCGTTTCCTGTCAGGTAACATTAATTTATGCTGTATTTATGGGTAAAATCATACCTTAAATTACGTGTTGTTTTGGCTAACGTTATTCTTCGTAAAGCTCTTGTTAGCATCTTTCATTGTTTTTGTCTTCATTTTGTGATTCTGAACCTTGTGCTCTACATGATTTGTAACCGAACTTAAACCGAGGCTAACCCAGTTTTTCAGATACGGGGGTACTGGAGCGTATTAGGGCCACATGAGAAAATAAAAACCCTGCCACTTCGAAGATAAAGTCATAAAATATCGAGATTAATTCACGAACCCGTAAATTTATGAGAATAAAGCCAAATACAAAAAGAATCGTAATATTTAGAAGTCGTAATATTTCAAGGATAGAGCCATAGAATAAAGTTGTACTTGTGAAAAAAAACTCATAATTTAACAAAAATAATGGCATAGTTTTATGAGATTAAAGTCGTCATATTCCGACAATAAGGTCATAATATTACGAGAATAATGTCGTAATTAAAATACAGGTGGGGGAAAAAAAATCAGAATTTACAAGAATAAAGTCGTACCCTGCTCGTAGTATCTGTGTTGTACGAATTATTTGATATGAATTCTCCTTAAATCTCCACAGTCCCAGTAGATCCTGCATATGTTCACTGGGTCAGTCCACTGTCTACTGTAGGTGGACTTTGGGTCAGCTGGTTCTGCTCTAGTTTTGGACCCTGGTTGAAACCATGTATATTTGTTTCAGGTAAAAGAGCGATGATCCCCTTCATCCTGGATGTCAGGATACGTGATTTCGGGCCACGTGTCAATGTTCGTGGACCACTTGTTCTTTGGTAGCTCGTACGGATCAATGCTGGGTCCTTAATTTCATTTCGTATTCCGCATTTTTTGACATCCCTGCTCTATGCGATAAAAAAGCTGGAGTTCTTGACCTTTTTGCTCATTTTTCTCCTTCTCCTTCCACTTTGGAAGTAGGCGAACTTGCGCCAGAACCTTCTAGCGAGATGCTGCTTCTTTTGTCTGGATACTTGAGGTTCTGGACTGCACATGCATCACCTTGGTTTAGTTGGACGGCATTAGGGCTTTTTTAACTGTGTTCTTGCATTTTACCGCCTCGACGATTAATGATCAAAATAACCATCACAGAATCTAATGACTAGTTGCTGCTCTTATGGGGATATCTGATTCCGCAAGATGAATAACTGAATTAACAAAGGTAGCAGCAGTAATAAAATAAGTAGTAACGGTGGCCGAATGAAGCAGAACTATCAGTACGAGAGCAGATGTGGTTCTTCGTTTTAATCCAGTTTTATGTGTAGTATCTGCGTCTGTGTGTGTCCTGCACGAGCGTGTGTTTAAGCAGACACACTGGAGCTGCAGCGAGGATTAATTTGAGAGGAAATAAATCTAATTGTTGGCCGAGATGCCGTGCTTCCACTGATGGAGCTCTTCATTTAGTGGCTTTACCTCCCTGCCAGCTGCGTCCTGGAACACCAGAGGATACTGGAATACTGGACTGGGACCAGCTCTGTACAGTATCCCCGCAAACATTTATGAATAGAACAATTTATGCAAGCGTTTTCCAGCTCCAAAGGATGGAAAAAGACTCGCCCCCTCCCCCGAAAAAAAAAAAAAAACACACACAAACTCAATGCAGGGCCAGATCAAGCGATGACACACGGACAGATTTCATGTTCAATAAGCTCTGTGTTGAAAACTAAATAACTTATCTACATGTTTAATGCATGTATGAGGAGGTCTCAGTAAGTACTTTCACATGACGCTTGTTACATTTTACAGGAATAATAACATTTTGAAGTAAAAATACTTAAATTACTCAAACTGAACTTTTCTTTTTTTTTTTTTTTTAACTTTACGCAAATGTACAAAACATGCTGTTCTCATAGGAAATTGATCCTAAATGAAACGTAGAGCTTTGGTTATGATGTTAAGCGACAATTGTGAACTTTGATTGATGGTGATTTTGATTATTATTTAAAAACCATGGAAAATGGCTGGACATCAGCTTTTAAACTGAACTTTTTTGAGCTAGTTTTGCTGTTATCATTATGTTTGACCAGACAAGTGTACCTTTGGTTGTGCCGGGCATTGAAATCAACAGGAAATTGAAGAAAAAAGGTGGTCTGATCATTTTTTTCCGTGACTGTTTATTGTTTCATATGTATGTATCCCCCTTTTTTTTTTTTTTTTTTTCTTTCTTTATCTTTGATTAGGTAAGGCAAGGCAAGTTTATTTGTAAAGCAGTATTCATCCACAGGGTAACTCAAAGTGCTTTACAAAGGCATAAGAA
>JAPQRP010000013.1:27636095-27649372 GCA_037367295.1 Apogon hyalosoma
CCTTTCCTGAAAATTTCATGGAAATTGGTCCAGTAGTTTTTGTGTAAAGTTGCTGACAAACAAACAGACAAAAAAACCCAAAAACAATAACCTCACCTCTCCTTCGGGGGTGGGGTAATAACCTCACCTCTCCTTCGGGGGCGGGGTAATAACCTCACCTCTCCTTTGGGGGCGGGGTAATCTCAAAAGTGCATGAATATCACACAAACAAGTTTCACTAGAATCATTCCAGTACCGACCGGTTAGTGAAATCAGATCACCGTTTTTTAATATGCTTTCCTCATGTATTTCTTATCTTACAAGACTATGTGCCACGAGAGAACCTTTTTCCATACTTCATTAAGACTTTCACACAAAGTTCCAGACCTTTTGAGACTTTTCTGTTTTCCAAACAGCATTTCAAAATTCCAGATTTTTTAAGACTTTCAAGACCTGTGCAAGTACCCTGTTTAACCTTTTTCTTGCAGATGATGCAACCAACTGTTGCTAGGATTTTAGAAATGCTGAGGTCATGAGTCCAGCCTTCCCCAACACCACTCCACCTAGTTTTTCCACAAACCAACAACCAAACACTGCATCACTTTGGTTTACTCAGTAATCACTTTACACACATTTTCTGTAAACTCTATCTCCCCGTGTTGCGCTCAAAATATTTTAATCTGTTTTGACACTCGCGCAGATGTCATCATGGAAGAGGCTGCACACACTTGGCCCTGCTTTTGCAGAGGTTTAAGTTTAATTGTAAATTAGTCTGGAAGTAAAAACAAAACAGAGATATAATTACCATGTGTTCCAAGAAAACAGCGCATTGTTTTCACTCAAGTCTGCCAGTGTGTGATGAGCATAACTCAAAACCTTAACCACTGATTTCCGGGATTGAATATCTGTAGAAGTGACTAGATTTTGGTGCATCTGGCTGCAAAATAAAGAATGTTTTGTGACTATTAATGGAGGCTATTTTTTCCTACTTAGAACTCACATCCCCGTTGAGGAGCATCGATTTTCTTTGCACTCACTTAAATTCCCCAAAATGTTGCTTCATAAACAGGGCAGTAGTTGTGGATTTATTTTTAGCATATGTATTTTCCTTGGTATAATTGAAGACAGATTTGCAAGGACATAAAAATGCAGCCACTGTCCTGATATTCCCTTTTGGGGAGTCTTGCCTCAAAAAGTTTTACAGGATTGGACTTTACAAACTTTACAGAAAAAACCAAGGCTGTGTGGATGGGGAACTTCTGATAGAGAGAAGATTAATGAGGTGTTTCTGTCACTTTTGGACCAATAACTACAATTCTGCAGATAAACAGATACATTTGGAACTGATTGAAAGTGTGTCCAGGCAGAACAAACAAAAAGAAGAGGCTCTTATCTCTGCAGCAGCAGCAGCAGCAGATGTTCTACCAACTGTAGAATAATCACAGCACATTTTAAGGCTTTACAATTTCATCTAAAAGGAAAAGATGACATTATTGTGACAGCATCCAACATGGTTGTTGAAGCACTAGTGACCTCTCTCTGAGGACTGGTTCTGGGGCTTTAGGAAGACAAATCCTTTCTAGTATATACAGATAAAAACATGTAAGAATATAGTTTTACAACCCACTATCCAAGGTTTCAATTTTTACGTTTGTATTACACCTTATTCTTTACGACAACAATGGTATATTCTCCAGCCACTTCTAACTGAATTTACTTCTATTCCCACTCCAGTTAATAATGTCTACTTGCAGGGGTGTATTTTATTTGTTCCACCACAGCCTTCAGATAACAAGCTGAATAACAATGTTCTTACTGTAGACAGAAATGCAGCTCACAGTTTCACACTACTACTGCAGCCTACAAACATATATTGGATGTTGCAGAAATTGTCATTGTAGTTTTCATTTTTGATTCCTAGCTTCCCCTGCCATCAGAAACATGGTACTGAGGATGATCTGGAGTCAGTTATTCAATGGCAGCTCACTGCTCCTAATGCGCTACATGCTAAAGCTAATCGCTAAAAGCTGCGCGTGTTGGATTGTGAGGATGGGTAATGCCTCTTACCCAACAGTCCCTGACATCTGAACATGTTTGTAGAGCATTAATCAAATCAGACTCAACGAAATGTAAAGATTTAAGAGATTAAGATTAAAGAGTCAACACTGAAAAACAACTTAAACCAATATAAACATGTAATTCTCAGATGACCAATCCAATACTGTTTGTACAATTATTACACTAAGTATTCTTTATCTGCTTTCATTTTGCACATATTCATATCCTATACATACTGTAAATATGCTGTACATACTTTATTATATACATTATATATCTCATACCCAAAGTTGATCCTACCTCTGCATATTTATATCACAGTATCTGTATTGTTATTATTTACTTGTGATGTTTTATCTTTATTCTTCTATTGTACAACACTTTGGTCAGCTTTGTCTGTTGTAAAGTGCTTCACAAATAAAAATTGATTGGTTGATTGTTTGATATCGCATTGCTTTGCATCTGTGGTTACATGCAATCTCCATTTCATTGCCTTGTACTTATGACACGTGCGGTGACAAAGTTGAATCAATGAATTAACCCATAAAGACCCAGTGTTGCTTTTGTGGCAATTACAAAAATGAATTTTTCTCTCTTTTCAACCTTTCTTAAGTGTTTTTATCACTATTTATCATAATATTATCCCATGTATTTTGCATTTTTTCAGTGAATATCATATATTTTCCTGTATTTAATTCACTAATCATGTAGATGTTCATAAAAGCTCAGATTAAACATGAGGGTTATTATATCAAAAGCAGAGAAAACTGAGGAAAAAGTGACTTTTTCAGCAAAATATATCATTAACTGAACGTAAACCAAGTGTCTCCATCCACTGTCATTGATCCAACCCCATGGGTTTTACTGGCGAATCAATATTGTAGAAAATGACAGTGTTTCCATGGTAACCACGAAGCCTCTGAACGTCCAAATGGGTCATATCTGACGATCACGAAACTGCAATTATTTACAACTATTGATAAGTTTAGTGGGTCAGAAGTTATTAAACATTTTATAACGGTAGATCATTTTGGTCAGCGGTGGATGTTTGGGACTTTATGGGTTAAATCTATCTTTTGCAATAATCATAATACTGTACTACTTCACTCTGCCTGATACAGTTAATGAAAGACATCATTTGGAGTGCTATATTCCCCTGGTGAAGGGAATAAAAGCCCAATCAGTGAGAAAAAGCTTCATATAACCACCTAAATTACTTCTATCTGAAAAAGAGGGATTGCATAAACCTTTAATAATCTGTTCAAGAGGAAATCATTCACCATGAGAATACTTAATAATTTCTGTTCATTCCATGTAGGGGGAAAATTAGGCGGGTTTCAAAGAGGGAGAGAAATGGCATCTGTGGCTGATACACCTATTTTTCTTTTTTCCTCGATGGTCAAAAGGGCTGGAACAAAGACCAAAGGGCATGTTACATTTTAAGGAACCATCTTTATTTTGGGGTGAAACTGGGGAACTTCTTTGTATTCACCTTCCTTTGCTACCGTTCTGGCAGAGCGGGGAAAAAATGACTGTGGATGTGAAGTCACACTCTAACTAAGTGCTTCGAATACGCAAACACACATCTCATCTGTTCAGCATCCATGTCGGAATCTTTGATCTGAGTGACTTTAATGAGACTGAAGACATGTAGTCCGCGTATCTGCGGCGATGGACACGTTCACTTCAAGTAAATCTGTAAAGACAACGTGTTTGCGCAGCGGAAACAGCTGCAGCCTGCATGTTGAGATGGAGAAATACTCCACCATGCTAAAGACAAATTCAAATGATGTGATCTTTGATTGCTGACGCCTGTTAGTTTGACTCATGACAGTATTTCATGGTGACAGTGAGCGGAGCTGTCGGCGAGATGTCTTTCATGCTGTACTGAAGAGATCCAAACAGCCAATTCTCATTAGAGCGGCAGGAGGAGCAGAGAGGCGAGGAGGCGCTGGTCTTTCCCACAGTCGGCTATCTCAAAGGCTGCACATACCAGGCCGGTGCAGGGGGACAGGGAGGCCTCTGTGCCACACATCAAAACAGCTGGAGTGACTGATAGGGTACCTCTCCTACAGGCATCCCCGGTATGCACTGTACACAAGTCCTGCCATTGTGTCAAGGGCCACGGTTTGGATTAGCAAAACACAGATTTCAATCCCAAAAAACTCCTCTGATGTTTCTGCTCAGATCTGGCTAGGCTAATGACGCTAGGGACAATATTTATCCAATGTGCACACAATGTGATAGAGGGCACCATTTACCTTCAGCTATTTGATGTTTCTGTACTTTGAATTCTTCGCTAGCGCATCATTATGTGCTCTGGTGCTACTGAACATAGACACGGAACTTAAAGCTCTGTGTTCAAGCTCGACAGCAGCTAAAAGCCCAAACACATCAGAGGCTCCATATCAGCTGGCACAGGCTGCTGCCCTGCATGACTGGGAACACTGTGCTCCGGTTGTTAGCGTCTGCACAGATCAAATGAGTCCATGCACAAATACACACAGGCATGCACGCAGATACGAAGAGACCACGACACTACGCAGACTGTAGCTGTGGCTCAGAGCGGGCAGGTTGTGTAACTCTTAGATGCATAAGCAGCAGTGATGACCCCCTGTTTGTCATTAATGATCCTGCCACGGTCACTGATGATAAGCTAATGATCGCACCCTCAGGCGGCGTTTGGTCAAATTGGGTCCACTGGTGCCAGACTCGACTGCAACTGGGCCATTCGACACATCACAGTGTTGACGGCTCTATAGGGGAAATGTATCCTTTGATGGGGCTTCAACCGACCTCAATGTCCTATTACCAAGTTGTGTTTCTTTGACAATTTTATCAGATGTATCCAATCACTGATTTCACATTTTCTCCAACAGTTTCTGGCCAAAACAGTAGCAGATGTTGTGGTATCAGCAGAAAACAGTTTGCGATGTAAACAGCTAACGAGGACGTGACTGAGATGCAAAGCGTTCTAATCTCACTTCGACGAATTGTAGTATAAGTAGTGTTGTAGTCAAGACCGGGTAGACCGAGACCAAGACACTACCGAGACCGGGGGGTATCAAGACCAAGACACTGCTGAGACGGAAGGGTATCGAGACCGAGACAAGATCAAGACCAAGACACACTAAAGCGAGACAAAGACCAAACCTTGTCGAGACCATGTCCAAGACTGAAAACAGACTAGAGTTAGAATCAACATGACATGATTACTCAAATCAACTGTAGAGTAAAAGGCATTTCTGTCAAGTGTCATTCATGTTGTTTTTTCTATTATATTGTCCTTATGTCTTGAAGAGGGCGCATAATAAATAATGATACTATTCTGTGATGATGTGGTTTTTGTACAAATCCCATCAAGACCACTATGTCCAAGACCAAGACAGGACGGAGACCAAAGAGAGTCAAGACCAAGACAAAACTGAGACCAAAGAGAGTCGAGACCAAGACCGAGACCAAAGAGAGTCGAGACCAAGACAAGACCAAGACCAAGACAAAACTGAGACCAAAGAGAGTCGAGACCAAGACCAAGACCAAAGAGAGTCGAGACCAAGACAAGACCAAGACAAGACTGAGACCAAAGAGTCGAGACCAAGACAAGACTGAGATTGAAGAGAGTCGAGACTAAGACAAGACCGAAACCAAAGAGAGTCGAGACCAAGACCGAGACCAAAGAAAGTCGAGACCAAGACCGAGACCAAAGAGAATCGAGACCAAGACCGAGACCAAAGAGAGTCGAGACCAAGACAAGACCGACCAAAGAGAGTCGAGACCAAGACCGAGACCAAAGAGAGTTGAGACCAAGTGAGTTGAGTCCGTGACAATACCGAGACCACAAAAAAATTGGACTCGATACTAAGGCCGGTCTCAAGAACTACATGTATGAGCAGATCATTGCATAAGAATAGCGGACACATCTGACTACGTACAGTTTTTTGTTAAAGGTTACTATAATGGATTAAGTCAGTTGGTTTTGATCCATATTAAATTGCGTTCATGGTTATTCTTTTTTTGACTTGGCCGTTTAGATCAGCAGTTCTAGGATTGTATTCAAAGTGGGAGGCAGCGGTCGGCAATATTAGCTCATTTCTATTAGCTTTTTGAGATTCTAAACTATTCTAATTGTCTCAACCTCTTAAAGTCTGCAGTTAAACCCGCTGAAAACACAACTTAATGCGAGACAGTGTTCAGTAAGAACATTCCAAAAAGCAAACAACCGAGCAAAACAATTAAATGGGAAAGAGGAGTCGTGTGATTGCATGGAAACACACCTGCCTGGTCTGTCATGCAGCCAACATTGCATTACACACATTTTCATGCTAATGTGAAAATTTACAGCCAAATACAAACACACTCAGAAACCAATCACTTGTTGACACAGTTAAATTTTGTGTTATTCATGGAGTTGATTAAATGTGAAAAACAATAATTAATGCTTTTGTTTTCCTTCGGGCTTTTATTTTGTCCATATCAGCGTCCATGGATCACTGATTTTCTGCTAAAAATCAATGGCGGCTCTTTAATTAAAGTAGAAAATTATATAGTTTTCTTGTGGTATTACAGTTTCCCCTACAAACTGCAGTTGTGTTACGTCACGTTTTGCTACTATAGACAATTGAAAACACAAACCAGAACGCAAGAGATGAGATGTTACGTTTATTTGTGATTTCTGCTGCATTAGTGACTGACACATGTGACATCCATCTTTCAAGTCTCAGACTGGCATAGAAATCAATCACAATAGGGACATCTCGGCTGCCTGAGGAGATTGGTTGCCACAGTAACCGAGTCATGAAATGAACAGGTTTAGATTGATCGGTGGAAGTTCCATAAGAGTCCATTCTTTTCGAATCATCTAGGCATACTGACAGATGCTCTTTTGGCCTCTTGCTTCTCACAACTGCCAGGAATAAAAAAGCCAATAAATGAGATTCAACCGACAGATATAATCCTCTTTGTCCTGTAATCAATAGTCCAGTCAGTGCTTCCATTTAGACAGGTTTGATCAAACTAGATGTAGGCGATACGGCCAATAACTCTATCGCATGCACTGATAACTTGTGGAAAAAAAAAAAAATTGAAACTGACGTCAAAGAAGTAAAGAAAAATGACAGCAATCACAGGACTTTTTCAACAGGATGGAAATGATGGAGAAAAAAAAAGTTATTTGAGGGTTTTAAACTCTTCTTTATGGTCAGATCGTGACAAATACCCAACAAACAGCACGATATTTGGCAAATCCAGAGGTGTATTTGAGGAGGGGTTTGACGACCACACCTCAGATATGCACGATACGGGTGTCTTTAGATGAAGTCTGTGTGAAACTTGTTCACATGATGCAAGTCTTTTTTTTTTTACAATGTCTTGGTCAACACGGGAGGAAAGAAATTGAAATGGGTCATTTATCAATAGGTGCATTTCCATAAACGTACTTAACATGTATTTGGACCTTTTGTATTGGACTGGAAAAAGTTACTGGAAATAGCAAAACTAAAAAAAATAAAATTCCCAAAGTTAAGCAAAAAGTTTTGCACTCACTTGAGGTTTATTTTTGCTTTTGTTCAAATGCAAAAAGAGGAAACGGAAACACCTTTTTTGAACAAATTCTTGCATAATGAACATTTAACTTGTTTAATGTGACTGATCAGCTGTTTCATTTGTCGAAGATATTGTGATAGTAGTGTCTGTGACGGTGTCTAAACTATTCCTCTGTCTAACTCATGAGACAAAACTAAACAAAACAGAATATCTAAGCCACATTTTGCG
Source organism: Apogon hyalosoma (assembly GCA_037367295.1). NCBI lineage: Eukaryota > Metazoa > Chordata > Actinopteri > Kurtiformes > Apogonidae > Apogon > Apogon hyalosoma. The sequence continues at coordinate 27,643,902 of JAPQRP010000013.1, forward strand.
TTTCTATTACCGTCACAGGTAACGTCGCCTGCAGCTCCACCTACTGGTGATACAATGCAGCCTGGATTCATTTCCATTTTCACGACTTCTTAAAAGTTGATATCAAATTCACTTGACGTTTTATGGAAACTGCCAACGCCATTCTAGGTTCAAACCCATACAAAGCGGTTATATTTCAAGAAATTTAAATTTCACTTGAGCTTTTGTTTCTCCAGCACTTTTGCTCTTATTCTGAAAAAGACTAATTTCCTAACAGGCTGTTTACATGGATGACTAAAGAACATGAATATTAGTGAATATTTATGTTCACATGCGGCTGTACAGCCTTTCTTTTTCCTTCAAACACCTTCTGGAAAAGGTCAGTGTTTTGATATTTGCTCATATCCAGGATCCTCTTCATATCCTTTATCCTCATGTTCATAATACTCAAACAGAAATATGGGCTTTTCTTTGGTGCATCAATCTCTACCAGATGACTATAAAGAGGGGCCATGTGTTGCATCCTGCAGTAAAACGTACTGATTAGATTAATTTTCCGAACACGCTGTAAACATGTCCAAAGAATCCTCGTAAAACTCAAATATCTGCATATTCCTCGTGTCTTAATCACAAAATGGTAAAGCCTGATTCCAAATATCCAAACCGAACATCCTGTTTATATGACACCTGTCAAATTCAACATTGTTTTATTCTGAATAATAGCATGCACCTATATTTGTGACCAGACTGATCGGAGATGCAGGTTCTCATATACGTTATATGGACAAAAGTACTGGGACACGTTGGGTCTCGGATACAAAACAATAATGACCATCTCTGAGGCATTTTGGAAACAAAGATAACAATTTAAACAAAACTATGCAATGTAATGATATTTAACACAACATAAAACTATATTATGACATTTATCATTATTATTTTATATCCCAGACCCCTGTTAGAAAAGAAACACCTGAATTCAACGTGTCCCAATACTTTTGTCCATATAGCGCAAAGTGCTGCTCGTCTGCTGAAACAGGCTGACTGGATTAGATATGCAGGGCGCAAAAATTTCACCGTTACCCTGTTTAATTTGCAACACGGTGCTTTCATGCACGTTTGCAGCCAGACACACCCAAGTGGAAGCAATAACTTTTAAGTCTCTTCCACTCCATTCACTCTGTTCCACTTCACAGATACGGGCTTTATCTGATAAACTGTGCTTTTGGCCATACATCGATCACTGGGAATTTGATGAATGCAGGTGTCATAGCGGCCCAGATGCACATGTCCTAAAGGGCTACGCTGCCATGTCTGACGGGACCGGCCATCTCGCTCCATCCTGACCCCAGGTTTTTCCGGGAGAGCCAGGAAAAATTGGCTCGGTGCATCATTTACAGTACAAAAAGACACCAAAGAGGCTCATTCTGCGCAGAGTTTCTGAGTAGTCACCTTGGACAATACTGCCTGCTCACAGCCGAAGCGTTTATACTCAATGGGATCAACTTGAATTATTTCCTGAAGGACTAACAGGATAGAGGCAGGCTTTTCAACTGCTGTTATGTAAGCTTTTCAGTCTGAATACTCAAGGATAAAGGGTACAGACTGCCATTCAAACTCTGAAATAAAGTCTAATAATTATTATCTAATAATTATGTTTTAAAAGTCGGAGTACTTTCCACTTGAAATTCATAACCAAACATTTAGACTTTTCCAGCAAGAAACACATCAGCGGATTAAAAAAAAAAAAAGCAGAGATAAACAAAAGATAAGAACACTAGAGCATCCTACAATTGGCTTGATGGTGACAGATGGAACAGCTGTTTTAATGTTTTGCTGGAAGACACTGATTAAAACGATTAAATACAATTTCAGAACAAAGCAAACATGAATGCGAAGTGTGCTTACTATTTATCCACATAAAAATTTCATACTTCTTCAAAACTGCGATTTTTTTTTCCACAAAGACCTTGACTTTATGTACTTTTATACTTCAAACCTCCTTTTTTTGTTGAGACTGTACCTGATGTGTGTTGTAAAAAAAAAAAAAATTCATTTTAACACATAAAGCCCCAGAGTTACTTTTGTGGCAGTTGCCAAATAAAATTTCACCTTTCTTAAATGATTTATCATCATTTATTATAATATTATCCTCTGTATTTCGTGTTTTTCGAGGAAAATCATGTATTTTCCTGTATTTAATTTACTGATCACGTAGATGTTCATAGAAACTTAGATTAAAGTTGAGGGTTATTATATTAGAAGCAGAGAAAACTGAAGAAAAAGTGACTTCTTCAGCAAATATATCAATAACTGAACATAAAAAACAAGTGTGTCCGTCCACTGTCATTGATCCAACTCCTTAGGTTTTACTGGTGAATCAACGTTGTAGAAGATGACGGTGTTTCCACGGCAACTACAGAGCCTCTGAACGTCCAAATGGGTCATATCTGATGACCATGAAAAGACGACAAACTGCATTTTACACCAATTATTTACACGTATTAATAAGATTATTGGATCAACAGGTATGAAACAGTTTAGATCAGTGGATGGTTTTGGTCGACGGTGGATGTTTGGATCTTTATGGGTTGATAAACGTATAAATGAATGAACGCATAATTCACAGTCAGTGTATTAGGCAGTGAGTCGTGCACCCGTGATTTGCACGGTTAATTTTCGAAAAGCACGGCCAAAAAATAAGGTGCACGACTTGCTCAAAGCTGCTCTAATTATCAATATATTGTTTTCTTACCTGGTCATGAATAGCCTGCGTAAAGACCCTGTATAAGCAAATTTACCCCACAGAATTCATGCCAGAATATTACATACCCTGTTTTGTTTTTTTTTGTTTTTTTTTTTTTTACACACCCTGTTCGCAGTCAGTTATATTTTACTGACAGAAACATTTTCAAAACATATAATCACAAAAGTGCATGGATATCACACAAACAAGTTTCACTAGAATCATTCCGGTACTGACTGGTTAGTGAACTCCTATCAAGTTTTTTATATGGTTTCTTCATGTGTTTCTTATCTTAGAAGATTATGTGCCTTTGAGCATATTCTAAAATTCAACTGAGAGAAACTTTCTTCCATAGTTTATTAAGACTTTCACACAAAATTCCAGACCTGCACAAACAGCCTGTGTGGAACGTCATCATTTCAATATTTAGGCATTAAAGACCAAGAAACTGAGTCTGGACGTCAACTGGGTCTTGTTGAAGTTCATAGAAAATCACTAAAGTAGGAAGAATCGAACAAGCTCAACATTTTCATTGCAAACGTTTGCATTTCTGGGAATGTACTTTTATCCATTTGACATAAAAATAGAAAATCATTAATCTTATTTAACCCCCAGAGTTAAAAAAAAAAAAGAGAGCAGTTTTGCTTGCTTTATGATATTTCTTTTAATGAATGATTGGTAAGGCTATTATGATAAAAAACATATATATATTATTTTGTGCAGTATAAAATAATATTAAGCTCTTCTGTTTCCACCTTCCAACTCAGCACAACTTACTGTTTTGCTCCATAATAAAAATTCTTTCTTCCTGCTATAGAGAGCTGTCCACTTCTGTCTGCTCTGTATTTCTTTTTTATTTTTTCATGGCATAACTAGGCCATTAGAGTCACTCTGATGCACCACACATATTTGCTATTCCAAACAGGAAGAATATGCCCCGTTTGACCGCGCATATTTCTGTGACAATTGTTTTCACAGCGATTGTTCCCTCTATTTTGGAATTCCACTCGGAGTTTATTCCACCTCAGTAAGAGCGAAGAAGCAACAGATTTTCATTCAGAGATTTTCAAATATTTCAGGCTCTTGGCAGTGTTTCTGCATACCGCCCACTTGGAAATAAGAATAAAAGAGGAAAAAAAAAAAAAAAAAGGGAAAAAAATATCCACAAACCGTGATGACCATGGGTTTGCTAGTTTTTAACCACAGTCGCTCCAGATTAAAGGTCATTTTCACCCAGAATTTAGCATTTATTATTACTTTTTCTCTCTGTGGCATTTAACTTTCACCAGATGTGATAAAAGAGGCATGTTTTTTCATTTCTCATTTCTTCCAGAGGCTGCATTCAGCCCAAGCGGATCTCACATGTGGGCTGGGCCAGTAAAGTAATAGCATCATAACCTATAAATAATGACAACTTTTTCTCTTTGTTTTAGTGCAATAAAAAACAGCAAATTATGAAGATATTTGCATTTATAAACTATCCTTTAACAAAAAACATGTGAATAACCTGGAAAAAACTGAAATCTGTAAGAAAAATAAGTGCAGTTTTAACAATATTGTGCCTCAACTTATCATTTATACATGTGCATTAGACACAGTTTTAAACAAACATTTGGTAACAAGCACAATATTGTTAAAAAAACTGGAGTTTGGAACTAAAATAAGAACAATTTCTCATTCAGTTTCTCATTTGCCCAGGTCATTGTTCTTCCTGGTAATTCTTCAAGGTTCAACTGGACTCGTTTTGCTTCAAAAGAGCAAAACTAGTCCAGCTGAACCTAGAAAAATGGAGTTGTCACTGTTTATAGGTTATTATGCTGTTATTTTACTTTAGATCATATTGGTCTGAACTAAAATGAGTTGGACACCCTTGATTGTTAATATCTTCAGTGTAATTTTAGCACTTCCCAAATTCACCCTGTGGGCCAGATTGGACCTTTTGGTGGGCCGCTTTTGGCCCCCGGGCCGCATGTTTAAGACCACTGAGTTAAAGTTTAACTCTGTGCTCATCACAAACAGCAGAATAATGCATAAAAGAACAAACGGTCTTTTCAGGACACGTGCTCATACTCTTTTTGATTGCTTTTATATGCCAGACTTTTATATGTTCTGCGTTGGAATTATACTACGTCTATAAAGAAAGAGATTTATTAGGTTATTTTAGGCGATCGTGTGAAAGCTGGAGAACAAAGCAGCTCACACCTTTTAATTAATACCAAATGCACGGAGATATAAATAATAACACAACACAGACACACACTAATTATTTCTGTACAGTGGTAGTAAAACACGACGAGTTATTCTGTGTTTTTGCTGATCATGCTAAAGCGCTTTGTCAAACGGCCAAAGTATGCGATTTTAACACACAGCGACATGTATTTTAATTGCACTGTGTGTGTGTGTGTGTGTGTGTGTGTGTGTGTGTGCGTGTGTGTGTGTGTGTGTGTGTGTGTGTGTCGGGTACGGTACAGACTGCTCATTTGTTTGGAATGCACATAAAGGCTCCACTTTACTGTAGGGCCGCAGCTGGTCAAACGATTAATGCCCCAACAAAAACACAGAGCCGAGACGTTATGAAGTTCAATGTGTGAGGAAGCTGGCCACAATAGAGAAGAAAAATCTGCTTGTAAATTCCTGGAGGAAAATCCTGATGAAACTCCGGTGACGGCTCGCAAGTGTGAAAAAAAAAAAAAAAAAAAAAAAAAAAAAAAAAAAAAAAAAAAAAAAAAAAAAAAAAAAAAAAAAC
>JAPQRP010000013.1:27660289-27677310 GCA_037367295.1 Apogon hyalosoma
GAGACAGTGTGACTCATACAAGTTATATATATATATATATATATATATATATATATATATATGTAGCAGCTTTCTCTTTATATGTCATGTTTCACTCTTGGATGTTTCTGCCTGTCTTTTCTGCACCTTGTGTTTTGTACTTTTGCTGCTGTTAAAACTATAATTTCCCTCGATTGAGTCTTAAAAAGCAACTGAAGACCTTCTTGTTTTGACAGGCATTTAGTTAGGGGTGGGTTTTATGACCATTTGGTTTTATATTTGTGTGTATGTGGCTGTGTGTTTATTTTTTTCCCCCCTATGTATTTTACTTTTGATTTTATTGTAAAGCACTTGGTGAAATCTTTCTGCAAAAAGTGCTATGTAAATAAATTGTATTCTTCTGATCTTATCTGAAAGTTCCTGAGGCAGACTCCATAACTTGCGCTTATTTTTCTTAATCTGCTCGTAAATGTTATTTTTACATCTATTTATTGTTAAACGTGCTTGTTATTTGTGTTTTAACGGCGTAATCTTGTACTTGTCTATTTTACTTGGTGCTGCCAATATTGTCCAGGACTCCCTTGCAAAAGAGGTTCTTAAGCTCAATGGGATTTTTTTCCTTGGTTAAATAAATAAATAAATAAATAATCTTTTCTTACCTGCACAGTATACCAGGGAGGCTGAAAAGTTCATAGGCTAAGAAGGAGTTATTCCGCAGCAATTAAACTTGGCATACATTAAATTCAGCCTTTCCTGATACTAACTGCATGGTTTCCTTCCAGATAAACCCACACTGGACAAGTAATGTCGGACTTTGAAAAGTAGTGCTCGAGACATTTCATGAAAATGTTTGCTTTTCAGCCCATCCTCGTCCTTCCTTCCCCTCTTCAAGTCAGCTGCCCACTTCTGCACAGTTGATAAAGCTGGAGCATCATCCCTTATAGCAGAGGCTCTCAACTGGGGGGGGTGGGTTCAGGGGGCAGCATGTAGACAATGATAAGGTGAGTGGAGCGCACTTTCACTTTCTCACAGCTTTATCTACAGAGCTACGTAACGTGCCACGTCCTCGTCATATGGGTCTGTCACGTGACTTTTTGAATTACGTACCCTCTGCTGGTTTGTGGGCTGTGGTTTAAAAAAAACAGAAACCCCGCCCTTTTAGCGACCGTGTCAACGTGAACGTCTTTGGGGGCTAACCCCTTTTTCTGCAGGCATTCGGGGAGGCAGCCGTGGTCCAGATAGCTGGAGAGTCGTCTGGAGTCGGCTTGTGACCGAAGGGTTGCCGGTTCGATTCCCTGGACTGGCAGAGAGTTGTTGGCTGATGGGCTCTTGAGCAAAGCACTTAACCACCACCACCCCCATTTGCTCGCCGGGCGCCTGACATTGCAAGCCCACCGCTCCTCGCGTGCAGCGTGTGTGATGCGTGATCTAGTGACGGATTAAAGGCAGAAGACAAATTTCGGTGTGTGGCGCCTGTTTACATGTGTGACCAACTACTACTGACAAAATACAGATCGTATTCTACCACCACGGTGCCACAGACAGTTCACGAAATGTCTGTAGTTCTACTTTTCAAAGGCCTAAATTATTTATCCAGTGTGGGTTTATCTGGAAGGAAACCATGCAGTTAGTATCAGGAAAGGCTGAATTTAATGTATGTCAAGATTCACTGCAGTGGAATAACTCCATGTGAATCAGGAGGTAGAATCACCATGAAAAGACAATAGAGTTCAGGTGGAGGTCATTTAAGAGCCACGGAACTGAAATGACAGGTGAAGTGCCAAAGGTCGACAGCTCTTGTGTAAGAATGGCTAACAGGGCGAGCGCCGGGTCGAAATCAGATGAAGACGGAAAAAATCTGATTGAGTTTAGAGATGAAAGTGCTGGTGACAGAGTGACTCATACACGCATTTTTCTTGCAGCCTTGGCAACTAATATACTGTACGTCAGACAGTACATCTATACAGAAATTGAGAGAGCAATATGGAAAACAGTGCCTCAATATGTGTATATTTTGGAACATAAAGCCTATAGAGGGTTTTCTCTGCCAGTAAAAGGCTTTAAACGCTGCATCAAAGCCATTAGTGGCACCATTTAGGACAGATTAAAGCGAAATGAATTTATACCCAAAGGTACAAAACGACTTTTCAGATATAATGGCTGCACTTGGTCCCAGCAGACTTATCTTTTATGCCAGTTTTGCTTTTAAACTTTGAAGCTGTCATGTACTAGGTTTTCCACATTTTTAATACAGATATGCTAATAAAAACTGTCAAACTGAACTTCGATATTTTTATCCTAAAATGTGAAATTATCTTGCACCCATGGGTCTGCATCCTCTACAAATCTTAGGAAAAATCCAACAAAGCCAAAGAAAATGTCCAGTTTCTTTGTTATGTCAGCATAAAGGGGTCTTCCTATCAGCAATACGATAGCATCTCTGTTCAAAAAGGCCTCACACATTTTTGGAGTGTATTCCTGTCATAAAAACTTTACTCATCTCCTACATAGCCTATTGCAAGATTGTGTCCCCATATGGGTTTGGACGTGGGCTAAAGGCAAAGGTTCAGTGAAGTCACGATTCAGCTGTCGAGAAAAGGCTAATGTCATGTTTTTCAGAGGTTCTGAATCAGTGTCAGACCTGGCCTTTCACAACAAAGGAGGCAATTTTGACGTCAGTCAAAGGTGAAGGCCATCCTTCAGCCATCCTCTGACACCTTATTGTCCTCACAACGGCAGAGTCTCTAAACTTTAAACTGTATTATTCACAGCTTTTCATCTGCCTCTTCTTTTATCTTTCATTCATTCATTATCTGAACACCCTTTATCCTCACTAGGGTCACAGGGACGCTGGAGCCGGTCCCAGCTACTTATGGATGAAGGCGGGATACCCCCCAGCTATGCTGCAAGTTCATCACAGGGCTTCTTTTATCTGCACAAAAAACAAAACAAAACAAAACAGTGACACGTATCAAATGTGACATTCTGATTCCTGAATCCAGTACCTCCCAAGAATGCCATTCTATCTTCAGTATGCACACACTGGCCAATATATTAGGTACACCTTATTTGTGCTACATGTACCTAATAAAGTGGCCGGTAAGCGTAAGTAATATCCTTGGCGAATGAACTAAATACTTTTGTCTTTGGGGATTTTCCTGAACTATTTCTGGCCTCAAGAACAAAAGAAAAATAAATGATATGCCACGTGAACCTCTACATGTACAGAATGTATGAATTAGAATGATGGTTTTGTAACCACTAAAAGCTGCACTTTACCATGAAGCACCTCTTTCACAAGATTTCTGCGAAACTATAAAACCATTTCACACAAGGTATGGCTGATAACTGGCTTGCTCTTCGTTACAGAGAGTGAGTCATCTTCGTATCAGACAAGCCATCACCGTCACAGCGAGTCAGTGTCAAAACGCCTTTTACCCCCCTTTCCTTGTCCCTTTTTTTTTTTTCCCTCTTTCTCGTCTCTTTTTCTGATTGCACAGAGCCTCGAGCACTTCCAGGCATCGAGTGACAAGGTCTGCCATCCAGCTGTGTGTCTGTGCCGTGGGTGTGAGGTGTAAGCTGGACTCAATAACATGTCAATTGGGGTTAAGAGAAAGCAACAAGTGGTGGGGTGTAGTGCAGCTCAATGAACCATGAGCAGTAACAGGCACAGACCAGGGTTCTTACCGTTAGCTAAAACTAACAAAATGATTAAATCCAGGTGGAGAAAAAAACAAAAGGAAAAAAAAAACAGACTTAACAAACAATTAACTAAATAAATACCAAAAAAAACCCCAAAAAACAGGAGATATCTTGGTCCATTTGCTTCATATATTAGCCTTGTATTTTTGGTAGATAAATACTACATTTTTCTTTTTCATCTGTAGCAGAATTACTAGTATCGTGAAAGCAAAAATCAGGAGAAAAGTCTCATTTTACTGTGAATATGAATACAACTATTAGTAGTGGAAAGGAATAAAATATGCGGGAGGTAGTTGATGATACAGTGCTGATAGTTTACATTATAAGCTCTGTTTTTAGACAGGAAACACCCACGGTGAAACCACAAATCACCTCCGTTTTCTGTACAGTTTCTGTTGTCCAGTGGTGAATCCTACAAGAATCCGGCAAAAGAAGGATAACCCAGCTTCTATCGACAACGCTGCGTTCAGAATCACATAATAGACACTAATGAGGCCCAATATGGCCAAAAATGCTATGATAATTATCACTTTAAATATAAATATCATTATTCTGTTCCTATTCCTAATTTTTGGTCTTGACTGGAAGTAATGAAAAATTCAGTAAAGCAAAAAAAAATTTTGAAAAATATTGTTTTGTTTGACAATGTAGTCAAAATCAACCGTGGGGACAAATTTATATTGCAATGGTATTAATCATCATCGTATATATAATCATATGTTGTCAATCATAGCTATTGTCCTGTAAGATAAAAATACTGATTTACCTCCTCACATTCATTCTTTCATTGTTACTCATGTTGCTGCTACATACACCATCACTATTAACTGTACTGTTGCCGCACACTGTGAAATTTTGTACATATTAAGAAGTTCATTCATTCACTGGCGAAATATTAAGAAGTTCTTTTATTTTATTTTGTTTGCACATTTTTTGGTAGTTTTATTGTATTTCATTTTATCAAATGCCGTTGATCGAATGACAATAAAACCAAAAACAGAAGCCAAATATTCTTCAACAACAGCATCTACTGCTTAAAATAGAACTCACTAATGTCACTAAACAGCACAAAATAGATTCCAACACAAACTTCACATATGCTCATGCTAATATTAAATACTGAACCTTTATTTTACTGTGTGCACAATACTCAATACCATTAACAAGATTAGCAACATGTTAGCCAGGTCCTGCTCTACAGTAAAATATAGTATTTGCAATGTAAATCAATGTAAATTAAAATAAAAGTTAGGCTATTTCGCAACATGATATAAGAATCATAGGTTCATATGTAGAGGAATATCACACTTGTGTTTTTATGCTTTATTGGAATCAGTGCACAAGCATCAACAGTCAGACGAGAGGATTAAATGCAGCAAGTGGCCTCAAGCTACAATTAAACCCGTCAGTCATCGGCCTGTGATGAGGCAGAAGTGTGCGATAATGCGATGAGGGCTGTGAAAAGACTGAGGACTGCGATACGGTGTCCTATACACGCTGTTTCCTGCATGTCTGCATTAGCTGACATGCTTTACAGGTGCTTTGCCCATATTACAAAAAATAAAACTAAGAAAAATAAAACTAAGCATTTTCCAAAAACAACACTAACTCAGCAAAGCCACATTGGGAATAATGTGAAATAGTCTAAACTTTCCTTTTTCAAGTTGTTCTAACTGTATAAATAAAGACATTTTGGGGCAGCTGCGAGACTATTTAATGTTAACTTCACCATTCTAAGTAGGTGGGCTAGCAATGTGTAGCAATGAGGGTAATTTGGAAAGTGCACAGCGCACCATAACACGTTCATTCCCGAGCCGAATGACACATCACAGGGAGAGGGAGTAAGTGGTGTTTCCTGTGTGTTCCCAAACAGCCGTGGTTGGATCCCAGGTTTCCACACGAAGCAGAAAACACACCTAAGCAAAAAGACAACTCTGATCTTTCGGCTCTCAGCTCTCCCAGGACCGAGTGGAACAAAGTGAGCACACGCGCGTCTCACTTTGTTCCTAATCTCAGCTTTTCACGATCATTTTAACAACAGCGAAGGGGCAGGTGAGCGCCGGTGAACCCGATCACCCTGTGCGCCCTGCACCCCCAGGAGGCTTCAGCCTGAAAATCCAGTGCCATATCCTGGCAGATATGTGTGCGCGAGCCGCGGCCAAATTCCCCACTCGTAACACACACAGACTGACACACACAGAGAGATCGGTTTGCAGAATTACATAATTCACACCTCTACAGTCTGCAGAACCCCAATTCAGTGGCTGCCATCTGTCTTTCTACATCGCCGGGGCCATATGTGTGGTTGAGCGGCCTCTTGTGCACTCCCAGAAATCCCTTCAAAAAACAATGTTGGGGAAGATGTGGTGAAGAAGCAGAGCACATTTCTTCCATTCCATTTCATGTCAAGGAGAGGGCTTTTAAAACTTTGGAGGTTTTTGGGTATCACTTTCTCTGCATTTGATTCTGACAAGCTGGATTCAAGTCCAGAACATGTTAAGTTAAAAAGAGCTGGAATTAATGATTATTTTCACTGCAATCCATCGCTCAGTCCTTAAAATGTTAGTAAACGGTTCCCTGTGCCCAAGGTGATGCCTTCCAAACGCTCGCTTTACTCAACTTGCAGTGTGAAAGTAAAGACATACAAACTATTTAACAGAAGAAAAGACAGAAAATGATAATGACTAAAATAATAACTTCATAACCCATAAATAATTACTACTCTAAATTTTGTCCTTGGTCTGATGTGGAAAAAAGTAAAGTTGCAATATGAAAACATTTACATTTCCTAATCCTGTCACAATAAAATGTGACTAACTTGAACAAATGCGCAACGATAACAATATAACACCTGTTACTAAATGTTTTCTGTATCTGTAGATGGTAAGTTGTGCTGATAATAAGCTGCAACATAATATTGGTAAAACTGGTACGTGGTTGTTTACGAGGTTGTTCACATTTTCATAAAGTAATTTAACTTTCATACTAAAACAAAGAGAAAAATTTGGGTTATTATTCATAGGTTATTACAGTGTTTTAGGCAATGAGCCGTGCACCCGTGATTTGCTGGATTCATTTTGGAAAAGCACGGGCAAAAAATTACAATAATTATCAGTATATTGTTGTCTTACCTTGTCATGGGTATTACCATGCTGAAATGCAAGCGGTTGGACTATTATGCCGCGTTTCCACTACGTGGTACCAGCTCGACTCGACTCAGTCTTTTTGTGTTTCCATTACGTAAAAGAACCTGGAATATGGTACCCAGAGCTAGTTTTTTGGTATCTACTCCGTCAAGGTTCCAAATCGGGGGAAGAGATACTAAAACATGACGTGTAAACACTGCAAGCCACTGATTGGTCAGAGAATTATCTCTGCGTCATTGCGTTATCAAAGTGCCACCCACCAATAAAAATAAAAAAAAAACAGATGTGGAAGTTTGCAGTAAGTATACCAGTAGGTTAATTCACAGGATGTCAGCCCGCAAAACTACACTGTGGTCGGTCGAAGAGAGTCAGACATTTCTGTCCTCGGTGGCCGACGAAAAAAAATTCAGCGTGAGCTTAACAGGACAACACACAACGAGTGAGTTCGTCAGCAACTCTGAGCAGACGTCACGGGAGTTAGGCGCCGCATCGCTATGACGTCCAGGTACTCTAAAGTCGGTAGTACCCTGCAGTGGAAACGGTCTCCAGGACTAGTACCTGGTACCCGAGTCGAGTCGAGCCGGTTCCTCGCAGCGGAAACGCAGCATTAGTGTTTCTCGACGGGAGCGATGCCCCGTGTAAAGACCCGGTGTGAGTGCAAATTCATTTTCAGCTGGGAATACCGTGCACCCCCACCCACCCCAGTCTGAAATGTTTCGGGTGTGAGTGGGGGGGGGCTCATGATGCTGTTGCAGAATATTACACCCCCTATTTTTTTTTTTTTATGCATCCTGTCCTTCCATGGATTATTACGCCTATTATTTTATTGATCTGGCCCACTTGGGATCACATTAGACTGAATGTGGGCTCTGAACTAACATGACTTTTTACACCCCTGTCTTAAAGTCAGGGTCCTAACGTGGCCTACATTTCCAAAGTTCAGGGGGGGGGAAAAAATCCTGACTTGAACTAGTGAACCCTGAAAAAAAAAAAAAAAAAAAAAAAAGCGCATCCTTTCATCTGACCCGGCCTTTCAAAACAAAGCTGATGACCGGTCAGTCCGTGTCAACTATCAAAGGTGAAAGCCATCCTTCAGCCAGCTGCTGAGGTGTGATAATGAATGTCCACAGCTCTGAGCGCTGCTGCTGCTGCTGCTGCCGGCTAAACACAGGCCGCATACCGCTGTCGAGGTAGTCCAGGAATGCCGCTTGGCCGAGCAGAGCCCTGAGTGAGGACAATGTGGAAGTGAGAGGAAGGGAGGCTGAGAGTGTTAGCGTGTTATCACAGCACAAAGAAGACACCTTTCTGTTAATATGAACACCTTTTCTACTGCTGCCTTTCAACAGAGGCGAAGCTGATTAGATGTTGTTCGGAGTGATTATACTTATTAAGATGATTAGACACACCGCATGTACACAAACAAATCATCCGCAACACCTCTTTCAGGCAATTACTCATATAAAAACTCCGTAAATTGCTACTTTCATCTAACATTATATATAATTAATCAACTTAAATAGCCCAGCATGTTCATTTTTAACTGGTAGATTTTTAAAGTAGAGTTAACAAGTTCTATTAAGCGTTTTAAAGTCACTACATGTTCTGATATTTGTCTGTGCTGCTTATGAAACTAAAAGATGGTAGAAAAGTGATTAAAAATATCTTGTTACTGCACCACCTGTTCAAGCCCAACGGTCACCGTAACAACGCATCGTATTAAGTGAAAAGTTTAGACGAAACTAAAAGAAGCAGTGCATAGTTACTTCATTAACCCGTGACAGGAAAATGCCATTGCATAATACGTGACCTTAAGAATTTATAAATATTGAATAGTTTCAGCCTTAACTTTCCTTAAAAAAATAATACTAAACTAAAACGCAAGAACTCCTCAAAAGAAAACCAAAACTACTTGTTCACCCATAAAAATAACAGAACATTTACAGTGATATGAACTGTATATTACTCTACACGCATCATTTCCTGTAGCCTCCCATCAGTCAGATTTCAACTACTTCCTACTGTAACTAACAGTATTTCCAGTACCGCTCTTCTACATAACCCTCTGGATCGGCTTCAACTTACTAAAACCATTGCATTAATCACTCCCCTCCACTTCCACATTCAAGTCGACATTATATCTACAGTTCTTTCTTTACATTTTCTTCATATTACATTACATTTGCCTATATTTTCAGACAAAGGACAGATTATGAACTAGATCGTCTTTATCTCCTCTTAAAGATCAAGTGCTTCAGGCATACGCAACCTCAGTTCTGTCTGAGGAACTACTTATGAAAACATTAATTATGTATTTACGAATGAAAAATAAAAGAACTGGCCTTAAAGGCTGCATTGGGAATGCATTCATATATTGACTTAACACTGCACTGGCATTGTGTGTTATTCAGCAGGTTCTATATGGTACTGATATTCCAAACTCTCACATCTAAGGCTCATTTATGCTCGCTTTATGTACATAAATAGGTAAATCTGTTTCTAACGTTGTTATGCGCCACTGCCTACATACTTCCACGTGTCCTGTAGGTTGGAATGAGCGTTTCTCAATCAATCCACCGGAGGGCGCGGCTCTTAATTAACATACTGGCCAAATACCATGAAGAAGAGTAACGTTTTTGAGAAGAAGAAGAACAAAGTCAATAATAACAAACGTCCCCAATCGACAGACACACACTCCCCAAAGCTTTTTTGCTTCTGAGATTCTCATTCGCCTTGTTTTGTTTACTACCACAGTCCCATCTTGAAAGAATTTATCTACAATTCACCTCTAAACTGTGTTACAATCAGAAGGTCATACCTAATATAAAGATACACCGTTTTAATGTGAAATCCAAAGTTAGAATGGACCTGTTTGAATTAAAATGAAATAAAAATACTAATACACATTAGCTCCGTCCATTTACTACGGGAGGGCTTCTTAGAGCTGTCCAGGGTGAGAAAACTCCTTTTATGTCTCTCTGTTATTACAGGAAGTGTTTCACAGCATGCGCTAATCTAGCTCAAGATACAAAAGTTAGACAAGTCATTCTAACGGTTTATAAAATAATAATAAGAGCAATATATAATAAGAACACTTAAACGTATTAGGCTAGTAAAAGCCAGGAATTCACCAGCTAGTATTCGTGGTTTCCAGAATATAACCTAATAAAATACACTTTAACAAGCTGTGCCTTTTAGCTCCACTCTGTACAGTAATATCTTAAGTGTTACCTCCAACATTGGAATAATAACAAACGTGGCGACGACAGAAGAGGTTTTCCTATTGTGCGCGCTAATGTTAATATTGAGAAGGGTGTTTGTGCGTATGTCGGTAGTTTTTCGCTAACTCGCACGGTCACTCTTTGAAAAGTTCCGCCATTTATGGAAATTATTCTGTTCAAGTCTCAACACTGCCTCCGCAGTTCCCGGGGGTACTGCTCCGTATTCTCTGTCTGGGTACGGACCCACAAGCTCCCGGAAAACGGACAGAATTAGGTATGGAATGTACGCAGGAGACGGACAGAACGCTCCGTACGTATCCATCTGTGTCTTTAATGTAGAGCATAAATGAGCCCTTAGGAGAACCAAATCCACCATCAATGAATCAACGCTACGTATCCACAGACTTCTTCAGTTTGTGCATTTAAAAGAATGTATAAACCCACTACAATAACAAAATATAGAATATTATCTGGATAAGTGAATATCTAGTTATAATATAGAAGAATGCATAAAATAAGATATTATTGCAATTCACTGATTAATACAGACTATAATGTTTAGGAGATATTATCACATTTATTAATGATTGTATTAGTGTAAATATGTAAAGTGCAGATTAAAATTATAGTTAATATTAAAAACAGTTGATTATGTAAATCTGATTGTGTGTGAAGTGAATAAAAAAAGTGCATGTGAATGGTTTGTATGGATGCTTTGTGTTATTGCACAAATATATAGACAAAAAAGTGTGTTAACAAAGCAAAGGAAGAGGAATTGATTGAATTATTAGTTTGTAAAAGGGGGTGGGAGTCTATAAGTTATACTTCTTCCCACTCCTTTTCGAGCGCTGAAAATGTTTGTTTGACCATGTTGTACGGTTCTTATTTATCTGATGATTTTATGTGCTCGAAATAAAACTAAACTAACATCTGTACTATGGCTTAACCAAGTTTTCGTCTTCAAAATGAAACGCATAGCCACTTATTTTAACAGCTGGTCAAAATAAGACTGTCTTATAATCTTCATGTGCTGGATCAGCTGATAGTTTACATTGTAGCCCTGTTAGCTTAGCTCTGTTTTTAGACTGAAAATAGCCACAGTAAAAACACCACAAATCACCTCCGTTTTATTGTCAATAACTGCAATAAAGATCTGTTTGGAATCGTCCAAACAAGGTCAGAACTGTCACATTTTAATCTGAGCCATTGATCAACAAACGACCAACTTTGCAAAGATAATAACACGACATGACTGGTATCACTGAATGACTACATATTTAAAGATACTACATTTAATAAAGGGCTACATTAAGTTTTAAATTATCTTCTAAATTAAGTAAAGACCCAAACAAGCACTGGTGACCAAAACCATCTACCAGCATAAAATGTTTAATAACTTCTGATCCACTAATTCTATCAATCCATGTAAATAATTGGTGTAAAATGCAGTTTGTCGTCTTTTCATGGTCATCAGATATGACCCCTCTGGACGTTCGGAGGCTCCGTAGTTACCGTGGAAACACCGTCATCTTCTACAACATTGATTCACCAGTAAAACCAGTGGAGTTGGATCAATGACAGTGGACGGAGACACTTGGTTTATGTTCAGTCAATGATGAATTTTGTTGATAAACTCACATTTTCTTTGTTTTTCTGTTTCTGACAGTATGACAGTTAACTTTAATCTGAGCTTTTATGAAAAGCTACACGATCAGTGAATTAAATATGGGAAAATACCTGATTTTTATTGAAGAAACGCAAACTACAGAGGATAATATTACAATAAATGGTGATAAATTGCTTAAGAGAGGTTAAATAGAGAGAAAAATGAATTTGGGAAATGCCGGAAAAGTAACACGGGGTCTTTATGGGTTAATGAAGGTTTCCTGGGTGCAAAGGGAGGGAAAAAAGTGATGAAAACAAAAAGGAAAAAAAATACCAGTGGTAATGCTTATCTGTTATGCTATGTTTCCATTTTATCGGTACCTGCCTTGAATTCTGCATTCAGTGCATCCCTTGCCTGTAACTAGATTTCTAGATAATAAAAATACTAATCACTGACAGAGTAGCTATGGGATGCCCTTATCTTTGTAACTGGCTCCAGCTGGAATGATAACAAGCAAAAAGGGATTAAAATAAACATAATCATATGAGCAATATTAACCATCCCAGCTTAAGCAGAAGCGCCAGACAGACTAATCTACAATCGATCTTTTAGCATTTAACATGGCTGTCATACACCGGTGTGCTAATCCTGCCGATTTCTCAAACTGCTGACACTTTGTTTATGAGAGCTGTTAAGGATGTGATGTGATTTGTCATTCGCAGTGAGCTCGGCAGCGAAATATCACCGCGTACTAAGAGCTGTCGTTGCAAGTGTCTCGTAAGTAATTATCAGGAGGGAGCTGGAGGACAGGACTAATCGACAATCATGAAAACACAACTCAAGGGTCTGTTATTATCCTCTTAAGAGATATTGTATCTCACTGAGCATATGTGCTCATTCCCCGCTCACTCTAGATGTCACAAACAGGCACCGACAGCTGCGTTTGAAAAGCTTAAAAAATGTGAAGAAAATTTAGCCAAAAATGACGCGATTAATGTGCGTATCATAAAAACATGAGGTGTTTGTAATTTCCAGAATCAGTGTGAGACTCGCATAATATCCAGTGTGTAAGATTAAGGAGATTCATAATATGTTCTCATTAGTTTGCAGCCACTTGAAATTAAGAATCCTGTTGTCATCGCATGAAAATGAGCTGTTTATAAGCTCAGGATAACTCTTAAAATTCGTAGAACAGGAGGCAAAATAAGAAGGAATTACTTTTTCTAACATTATTTGATAAGAGTCGCTCAAGCAAAAAAAAAAAATAAACAAACTAATGTTTTTTTTATGTTTGCTATGATAATGTCTTCAAAAAAATTCCATAACTATTTAATTACAGAAACAATCACTTATTAATAAATGATTAATAGCTAATTAATAAATGATTAGATATACTAAAATGTCAACTAAATAACTGTCCCAATTTAATAACAACTACCTTCTAATTAGCTAAACAATAATAAAATGAGCTTATTCAAAAAAAAATTTTGATTTTTTTTATTAAGTTGAGATAATCATGACTGATATTTCATATATTTTATATGGAAAATAACAAATTGTACCTGTGTCCAAGAAATCACTTTCAACTAAGTTACCCATTACAAAAACACCTCTGAAGGAAGTGTGTTAATTCCAAATCACATGACCCGCTCCACATGATGTCATTTCCTCCTGAAGAAAAGACTGGCAAGACTCCAAGATATGTTCTTTTTCCTCTTTCTTAGTTATTTAATATAAATTAGTGTGTGAGTCAAGTGTGTATTTATCACACTCTTATGTCAACAGTGTTACTGCGATATCTTTAGAAATAACTCTCAACTTCAATTTTACTCAGCTGTATATATGATATTTAGAAGAATCTTTCTGTAAAAATGCCATGTGGTGTTATGGTTATGTTGATTTTAGGCCTGAAAACAGCAAAAATGTCAACTACGTCACCCTGTAAAGGTAACTCAAAAAGTCCCTTAATTATATTTTGACCCATATATTCATTTCTCACCGTTCACGGCAATGCAAATTTTTCCCAAAGTAAGGTTCCATGGGGCGCAACCAAAAGGGGCGGACTTCAGCTGTCGGTGTCGCCGTAGTAACCAATGTAAACTGAAGGTGAGGTCATCTATAGCATGACTGCATATATAGGAAACGTCATCTGTATAATTTCTAAAATCTAACCTTTTTTTTCCCCCCCAGACAAGAGCACCAGTGTTTGAGCTTCAAATCTGAGGTAAATTTTTCAAGACAGAGCCTTCACATTCTTGGAGATTTTCCACTAGCTTTGATGTCACGTGTCGCGACGAGATGAGCAACGATTCTGGATCAACGGACCAACGTGTGACCTGCAGGGCTTTAGTTCACATGTCGTACTGCTTCGGCCCACTTGAGACCTCAATGAAAGCAGTGCTAGAAATAATACCTGATAGCGCTGCGTTGTCCCGGCTCTCGCATAAATGACATGAAATACAGAAAAAAAACCTCGAATGTACCAGGTCGAAGTGAGCTGAGCTGATGCTGTCGGTGAAAAAGCGGAATCAAACACCCGATTTACAATGTGTCAGTTGTACGTGTCAAAAGAGCGCTGTAAAAGCTGGCGATTTTCTCTGCAGGAATATAAAAAGAAATCCAGGTGAAATATGTCACAGCTTTCATCCTTCTGAACAAATGAAACTGGTGGGATAGATATAAATTATGTGTCAGGAGATCCTGAATATGAATAATAAAGCAGTTTCGTGTCAGTGCTTTTCCTCGACAATGCTTGTATTGTTTCCGAATACAAAAATAAATGTGACGCAGAGCCAGCGGAGGGAGCAGTAGACAAACGATGAGGTTTGACCTCTCGGCGGGCTCGTGTGGGTGAGGACTGAACTGAGAAGTGCACAGTTTGGAGAGGTCTGTCTGCTTGACATATGGTGCCAATTACCAGCTGATGGGGTTGCCGAGGTAAAAAGGCCAATCCCTTTTGGCCCTTCCCACCCAGGTTTGCACAAGCAGCCATTCATCCGACCCTGCGAGAACACCTCCCCCCCAAATCCTAAACCAAACCCCGACCTGTCTAGCGTGGACAGTCGGCCTACACATGGCTCCTCGACTCGACGTACAGAGAGACAACTCAAAGTCAAGGATGTGTGTCACGCTTTAAGTAAGTTTATTTAGTGAAACTGGGGCTCCGTTGCGCGTAATACAAAGAGTTTTCAGGCCGTCAGCTGACATTTGCTTTATTTTACGGGTCTCATATTTTCCTGGAAACTTGACTTTGAATTTCCTAATAAGTAGCTGTAAACTTAAGGGATATTTCCAAGAAAGGCCGAAACATTTTGCAACTGGACATTAGTAAAATACCTGCTTGTAACATTCAGATTTTACAGGAATGTAAGATTAGAAAACGTCACTGCAGGTGATAACAGGGTATGTACACATTTTTCAAGGTCAAATTCAAGCACTTTTAAGGATCATTTTCAATTTTTTTACGCTGGGGTAAAATACATAACTACAGAAATACATACACTCTTTTACTTTTTAATCACAATGATGAACATTGTATTATGCTATAAACATCTAAAATGATGTTTCATAATAGCAAAAAGTTTAGAAATTAAAGGAGAACACAAACTTTTATCCAAAAAACGAGAAACCACTTGCCGTTCTTCAGACACACTCGCACCGAACCAAAGATTAAGATAAAAATGTACCTGGAGTCGACCTGAGAACACCCGCTCATTTTCTTTACTGACATAAAGTTTTATTTTTCAAAATGTATCACCTCTCTGTGTAAGTAGATTTAACTTGGCATCTAATCTGGCAGAGTTAATATTAAAAATAAATAAATAAATAAATCACGTCACATGACAGAGTTATAATTACAAGCACTTTCAAGCATGTAGACTAAAATTTAAGCACTTTCCAGACCTTAAAAACACGAAAAATTGAAATTCAAGCATTTTCAAGGATTTCAAGCACCCGTACGAACCCTGCGATACACAATTTAATATCGATAATTTTCTTAGCGCCTCGTCAGTTTGACCTGCCACATGTTAGAAATTCACATTGTCACCTTAAGTCAATAAACAAATCAAATGTACAATGTAAATCTTCGACTCCATTCCATCCACGTAGAGCTGAGAAGCATCCAGTCCAGGAATTATGGGAAAATCACATAAAAAAGGACCTCTTAACCCCTATATTTCCTATATTTTAAAATATTGATCACATGGTACAGCATCTCATTATTCAACCTTGACCAAGATAATAAGAGGTTGATTTAACTATAAATAAAACACAAATGTAATCTTTTTTTTAATATCAACTGCAAGACCCACGAGTCAAACCGTGTGCATATACATATATATTTATCCTTTTTTTTTTTTTACGTTATCCTCATCAAGTTATTGATCATAATATATTATTTACTATTTTATTTTCACTAATTTCAGTGCTGAAGTCACACACATAGTTGCACGATCTGTATCTGTGGAATTATTAATTCAATGTGGTGAGCATGCTTCTTACGGCGTCACCTGAAGGAAAGTGGGCTTACTCCCCATTTCCAAACAAGGACAGAGTAATTAAATATACCATATAATCATGTAAGCGTGTTAAATATTTGACATCTGGGGGTTAATATGCACTTCCGCAGATCCAGCTGTATTGTCGTTATGCTTTCAGTATATTGAAGATGCTGCGTGAGATGCTGTTGGATGACATAAAAAAATTATATATACACATTGTTTGACTCATGAATAAATATTTCCCCTCAAATGCTCATACAGTAATTTGACTTTCATTATCTAGCAGTGTGCAGAGCCAGATGATTGTTTATCCCTCGTATTTAAATAATGGACCTGTCTTTTCTGAAAGTCAACACGGATTTCCGAGAATTATTTCATCTCTTCAATTAACCTCAGTTTTCTTTCCGCAAAAGCTATTGAAAATAGAATTATAATCATTCTAATTTTCTTTGTATCTTTGGCCCCTTTGACACAGCACTTCCGTTCTGGGAATATTTCACGTTTATTTTGGAAAAATTTGCACAGGCCGTGCACAGTAAACAAACATATCAACGTGCCCAGAAAGATGTTGAACTGGGGAGACGTCGAGATTCGCAAGCTGTTGTCACTTCGGAGGAGGACTCTATCCATGCTAACATTTGTGGAACGCTGAAAGATGAGGCAACTTTGGAGACGTTAGCAACACCGCTATGCTCAGGGTATTTACGACATGCAAGTTATACAGTCGCGGAAAAAATGATTAGACCACCCTTGTTTTCTTCCATTTCTTGTTCATTTTAATGCCTGGTCCGACTAAAGGTCCGTTTGTTTGGACAAATATAATGATACCAACAAAAATAGCTCATAGTAGTTTAATTTCAGAGCTGAT
>JAPQRP010000013.1:27696935-27712311 GCA_037367295.1 Apogon hyalosoma
GTCCAAACAAATGTACCTTTAATTGTACCAGGCATTAAAATGAACAAGAAATTGAAGAAAACAAGGGTGGTCTAATAATTTTTCTGTGACTATATGACTTTCAGGTGAGTATTTATAGATTTTCAGTCTGATACTTTTACACTGACAATCATATGTGTAAATGATGACACAGTTCAGTAATTTAACACTATTATTTGTGTAGTTAATTGCAATTACAATACAGTTGCATAATTTAACAGCTGAGGAAAAAAATGCCTTTGTATGTAAAGTACAGAAGGTTGTAACTAGAACTGAATAAGCTTTTTTGACGGATAGGTCCACAACAAACACCTAATTTTGCATTTAACAAGAGCAGGATCTTTGTGTTACTATAATTAATTTAAAAAACAAACCAAAAAGGCTATCACGTTTACTCACCTTCCACTGAATCAACTTTTCGGTCTGGGCAAATACAGTATTGGTTCAATACATTTTTGTACCAGTGTTGCTCTGTTGTCATCTTATTAAAACAAACTCCAAAAACTACTGAATATAATGATAGATATTTTTTTCTCTGAATTAAGGGCCTATTGGCTCAAATACGGGGGCGCTATTTTGCCTCTCCATTGACATTATCGGTATTTTCTTGGACACGAAGAGGCGAAATAACCTGGAAAGAAAACAATCCACGACTTAGTGCGTATTTTCATTTCTGACGGATGTGGCGTCTGTGATAAAAGTCGTGATTTTAATGGTAATTTTTGTTTCCAGTCAAAGCAGATCCGACGAACATATTGATACAAATGTGAAAAGCAAGGTGATTGCAGTGACAAGAAAGTTCAAAAAGATAACTATTCTATATAAACTGATATAAAATTATGAAAAGCAAATAAATCTCTTTAGCTTTAGGCACTGCCGTTCTTCAACAGCCTTAATTAAACAACATTTTTCTAGATATCTGATGTCACGCATTCCTTTGTCCAATCTTTTCAGTTTCTATAAATCAAAGCTTTCCTTGTAACACTTGAAAAACTAACAGTAAAACTTGCTGAAAGTTCAGCTTAGTTCACCTGACAATATGTCTTCTGAGTGGAATGAAAGGACTTGTTAAAAATATATTTTGACATTCAGCATCGTCACATTCTCAGCTCACCTCGGGGTCAGTTCTAATTATAATCTGATAAATACAGCCTGAAGCTAGCACTAAATAAAACCCGAGCGCACCTGTTAACACCGCACGACTCCACACAGCGAAAACAATAATATAAACACCAGCGCAGGTTTACCCGAGGCGGTTTTCTGCCTCGCACCGGCTCAACGGCGGACAGAAAAGCCACCGCAGTCGATTCCTGTGCACGAGTCCAAGAGGAAGTGCTGGGTTAGCCCGAGATGCATCTGCAACACGGGGTCACGCCTGGTCAGGGGCAAGGATTCGCAGACCCTTCTAAGAACAGACCCCCACTACAAAAAAAAAAAAAAAACCCACCCACTCACTCACCCCCTTTTCCCGACTCCCAGGCCCCTGTGGGAGCTCGTGGACGGTTCGGGTCCCAGTGTAAATATATTTTTTCTCTATCAAAGACACATTTTCCAACCACTGTCAAAGGGGAGGGGGCGCTTTAGTGGGGTGAGGAGGGTTAGAAGGAGAAGTGAGGGGGTGAAATTTTCCCCCTATTCACCCCCATCTTCTCTCCGACTCCCCACTCCTCCCGTCTCCTCTCGCAACATCTGGCACTGTTTATCACCTGGCCTGCTCCGCCACGAGGGGGAGGGGCTTGAAGGCAGCACAGTGCCAACCTGAGCTCTGATCTCTGCTTTACTGCCACTCTTCACTCTCTTTTTTTTTTTTTTTCTGTTCCTTCAACCATCACTTAAGGCCACGGCGTCCTCACCGCATTATTTATTTACTGAAATCTGGGAACACAGTGGCTTTAAATCCTCACAAATCCACAGGGCAGAAAACACCGGCTGTCAGACAATCAGACATGTTGTAAACAGCTACCTTCGCCAGAAACAATCAGAGGTTTCCAGCATTCCTGTCGACCAGGTTCAATGTGCTTTAAGCTAATTGGATGTGAGGGCTTTAATTAGATGTGTAGCACTTACTAAGGGAAAAAACATTGCTAAAGTTACAAGGGTTTGTCTACTTTTATACTTTTTACACCCCTTATTTCTGCAAAATAAACATCTCATGCATGTTTTTCAGAAGTGTCTTCTTTAATAGACAATTATATTTTCTTAAGATATTCACAGTGCTACAGCGCTAAACTGATTTGCATTATTTCCAGGCAAAGAAGATTGTTTTCCTTGCACAACTCCTCAGTTTTCTGTTCCAAATACCTGTGTTTTCACTATCTCTAAGGAGCTCAGCTTATAGTTCAATATTCTTCTACTTAGTTTAATACTCAGTGGGTGTTTAATTAATTGGTATTTTAGCCAAGCCAGGCAAAAAAAAAAAAAAAGAGCAATAAATTCCGAAAAGACGAAGCATCTCAAAGAGGACGACTGGACTGAAGGTAAACTAAATGTCTTAGGAGGGATTTGGGGACATGGTTAAAAAAAAAAAAAATCATTAACTCTGCACTGGCATTTCACAAAAGAGGTGATTCATCGATTAACTGCCAAAACACTCTGCAGACGAATCAATAATGACACATATTTCTTTCTTTGCTTTGTTTTTTCCCGCTTAAGAAAACTTTATATACGATATCGCCGTCGTACATGTTGCAAAGGTCAGAGATTTCAAAATATACCGACGTTGTATTGATTTGACGCTCCCGTATGTAAAGACTAGATGATAATGCAGTGACGTCAAAGGAGAACGATGGGGACTGAAATACTTAACAGAGGTCTGAACTGGAGCTGGTAACTTTACATGCATTAACCTTTGGATGAGCTATTGATTCATTTTAGCTTCAAAAGTACGCTGCAACATTTATAGGTTAACTATGATGTACAAATGGCAGATAGATGCAACGCGGCATACATTTAGATCAACTTTTTTAGATATCTAATTTTATCCCATTTGCATGTTGGGTTGTGTTTGATGGGTAATACGTATATGACTTAGCATTGGTATTGCAGTATTAAGTCCAATGCAGATTCTATATTAGTGGATGATATCATCCTGGTGGGTGGAAACCTCTTATTTCTACAATGGTTATTTTTCAGGAAACTGGAAAAATTATATATATTCTTAATAAATGAATGGAATTAAGAGATGTAGTCAACACTTTTCAACACTTTTCATTGGTTAAATATTTCTAAAACTGTCACAACAACGTGAAGACTGACCAATAGAATCATTTTTGTGACAAAAAAAAAAAGAAGACCAAATATGGACTTATGACGTTTCCACCTGGCAGCAACAATATGATATATGATGTATGATGTTGCTGCTTTAAATGTTTCTATTATTTACCTTCTGTTCTCTATGGTGTGTTATAATTTGTGCTGTTTTTCAGTAATTTAGTGGCCGACCTGTTCTTTTTTTGTGGACTGTATATATTAGTCATGTAAAACTGGGTTAGGATAATATAAACTCAGCTTCTTCCTACTCCATTTCAAACATAAAGTGTTGTTGAGGAGCCAGAATGAGGTAGTTGTACATTGTGTGACTTTATTTCCGCCTCTTTCTTTGGTTGGGTTGTTGTCTTCGATATTGTGGAGTGTTCTGTTTGAATTTGTGCTTTCCATTTGCCTTTTGTTCAGCTTTGTATTTGTTCCTGCGAGGGATGCACCAACACCACTTTTTTCCAGACTGAGTTCAAGCACAAGTACTTACATTTGATTACTTGCCGATACCGAGTACTGAAATGAGTACTTAATAATACCATTACGTTCTTAGTTACTTTTGAAAATGTGCTTTCTTGTCATCGTCATTAGTCTGACTGCAACAAAGTGCTGCAACTGACATTTAATGTGTTGGAACGAGCGTTTCTCAATCAATCCACCAGAGGGCGTCGCTCTTAATTAACCGTACTTACCAAATATCACGATGAAGAGTAAAGTCAATAATAACAAACATGGCGACGACAGAGGTAACACTAATGTGGATGATAATGTTGATACTGATGAGGGTATTTGCCATAAATATGTCTGTAGTTTTTCACTAACTCACACATTCGCTCTTTGAAAAGTCACGCTACCTCCACTTTTCCCGGTGGTACCGCTCCGTATTCTCTGTTTGGGTACGCATCTGCGAGCTCCGGAAAACGGTCAGGTTTTACGTACAGACTGTAGGCAGAGGACGGACAGAACGCTCAGTTCGTATCCATCTGTGTCTTTAACGTAACTTGCAGTCAGCGTTACCTTGGTCACCGATGTTTATTTTGAAAAATCTCTACCCTGCTGATATTACTCCTCCACCGCGTACCTGCTGCACTTAACTGTGAACGTCATAAGTGGTATCGGTGTGGTAGTATCGGAGCACTTTTACGAGTATGAGTATTAGTACACACGCTCAGTATTGGACCGATACCCAGTACTGGTATCGGTATCGGTGCATCCCTAGTTCCTGCTTATGTTCGAAATAAAGTTTATCATTATCATTATCTTTCTTTAACCAGGAAGTCACGATGAAATCAGAAATGTCTTTTGCAAGGAAGACCTGGCCACGGTAGCAGCCATAGACAAACATAAAACAGCATAACAGCTATTCAAGCACGTTCTTGATGATACTCAAGATCATTCATGGATATGAGTGTTTTTAATTAGAGAGCAACCACTTGTAGATGTGCAGATGGTAACTGCTACAGCTGACAGAGAGAAGGGTACTGAGGTATTCTGGGAGTTCACCCACCAAAGCTTTATTAATGGACATCTGCCAGTGTTGTTGTCTACGAATATTTAATGATGTCCAGCCGACTATATCACAGAGAATGCAGCGGCGAGTGAGAGGTTTAGCGTTTGAAATGAAACCCACAGAAGCATGATACACTGAATCGAGGGATTTCAAACATTTCACTGGAAAGAAATATCAAAGTGATGAGGAGTTTTTACTTTTCTTCTATATGACAGGGATTCAGGCGCTGCAGCGCTATCAAAAGAAGTGAGATCAAGGAGGACCCGTGTGTTCCTTATGTCACCATAGCGAACACTGCAGCCGACTGTCTAATCTGGTATCTGGTATCTGCTCGCTGCTGTAACTCCACCCCCAGCTCTGAACCTGAACTCCACCCACTGTAAGATTCACAAAATCACCGTAAAAGTCCTAAAAGTGTGTGAGCAGCGGGGGGGTGTGGATGCGACATCCCCAGGTCAGGCGGTCCTGTGTGGGTTAGTCGGGGTTTTCAGTACTCTTCTGGAAGGTGTCATGTTTTTGTGATGTATTAACAGACTCATACAAGCTAAAAAATGTTTTAAAAAAATGCTGTACTTTGCAGTCAGAGACCCCTGTCTGATGGGGAACTGAAGCCCTGAAGCACTGCTTTTAATCTGCTTTACCCTTTAAACACCTACAACTATTGTTGTGGCAACTTCCAAATTAAGTTTTTCTCAACTTTTAACCTTTCATAAGTGACTTATCGCCATTTATGACAGTATTACCCTCCGCATTTTGGACTTTTAAGTGAAATTCAGTTACTTTCCAATAATGCATTTACTGATCTTATAGATATTCATAAAAGCTCAGAGTAAATTCAAAGGTTATTATATCAAAACAGAGAAAATAGGTTTTATTGGAGTCAATGTTGCAGAAGATGAAGATGAAAGCTGCCACCTTCACTGGAGCCTCTGAACGTCCAAATGCGTCATATCTGATGATGATGGAAAGCAGAGAAACTGCATTTTGCCTGAATGATTCAACTGACGTGACTGTTTTGTCTTCAGGGCTTCTTTGTTTGCTCTGCCAAATGTGTTGCTTAATTCTGAATATTCTGATGTAATCACGTCCACAAATAACCATCTTTTACATCGTTTTTATCCTGCGGACAGCAGATTGTGCTGAGGCATTTCCAACGTCTGATTTATTCAACATAAACTCAGGCATAAAAATCAACCTTCAAACTGGAAAGAAATTATGATTTAACATTTATCATGACATGTATTTTAATAATATTGGTCATGTCGCTCATTACAGTAACATAACAATGACACGTTAAGCCATTTTCGATCTATAAAATGACAGATTTTAACAAATTTGCGAAGAAATATCAGTGTTAACACTCGTGCTCAGATCATCATAGTGCATAAATAACACATCACCGACTTTGTGTAAGAGTTCAACACCTGTTGCAACTGATAAAAGACAGAGCTTAACAATCTTACACATCTAATCCAATATCAAATTTTTATTTTCCTTATGAAACACAACTATGTGGGTTTTGTACTTAACTTTTTCGAGCCTTTAACTGTATCTGTTATTAGCAGAACTACTCCTCAGCTTCTCCAGGTATTTGTAAATTATACATCTAAAGTTGTAAACAGAGTAGCCTGATCATCTCTTTACTCCTGTTTCTTGCCTGCTAGATGTTGTTTTCATGATGGTTCTGCAGATCCCCAAAGCCTCCTACATTCTTATTATTACTATTATTACTGTGAAGTAGCGCAGATCCAATATGTCTCGGTTTGCAATATTAAAAATACAAATATCTTTTTGTTTCAGGTGAAAAAAGCATTTTCCGCACTCGTTACCTAATTGATCTGTAAAGTAAACTGATAGCAGGCCTTTCCTGGAGCCTGGCATCAGAAAATGAGAGACGGGGGAGAATATAGGAGGAGAAAGACAGAGTTCATAGGACAATGAGGCCCATTGATAAAGTGGAGACAGGACCGGGTGCCTCCACTGCTCTGAGAACGGCTGACGGTGCACAGAGGCACAATGATTACAGTCTGCATTACAAATGGCTAAAACAGAGCCATGGTCCTGCAGAGGCCACGGCATTAACACAGACCTGGTCTGAGGAGGGTTTCAAACCCAACCGCTCAACATTTTATCTATTTACTTTACTCTCTGTGAAATGAGAAAGAATGAAGCTGAAATTGCCTTCCTTTGATTTGATTTTTACCTAAAATCACCACTTATCCACCTCCCCGCGTTCCACTAGTCCATATTCTGCACCTTCAGTGCACGTAGCGACACCTGAACCTGGAATAATATGCTATTTCAAAACCATTTCAACCTCTGATAGCACAAATTAATAAAACTTCAACAGGTCAAGCCTCAAAATCCCAAAAGTAATTATTTTTGCTCTCTCTTCCACTCACTGTTTCCATAAAACCACAACAGGAATTCCACCGAGTTTAAACTGACAGATAACATGTTGCACAGCAATCAGTTTTCCACGCTCTGCAGCTTGTGGATCATTTTCATTCATGTCTACAGGATCCAAGAAGTTTGTTAGAAGCTCTATGATAAGTTCTTAACGCCATCTATGGAGCGCACATAGAACAGCAGCTGGATTTCTCTTGACTCATTCCACCTCATGCAGATCAGAGTGGACTGTTTCCACCAGATGGACGCGTGTTCGGAAGTTTATACAGATGACCACGCCATAAGGTAACCCTGTGCACAAGAATGTACATGTTGGGGGAATGTGTAAATTAAGTGGCAACAGGTTGAGGTCTTCAGTCACTAAAATCCTAATGTTGTGACTCTATAATGGTGTGATAGATATGTTGACATGCACAAGACTGCGTCTGACATGATCACAGAAAATGTGCATTCATACTGTATGCACTTAGACATTTCTGGCCTTTTAATGTCTAAATCAGATGTGTCAAACGTAGGGTCCACGGGCCAAAACTGGCCTGGCAAATGGTCCAATCCGGCCCGTAAAATCCAAAAATTACACTGAAGATATTAACAATCAAAGGTGTTCAGGGGTTACACACAGCCCAATTCGATCTCAGGTGGGTCAGATTAGTAAAATATGATCATAATAACCCGAATGGTGATGATTCCGAATGTTTCTCTGCTTTAGAGTGAAAAAAGTCAAATTACATTTACAAACTCTCCTTTAAATAACATAAACAACCATGAAAGACCTGAAATTTCTTATGGAAAAAAGTGCAATTTTAACAGTATTATGCCTAAGCTCATCATTTACAAGTTACATATCACAGTGGGTCAACAAAGGCACAGAACATTTAATACAATTTCAGGGGTTGGACCAGTAAAATATTACCATAATAACCTATGAATAATGAGAACTCCTAATTTTACTCTTTGTTTTAGTGTAAAAATAATTTAAATTACATGTAAATGTTTACATTTATAAACTATCCTCTGACAAAAAATGTGAATAACCTAAACAAATATGAACAACCTGAAATATCTTGAAAGACGTCAGTGGAATTTTAACAATATTCTGCCTGTTTCTAACTGTTTTGTGTCTTTGCAGATCCACTGTCTGTGTAAATGATAAACAGAGGCATAATATTGTTAAAACTTCACTTTTTTCCGTAAGAAATTTCAGGTTGTTCACGTTATTCATATTTGTAGATGTAAACACTTTTGTGATGTAATTCAACTTTTCTCACTGTCATTATTTTACGGCTCTGACCCACTTGAGATCAGATTGATTCATTTGTATGTGACCAGTGAACTAAAACGAGTTTGACACCCCAGGTCTAAATGATTCCAATTTTTCCTGAAGACACTTTTTACGTTCGACTTATGTGACTGTATTGTTCGCACGTCACTTTAGTTGAATATCACTTTCAGTTGTCGCTGTAACTGGGAAGTATTAGATCCAAACTCTAAATGTATGGATTATTCGTTTATTTTTCCAGTCTCTTAAACCTATGTGGAGTCACCGGTGGACTCTCACAGGTAATTTTAGTTTGACATTTACCTCTTTCAGGTGCATGTGTTTGGTCTGTGGGAGGAAAGCATGTGCTCAAAATGAATCTGGAGAAAACAGAAGCAGTAGTAGTAGTAATCAGTAACAGTTGCAACCATCATGCAAACTGTTCATGTGGATAATTTCCATCTTGTCACAGTCATTAACAGTAGTTTTAGACAAACTAAGACCTTCTTTAACATCTAAAGACCTAAAAAAAAAAAAAAACACCTACCGTTGACCAAAGCCTGTACTGATCTAATATATTTAAGAACTTCTGAACCACTAATCCTATCGGTTCATGTTACAAATTCAGGTAAAATGCAATCTTGCACTTTTTATGGCCATCAAAAGTGACCACGACACACATCCGTTGGAGTGACTTAAATAATTACAGTCTCCGGTCCCAGGATGTGTTATCTCTACGAGTTCCAAAAGTCACAACAGAACTGGAAAAGAAAGTTTTTAAATGTTCTGCTCCTGTTCTGCGCCTAGAACAACCTACAGAATGAGACAAAACAGAAGGAACGGGTCTCTTTAAACACATTCAAAGTCATTTTAAATCAGCGGGAAAAGGATAAATCTGGATGTCGATGTTTTTCTAACTGACTGAACCAGGTTCTGCTTTGAGATGCGTTTAAGGAACATTGTTGTTAAGCTTTTAGTACCTTTTAAAACAACGATGATGTTGTATATGTATGTTCTTATTTTAGTGTTTTATGTATGGTGTTTTATGAACATTTTTAGCGTGGATGCATGGCTGGGATTTCTATTTTGTGTGACTTCTGCTGCTGTCTTGGCCAGGACACTCTTGAAAAAAGAGATTTTTAATCTCAATGAGCTTTTTTCCTTTTTAAATAAAGGTAATACTATAAATAAAAATCAGATATGACCCATTTGGATGCTCAAAACGAATGTGGACACACAGTCATCTTCTGCCACATTGATTCACCAATAAAACCCATGCAATTTGATGGTTTGTTTTTATGTTCAGAGAATGATGCGTTTTGCAGAACACGTCCCTTCTGCTTCACTTTAATCTGTGTTGATATAATAACCTTTGAATTTCTTCGGTGCTGTTATGAATGTCTATATAATCAGTAAATTAAATATAGGAAAATAAAAGCGTGTGTGACATAACATCTCATCAGTCCACTTTCCTCTGACCGTGGCCTTTGTTTACAACTTCTGACACATAAACAGAAAATTCTTGTGATTGCTTTGTGCCGAGCCATTCGCTATACTTAATACCTATCAAATGGGTGTAAATACGCTACACAAGGAATAGTAATTTGCATACATGGGCGATAATTATTCTCCGTTTCACATGTGTCCCCTGTTCACCTGTGATTATGTGAATGAGATGTGTCCCCCATACGCTTCTATCTTCATGAACTCACTGAATCAAAATGACTGACAAATAAATGACTTTAACAGTGTTTTCATGTCTATTGCCGGTGTTTCCTTTTATTATGTAGCCCGCAGTCATCCACAGTCGCATAATGAAGTGAAAATATTATGGCATGAGGACACTATCTGAATACCAGCTGAATATGATTCATACGCTTCACTGCGCACGGCCAATTAACTGACACTCAGCTGAAATCAGGTGCCTGTTGCTCCGGTATCACTATGTCCAGAGGGGATTCTAACTAAGAGATGTCCAGCTCCATGGAGGTGTCAACAGTGTGTTACCTCACCTTAGGACACCTGGGTTTAACATAGCGCTAACACCAGAAAAAAAACAAACAAACAAAAAAAAAAAAACACCTTCACATATCAGGGCTGAGTGAAAGAAGCCATTCACTCCAGAGTTCAGCTCTAAGGAGTCCTGTCACAACTATTACATAATCGCCACATCACAGTTATAAGAAATAAACCGTGATTATTTTACATAGTATTGATAATCATGTCCATGCAGCTGTATTAAATCTAGGGGTGCAACGGTACAGGTAGCCCACAGTTCGGTCCGTACCTCGATTCTTGGATCACAGTTTCGGTATGCGCTTTGTGCGTAAAGAGAACGGCATTTTTTTCTCCCAAAATTCCATTTTTATTTTGCTTGTCGGCAAACTGAATTTCGCAGTAGGAACGAATTATATCACTGAACAATATAACCCTCTTATTCCTTGACTAGTTGTATACAAAAGTAAAAAAACAGGCATGTGCACACATGAGGCCCAAAGGGGGCTTTTTTATAAATAAATACAGTATTGTTTGTGTGTCAGAGTCCTGCACTGGGTCGGGTTCACCGGGTCGCGGATACAGGCACGCCTAGATTTAAACAAAATGCGGGCAGGAAGCGGCAAGGAAGTGAAAAAATAAAAGAAGATTCATGAATTAAAATAATTTGCAGGATATTTAACGAAGATGATCATCTAATTTGACCGTGGTTGATCCACGGCCGGTTTGTTTTATTGTGAAGTGAGCTTCACCTCTGTTCACATCTGGCCAAAGACATCACTGAGCTGCACATATTAGGGGTTTATTGATGGCATGCATTTTAGCTAAAAAAATAAAGCCCTTAAAAGCGAGTTACTATGTAGACAATGTGTTTAATTACGGGGCCGGTTGTGGGTCTAACGTACGTGGATACTCGGTTTTCCTGACTACCATTGAGGCTCCAATAAAAACAGTCACTGAAACAGCATGTTTTATTATTACTTCAGCATTGTTTTCTACATTTTGACAGTCTCTTCAATGGACAACTAGCATCACAGGGGTTTATTTTTATTTTAAACCTCAGCTGAATACCACAGTAATGGGCGTTTTGGGCATATTGCTCTTGTCATATCTGATGTGTTAAGTATTTTATGACTAAATAGTGTAGCTTTTTGTGTTTTTGTCTCTCATCTGTACTGTGTGACATATAGCAGTTCTATGTAAATATGTATATAGAGTTTTATTGCTTACTACTATTATTATCATTATTATTAGTGTTGTTGCTGTATTGTTTGTCTTTTGCGCTATCTTTATGCATGCACGTGCATAAAAAAAATGGATTTTGTCACAAACGGTAGTTTTAGTGAGTATAATGTATTGCATTAACATTTTGTATGTTTTTGTCATTTTATTCAGTAAATATTGCTGATTGTACTTGAGATGATGCGTGCGGTGCGGCTGTGGCTGTAGTGAAAGGAGACCTGCTGAGGTGTGTTCATCGGTTTCCTGCTTTAGTAGTGACATTCATTCTCGCTCACTGCCCTGGTGTACTGTATTTCTTGTACAGTATTGATCATATACTATTGCCATTAAAAGGTGGATTAAGTCAGGTAGAACACCACTAAAGGCAAAGGTATGACAGACATGCCCGCCAACACTAAAAGGCAAACAGGAAGTCTGAAAAATGCTTTGGTCATATATTGCACCAGTTTTTTTGCTGTCTGTATTATATGTCATATAACCAGTGTCATATGAAGCATTGAATTCTCATTTGTAGTTTCCCGTTCTGACTCCTGACTGAAGCACACACAAGGTTGTTAGTTACAGTACAGTCATACATAATGGTGTGTTCGGGTGTGCCTCGTAAACCTCTGGTAGATGCTAACGGATCACTCAAAAACACATTTAACCCATAAAGACCTAGTGTTGCTTTTATGTCACTTCCCAAATGAATTTTTCTCTCTATTTAACCTTCCTTCAGTGATTCATCACCATTTCTAATAATATTATCCACTGTATTTAGCTTTTTTTTTTGTGAAAATCAGGTCTTTTCCTGTATTTAATTTGCTGATAATGTGGAAAAGGCTGAAATTTAACTCGAGGGTTATTTTATCAAAAACAGAGAAAACTGAAGAAAAAGTTACTTTTTCTGCAAAGATATCAACAACTGAATGTAAAAACAAGTGTGTCCATTCACTGCCATTTATCAAACTCCATGGGTTTTACTGGTGAATCAGTGTTGTAGAAGATGATGGTTTATCCATATTCACTACGTAGCCTCTGAACGTCCAAATGGGTCATATCTGACGACCATGAAAAGATGACAAACTGCATTTTACACCAATTATTTCAAAGCATTGATATATTCAGTGGTTCAGAAGTTATTAAACATTTCACATCAGTAGATGGTTTTGGTTGCCAGTGGCTGTTTGGGTCTTTATGTGTTAAATCAGGGGTGTCAGGTCATTTTAGTTCAGGGGCTACATTCAGCCAAGTCTGATCTGAAGTGGTCCGGACCAGTGAGATAATAACATAATAATATATACATGTCAACTCCAAACTTTCCTCTGTGTTTTAGAGTGAAAAAAGTAAAATTATGCAATGACAATGTTTACATTTACCATCTACCCTTTAAAACAATGTAAATAACATGAGAAAACTCAAATTTCTGAAGAAAACTAAGTGCAATTTTTACAATATTAAGTCTCAGGTTATCATTTACACATGTAAATTACAACTTACAGATCACAGTGGCTCAACAAATACACAAAACATTTAATAACAGAAAGAATATTGGTAAACTTGTACTTCAAACATTTCAAAATGTTCATATTTGTTCAGGTTATTTGCGTTTTTGTGAAATGATAGTTTGTTTTAGAGTAAATACAGTAAAATGACATGAAAATGTTTACATTATTATGATAGTATTTTACTGATCTGACCCACTGGAGATTAATTTGGTCTGTATGTGGAGCCTGAACTAAAATGATTAATATCTTCAGTGTAATTTTTGCATTTCACATATTCATTCCATGGGCCAGACTGGACCCTTTAGCGGTCCGGATTTGGCCCCCGGACCGCATGATTGAGACCTCTGAGTTAAATAGACTCAAAAGCCTCAAAATGAATGTTAAAAGCCCCAAATGATGCAACACTATGTGGTGTTATTACTAGGGTGCACTTTGCAACTGATACTTCAGCAGGAAAAATTGTAATAGCAATAATTATTCCAAGTACTTGCCTAGTTTGTGTAGGTTATATGTGTACCGTACTCCTGGACTAGAACAGTTTGTTCTTGCTAACAGATTTTCAGTGCTGCTACTTATTTGCTTTACAGATCAACATCTGACCTTGGACCTGTATCTCAGAGGCTTGTTAGTGAACAAAAGAGCAGTACCTGTCTGTACGTGCAGATGATGATCTCTCTCAGATGGTAGTGCATGGGGGTCATGGTCTCGCTGACTGAGTCCAGGGCCATGTCCACCTCCCTCTTCATCTTGTGGCCGTCGGGAAGCAGACGCACCAGTTGCATCACCACCTGGACGTTAAAACAACAGTGCGATGTTTCACCCACGCTCCATATACGTCTCACATCAGTAAGTTTCACTCAGTTCATGCTATGGGAAATAACAAGCAAGTGCTGTGATGATATGAGGATAACTTTTAATGAAAGGAACATTAATATGATAAAAACTTTTCCTTTTTTTCTTTAATAACTTGTTGTGACAATTAAAAACAACTTAACTTTTCACTTGAACAATAAAAATACACTCAGCCAGACTGTGTATGTGTACTTGCATGTTGTGTGTATATGTATAAATATATGTACGTTTGTATGTGTATACAGATGTGTGAGTGCGTGTGTGTGAATAGATATATAAATATAAAAGACTAATGTAAAAAGAAGAGGGAGATACGCAGCCGCATTATGTCCACAGCGGCAACAAACACAGAAATGGCTTCCTTGCCTCTTGCTACTGCAGCTGCGTGGAGCTCCGCGTCCCACAATGCACATCACGACAAATTTCCGAAAATGCCCGAGTGACCTACCGGCTCTGTTTGTAAACAAATGAAATGTTTATGGCGGAGTACAACTTCGAAACTGTTCACCGTGAGAAGAGATTCAGGTGCGTACTCACGGGAAGACTTAAGGATTCCTGATATTTAAGCTTTTACAGATTTGATGAAAAACTGCTGATGAAAGTCATGCACAGCTTTAAAGTGGGCTGAGACCTACGTTTTAAGGTGGACCAAAAACTGATCGTGCATTCACGCCTCCCCAAATGAACTGCACTCTGAACAAATGAACGACAGTTGTGTGGTGTGAATGCACTCTAAAGTTAACAGAGCCAGTTCCGACAGAGTAACTCACTCAAGAGTTCAACTGAACTTGCTTTGTTGAACTGAAACCCTAAGACCTTATAACAACTGGTATTAACTCTGAAACCCCCAGAGCAGTGTTTCAGACCTCTGCTTCTCCTGTATTTACTCTGTTTTTCTACATTTTTCTATCAGTTGACATTAGTTGTCTTGGATTTAGAAGAACTCCAAATTTCATCAAGTTTTTAATTCCGCATTTTACATTTTCTTTGCTTGGGAATGCATTATTTTACTGAAATCAGAACTAAAACTGATGTTTTTACTCTGAAAACTTAAGGTAAGTTAAGGCCATTCATTTTAATATTGTAGGGTATGTTTGTATTTATATGTAATTAACTGACCGTGTGTCCAAAAATAAATATATTATCATCTGCACTAATGCAAATAGTCAAATATATGCGTTTATATAAATTCATGTCGGGCGGCACGGTGGTGCAGTGGTTAGCACTCGTGCCTCACAGCAAGAAGGTCCTGGGTTCGATTCCAACCTTGGGGCCTTTCTGTGTGGAGTTTGCATATTCTCCCCGTGTCTGCGTGGGTTCTCTCCGGGTACTCCGGCTTCCTCCCACCAT
>JAPQRP010000013.1:27712411-27732018 GCA_037367295.1 Apogon hyalosoma
ACTGGCGACATGTCCAGGGTGTACCCCGCCTTCGCCCTTAAGTGGCTGGGATAGGCTCCAGCGACCCCCGTGACCCTGGTGAGGATAAAGCGGGCTCAGAAAATGGATGGATGGATGGATAAATTCATGTCCAAATGAGACAAAAAACAGCTAACGTCTGTTAATTATAACATTCAATATCGGCTTTTGAAGGTTAGTGGGCAGTTTGGTTGTTGGAGAGTGAGGATACATACTGGACATTTTGACAGGAAAGTTTTTAGAGAAAGTAAAAGTTTTTGATTTTTTATATAAATAATTGCATTAAAAGGAAATAGTATGATGCAACAGATTTTTCAGATACATTTTTGAAACATTTTTTGTGGCGTGTCCTTTGCAGTTTAGCTTGTTTAAGTATCGTAAAGCTGATTAAATAAAGCAGTAAAACACAAGAATGTATATAAATCTGACCATGCTGAGGGTAGTGGCAGCCAGGTAAAACTAACCCTATGTAAAGATAAAATGCTGAATAGTCCTGCAGGTCTGCATGAGTATGTGTGCTGGTGAGGAAGTGCTCTGCAGGTGTGTTCCGAACCAATTTCCTAACAGGGACAAATAAAGAATCTATTGTTCTATAGCAACACCCCCCCTGGCAGATAAGGCTGGCGACATCACACATCCTTCAGAAAGCTGAATTGGAGTTGGAGGTGAACAGGGTTGCCGTAGTGACCGCTCCGCGTATCCTAGAGACTCCCCGAGCCGCGGCGCTGTGACTGGCATGTGCTATTGTGCGGCTTTAGAGCGCGGCCTCTCTCTGTGAGTCCGTGTTTACAGTTCTGAGGACACGGACGACAGGTTCCAACCACTGCCTCATTGTCTCAAAACAAGAGTCGAGAAAACACACAGCGACAGCATTCAGGACGCAGCAAAAAGGGCTTTGGCTTCTGGCTTTGTTTGGCAGCGGCTTTCAATCACAGGTGGAGCTCAGAAAACTTCAGAAGGAGCAGAATTACACGTCCGTAACTTAAGAGTTCGACGGCCTCTGCTGTGCATTTGAAGAATGTACAAATAATGGCATTTCTACACTGCTGAATAAACTCAAAGCTGTGGCGCTAAAAGTCATTTTGGATTGTTACAAGTCAGAAAATAGTTTCCCAAAGCCAAGGAAGACATCTTAAAATTATCGTTCTGTCAGTTGAATAATATAAAAATGACTGCGTTATATTAAAAAACAGAGAAAAGCAGCAAAACAGCTTTGATAATTAACCTGGTCACGTCATTTTTTTGGTCAATAATTTCCAAACTGATTTATCCATTTGTTTCATTTAACCTTTATTTAACCAGGGAAGTTAGTTGAGAACTGATTCTCATTTTCAATAACGACCTAGAAATATAGAGACGAACAACCAATCAGTCTAACATTCACACCTATGAGCAATTTAGATAAACCAATGAACCTCCTAGTGCAGACTTTTACTAGCGATTGCTTGTTTCATTCGTAAAACTGTCTCAAGCTGAAGACCTGCTGAGCTTCCTCCGAGACATCTAAAAAAAGCTTATTATTTTCACGTTTTCAGTATATATTTTCTACACCGCAAAAATAAAATCTTACCAAGTGCTTCAATTAAGAAAAAAAATCTTGAATTAAGGGAAAAAAAATCTGCCAGTGGAACGAGTGAAAATTATCTCGGTAAGATTTCTTGAAATAAGATTTTAAAAGAGCTATTGTCTAAAAATCGGTTCTTATATCTCACTGAAAAGTTACTCTTTAGGTGACTATGTCTTATGTTAAGTGTAATGAGATATTTTCACTAGAAATGAGAAAAATACACTTGGTAAGATTTAGATTTTTTTCCAGTGTAGAGCAGTCTGAAAAGAGAAGCATGATCAATAACACCTGAAAGGCTGAACTGAACTGATGTCTGAACTGTAGGGTGTATTTAATGCACATTTCATATTTTTTTCTCTTTTTCTCGTCTAATAAACATGCAGCATACCGCACTGTGCAGAGATTTCAACTACTTTGTAGATTTTTTATTTTTTTTTTTAATCAAAAAACAGCAAAAAAGCAGTCAATAATATTGTCAGTACTGTCCAAAAAAAGGAAGCAGTCATTTACTTTAGTTTTAATCCCTAAGATCATTTATTTCTTTGAATGTCAGTATCTTTTTTTTTTTAATTATACTCTACTATATTTTATTTTAGTATTTTTATTTTTATTGTTCTTTTTTATTTTACTTAAAATTGCATACATTTTTATGCCCTTTTACAGCACCATTCTAAGTAAAGTTGGGCTGATATGATATATGATATGATATGTGCAATTTTTCAGTAATCTACTTAAGTCAAAGTTACATGTTACTATTTTACTTCACTCCTATAAAAATGAAAATATAATAATCAGAATGAAGAGTAGAATCTGCTCCTATCTCTACCCAGTGTACACATAACAGGCCCTTTTCCACCGCAGGAACTTTGAGGATTACCCTGAACTTTGAAAAACCCTGGTGTGTTTCCATCTAAATTCCCCGGGTAAAAAAATTTTCCCTCGCCCCAAAACGTTCCATGAAGAAGTTCCTGGTAGGGAGGTAGTACTTTTCAGATTACCCGGACTTCTTGAGGGGTGGGGCTGTGTGCTGGAGAACGCTGATTGGTGGACTACGCTCGCAGCCTTCCGTATTCTGTTCACCTGCCGCTAAGCCGCAGCGAATTTTTTTGTTTTGTTTATTTCATTCCCACAAGCTTCATATTTGGATCATTCGAAAATGGACCAAAAGAGAATCTACGACAAGTGGATGGACAACGAGGTCCAGGCTCTTTTGAGGAGGAGGAAATTCAGAGGGACACGAAACGATCGAGTTTCGAGTAAAATTAGCCAACAAGCTCGCGGAGTTAAATGTAAGACACGCCTAAAGAAATACAAGAAAAGCTCAAGAAACTTGTGCAGGATTATAACAAACTAAAGGAGCACGACCGTCGAAGTGTCAACATCAGAAGGATATTAAAACCAAAACCTGAACAGAAGACAAAACTGTATCTTTGTTCATGTGACTGAATCAATTTTAACCTTTTCTAACTCGGACCAAGACAGAAATCAACAGTGTGACCTTAATACAGAAAGACATTTAAGCTTGTTGTGTTAAATACAGAAAGCTTCAAACCTCAAATTCTCCTTTTGTGTACTTGGCATCAGGAACGCTCACAATCTCATCGTCCGCAAACTCCGGGAAACCCTGAAAGAAACGTGGGATCAAGACATTTACTTATACGGCGCAGTATGTCAGGTGCAGTGAGGTTTAAATACTGTCAGCTCCTATAACTATTACAGCTTGGCTCTTACGTTAAAGTGCCAGAGAGTGAGAACGGCCACGACCATGGCCGTCGTGGTCCGGCCTTTGCCGTTGGAGCAGTTGAAAGCAAAAGCCGAGTGGGAATCCTCCGCCAAGGCGCTCTTCATGGCCTCCAACAACCTGTCAAAATCCTGATGTGGCACATGTAGTTCACATATAAATACATGTACAATCCAAAAAAAAAAAAAACAACTAACACGATATCTCTTACTTTAAACTGTTTTACTACGCTTAATGAACTTCAGTATTTCCGTTTTGTTACTTTTTACTTCTGCGTTGACCTTTTAAGGATATACGGTGCCACTACTAGTGTTTAAATCACAATCATATCGACATATCAACAGCAGCAAAATGCAACATACACGATAATGAGATGGTGAAACATCATCTATTAAAGCAAAATACTAACAGGGAACATTTTCCTGCACAATAGCTGTATTTATCTTTTATACTTTATGTACATTTTGATGACAATGCTTACTTTTATGCTGTTACTTAACCCTCAAACAACTAAACAGCTGCCAGCCGCTAAAAGCATTCAGTGATCTAAAATATTTAACAGTTTCAGAACTACTACTCCTATCAAAACTGTGAAATAATTCAGGTAAAATACAGTTTTTCATATGTTCATGATCATCAGACACGACCCATTTGGACGGTTAGAGGCTCTGTGGTGAACACGGAAACACAGTTACCTTCTGCGACAGTAATTTGCCAATATAAAACTCATGTAGTTTGATAGATGACAGTGGTTGTAGACACTTGTTTTTACGTTCAGTTAATGTTCAGTGTTGCTGTGAAATTTTTCTTTGTTTTGATATAACCTTTGAATTTACTCTACATGAACATCTACGTGATCAGTGAATTAAATGTAGGAAAATACCCGATTTCCAATAAAAAAAATGCAAAATGCCGAGGATAATATCATACGAAATGGTGATAAATCACTAAAAAACAGGTCCACCAAAAGGGTGGGATGAATTTATGAAATGCAAAAATTACACTGAAGATATTAACCATTTTCGTTCAGGTTCCACATACAGACCAATTTAATGTGAAGTGGGTCAGATCAGTGAAAGACTATCATAATAACCTATTAATATTCAAAACTCCAAATTTTTCTCTTTGTAAATGTAAACATTTTCATGTCATTTTACTATATTTACACTAAATCAAGCTATCATTATACAAAAACGTGAATAACCTGAACAAATACGAACATTTTGAAATGTCTGAAGTGTAAGTTTAGCAATATTCTTCTTACATGTTATTAAATGTTATGTGTATTTGTTGATCCACTGTGATCTGTAAGTTGTAATGTACATGTGTAAATGATAAACTGAGACATGATTAAAATTTCACTTAGTTTTCTTATGAAATTTCAGTTTCTTTATGTTATTTACGTTGTTTTAAAGGATAGTTGGTTGATGTAAACATTTTTATCGCGATAATTTTACTTTTTTCGCTCTAAAACACAGAGGAAAGTTTGGAGTTGACATTATTTATATATTATTATGTTATTATCTCACCGGTCCGGCCCGCTTCAGATCAAATTTGGCTTAATGTGTCCCCTGAACTAAAATGAGTTTGACACCCCTGCACTAAAGAAAGCCACAAAGATAGTTCTTAGTCTTTAAGGATAGTTCAAGGAACACATTTTCACAGTATTACTTCTATTACTTAAGGACCTGCATCTGAATCCACAAATAGGCAAAAAAAAAAACTCATATTTATTCACATACGTCTCCACTCTTTTCCACATCCTCTTATTTAATATGTGTAGTATGAGGAATTATCCTAAAATAAAGGCAGTTTAAATCATGCTTGGTCACATAAAATCACCCCATATTATGAAAACACACAATAAATGAACCAAAATAACAACTGCATGTACAAATTCTGTAACATACACATGGAAAATACAAATGTTATGGATAGCAAGTACCGCTCATGGCCACTAGAGGGAGCACAGTGATAGACAATGGTACACATTTGCACACAGGCACCACAGAGCCTATTATATTGATTTCATTACCTCCTCTCTGGGTGCACTGCAGTCGGGCAGAGGGATGCGTTTGTAGACGAGGCCCTGATGGGAGCTTTTGTGTTGGTTGAAAATCTCCTGAACCGTCAGACAACTTTTAAACATCTTCATCTGTTTCTCCTGCTCCAGCGTCACCTCCAGCCACTTCTGGGCTCGGAGGACCTCCTCTTTCAGCGACGTCTCCAGTTTCTGCAAGGGGCAAAAAAAAAAAAAGAGAAATAATGGATAGAAAAGTAAGATTCTGTTCGTTTTACTGACTCGTTTGCGTTACAATCACGTGGAAAATACTGATCGGTTAATATAAGGAGCGTAAGTCTTGCCCAAAAAGCGTCGATATCGGCCTCACCTCTAGCAGCTGCGGGTCAGACGTCGGGACAGAGATGTTCTGGTCCAGACACGAGGGCTCCCTAACTGTAAAAATCTGGCCGTTACCTTCCATCACCAGCTCCTCCTGCAGGTTGACCCATAACACGTGGCTGTGCTTCCTCTTCTCATCTGTCAAGTGGGCCAGAACCGCCGCCGTGGCCTGCGAAAACGCCACATCATGGTCAGAAGTTAAGGAGAGTCTCGAGGTGGGAAAAGTGAGCTCCCATGAGTCATCTGCACTCCTGTGAAGAATTACAACTGCTGAGACGGATAATTATAGTTATTATTAGTCTGTCATGGTTATACTTCCGTGATCATACAGATAAATGACAACTTAAAGGAAAAAAATACAGCAGAGTGTTTTAAGGAGGGGTTGCTCCATCGTGCGCCTCCAGGACAGTCTGTGAAATCCATTTTAACAAAACATACTCTTATTTGATATTTTGGTGATGGAAGTAAAAGCTCTGCCTGACAGTTCAGCCCCAAATAACCCATAGTTTGGGAGTCA
The DNA here is from genome assembly GCA_037367295.1 of Apogon hyalosoma. NCBI lineage: Eukaryota > Metazoa > Chordata > Actinopteri > Kurtiformes > Apogonidae > Apogon > Apogon hyalosoma. The sequence continues at coordinate 27,718,656 of JAPQRP010000013.1, forward strand.
GGGTTCCTACAGGTTTCTACAAGTTAAATTTAAGACTTTTTAAGACCTTCAGGCCATAGATACCAGACATTATCCTTCTGAGGAGCTCGATCCCTGCAGCCGTGGCCACTTTAAACGACAGAACCCCGCTGACATTCTCCTCCCCCTCATATCAGTCGCCATATTTGTCACCGTGCCCGCCGCAACTAAGGGTATTTGTGATACGTCTGCCTCATCTGCATGTTTTTCATTTCTATTTGATGCCAATGTGTGTGTTTGTGCGACAATTACACGTACAGTCAAGCGGAAACAAATCTCCCTCCTGGGACGAATAAAGTTGAAGTTTTAAAGACTACTTCGAACAGAATTTAATGCCCATTTCACAGTCGTTCCCCTCCACTCGTCTCCATCAGGTGGAGAACGATCTTTTTTCCAACCAGGTATTATTCCATTTGCACTTCCTCATGCTTACTCTAACTTGCCAGCCGTCCCTTAAAATTCCCAAAGTTAGCTTTCTGACTGCGACTAACAGCTGTACATGTTGGGCTGAATGTTCTGTGGAGGCTGCAAAGTTAGCGATAACTGGTTCCTAATCTTAGTATAAATTGTCAGGTTGAAAGGGGTGGAACTGAGTAGACTAACGCTACTTTCTTTGCAGCTTGGACCTTTAAGAAACACATTTAAACACAATATAGTGAACAAGTTTATGGAAACATAACTTAAGAACTACCACATCAAATTGAATACCTTTTAAAGACTTTTTTAAGGTATTAAATGCAGATTTGTAAATTCAAGATTTCTAAGACTTTTTAAGACCCCGTGGGAACCCTGGTGAGCGTCAGGGTTCCCACTCTTTCCTTGAAATTATTTTCCAGTACTTTTTCAGGACATTTTCAGCCGCTACAGAGACAAATTATCACACTAATCCGTTCCTCTGCCCACCTCATTCTTTGGAAGTGTTCTTTTCTACAGTTGTAACTTGCATTTACCCAGATTGTTTCTATGTTTATTATTCAGACATTTGATGTGCAGTCTATGGCTATAATTCATCTATGAAAAATAATGATGACAAATGTATGATAGAATAATGCAAACACACCCACAGATTACAGCGTAGCACTTCATTAGCCTGACAAACTGGAATTACAATGTTCAAATTGGCAATTCCTAACTCAACTGTCTCCTCTCTGTTACTTTCTCTCCTGCACTTCCTCTAAAAATATTTGTATATTTTCAATAAATCACTGATAAACTGTTTCCTTTGTTTCATCTCACTTTAGGCACACAAGGTCACAAAGCAGAGGGAGGGTAAATAATTTTTCAGGATAACTTAACCGTTTCCAGGACATTTCACCTTTTTTCTCATTTTCCATGTTTTCCATGACTGGAAAATTGGTCAATCATTTTCCAGGTTTTCCAGGATGCATCGGAACCCTGGAGTGTCCAACATATGGCCTGTGGACCAAATGTGGCCCGTCAAGGTTGTCCAAATCATTTTAGTTCAGGGGCCACATACAGACAGGTGGGTCAGACCAGTACAATACTATCCTAATAACCTATAAATAATGACAACTCCAAACATTTCTCTTTTAGTGTAACAAAGTACATTTACATGAAATGGTTTACATTAACAACCTATCTTTTCACAAAAGATGAGATGAGATGAGATAAGATAAGCCTTTATTAGTCCTACAAGGGGAAATTCCATATTTACAGCAGCAAAGCACAAAGCACACAAGAACAAAATAAGTGTAAAATCAAAAATAAAGACAAATCAAAAAAGCTATGTATGCTATTTACAGATGTGCACATGCTGATCTTGCCACAGGTTGGATAGGGACATACATATATCAATAACCTATCTTTTCAAAAAAATGTGAGTACCCATTTTCTATTCTGTTGGTCTGTCCTTGAGTTATAAGTTATCCTGCGGTTTTACCTACTGAATGAAGAGTACAGAGTTCAATTCAATAGTCACTTCTTTTTTTTGTTACTATGACACATTATGCGCTGTTGCCCTTGTTGATAAAATCATGTAAGGGGCATTGGGAGTGGCACTGCATGAAAAATTACCCGTAGATCTGAGGTATCAACACTACAAGAACCACTTTCCTCCAAAACAACACTAACTGAATGAACTTCCTTCCCCGCTGTGCAGCCACCAAAATACCACAAAAGCACACAGCGGGATTTCACCTTTTTAAAAAAAGCCAAACTGTGCTGTTTGTGTTAGCTTAATTCTTAAGTCAAGAAGTGTTTTTTTTTTTTTGTTTTTTTTTCTCTTCTGGAGCAAGGAAACTGTTATTTGTACAAGTATGAGAAAATACCCCAATGCCACAAATTCTCTTAAAATTGCTAGAGGCCCAAAGTAAAGTAAAGTCAACTTTTATTGTCCCTGTGGGGAAATTCAACCCCTCTATAACCCATACAAGTACAAGGAGCACTGATCTGCCACTGGAGGCCCCCGGGGACCAACTCCAGATCTAAACCAGCCCACGGTCAAGGACACTGACAGGGTAATTAACATAGCATACATGTTTTTGATGCACAGGAGCCAGAGAACCCCTGAACGACATCAGGAGAGCATGCAAACTCACAAAGTGGACTTTATTCAAGGTTATGAGGAAAACTACTGCACCTCTGATTAGGGACGGGAATGGATAACAATTTAGCGATTCTGGTTCCGTTAACTCTTTAATGTCAAATATGCACTAACAGTTTGCATTCGATTCAAACAAACCTCCTAAAGGTGTAGTTAAAGGAGTGTTAGATCTATCTGCTGCAGCCTCTGAGCTTCGTCGTCATCTAAATGTAATTCTAGGACATGGAGATTATTCATGAACAGTAAAGCAAGTTGACAGTGAAATGGAGCTAACATTAGCGGTTCTGATAGAACCCGGAGTTTAACGTTAGCGGCTGCAACAGAGGACGCCTTTGAGAGTCACCGCCCCCTTCGCTAAGCAGCCGATCAAAGACGTTCCATTGGTGCAGTTTAATTGGATGTTGTGGTTAAATGTTTGTACACGTTGGAGGTGCTTCCCCCTTCGTTGTAACAGAAGCTCTGCAACTGCTGCAAATGGCCCCGGTGTCGTCTTTACCGGTTAAATACAACCATCTGAACTAAAATATGGAAGTGATACGAGGAATCATTAAGCAAACAGACTAAAGATTCCAAGGAACTCAGCTACTACTCAGTTCCAATCCCTACCTCTGATGTTGGCTGAGACATCCCATAAACAGGCATCTTGGGCACTCGTCTGAAGTTGGCGGCCTTCATCTCCTTCACTGTGCTGAGTACATCCGGAGCCAAGTACTCGTCTGCAACCTGCACTCAGATAAACATTACACGCACATTTTATCAAGTGTGGAATCATCATATGACCAGATCAAAGTACATTCTCATATATTCCCTCTGACTGTGCCGATGATACATCTATCAAGACACTGTGGTTTAACCCATAAAGACTCAAACAGCCACCAGCAACCTAAAGCATCCACTCATCTAAAATGTTTAATAACTTCTGAACCATTAATCCTGTCAATACATGTAAATAATAAACGTTCAGAGGCTCCGTAGTGAACGTGGAAACACCGTCATCTTCTACAACATTGATTCACCAGCAAAACCCATGGAGTTGGATCAATGACAGCGGATGGACACACTTGTTTTATGTTCAGTTAATGATATCTTTGCTGAAAAAGTCACTTTTTGTTGAGTTTTGTTTGTTTTTGATATGTTAACATTCAACTTTACTCTGAGATTTTATGAACCTCTACTTGATCAGTAAATCAGAGTCTGGTGTCGAACGGCTATATGTGTAAAGTGTCATGAGATAACTTTTGTTATGATAAAATGTGATTGGATTTTATTTAAATTAAATGTAGGCAAATACTGGAAAAACTGCAAAATACAGAGGATAGTATTATAATAAATGATGATCAATCACCAAATATTTTGGGACTTCCACAAAATTAGCACTGGGCTTTATGGGTTAAAGTTGCAGAGTCACATTTGATAAACATACAAACAACCACAGTGTGAGAACAAACAAAAATGATTTCTCTCATCTGCTCACCAGGACTCGGGCCGCTTTGGTGACGAGTTCAGGCGAGGCCGACAGCTCCGACAGGTTCATGCAGGCCAGCAGTCTGTACAGCCATGCATGGGAACACATCCACTGGCTGAAGTTGGACACAAAGGCCAGAGGATACTGCAAAACAAAACACACACACGAACAGTTACTACTCTGGATGCTGTCACGGCTTTCAAAAAAAAAAAAAAAAAGTCCTTTTAGTGTGAGCTAAGACTTCTACCTGTTCATGCAGGTATGCATTGAAAACTATTAAGTAGAAGTAGCGCTCCAGGCTCTGCATCGTTCTGTTGAGAAAGTAGTCTTTGGTGCTGCTTCCCTGAGAGACAAATGTGAAAGATGGCGTTAATATCTACGGTTTTAAACATTTCAGCTACACCTGCATTCAAACAGACCTGTGCAATACGACCATAGAGACCAAGCAAAATGAGGAAAACACCATCGCTTCATTCTAATGTTTATTTTGTTGTGTTGCAGTGATTTACACTATTTATGGAAATATTTTTGACATCTAGACGACACTTGGTGTTCTCCCACACGGCACAGATTCAGCCAGTGTTATTTTAACAGTTATTTTTTATTAATATGTAGAAAAAGGTAGACAGAATACACTTCTTAACTGTAGCTGCAAACAAAATTAAGCCGTAGTTCTCAGACATTTTCAGCTTGAGACTCAAAAGGATAAATGCTGAAGTTGTAGATACATGCGACCCAAATTTATATGAGTATGTCAAGAATTACGTCTTTTATAGTGTTTTCACCCTGTTACAACATATATATCATTTCCTTTTTTCATTTTATTGTATTTTATTTCATTTTTATCTTGTTAACATGACTTTAATGAGCTCAACACTTAAAAACACTAATTTATCTTAATCCAGAATCCATCAATTCATTCTTATATCACATTATTCTTAGAGTGTTTTACTCTGACCATTGGCAACTGAATGAAATCAGCTCCATGATCCATTTTGTGTCCCGAAGCTAATTTCAGGACAGGCAGAAACATTGGTCTAAAATGAGACTATGGTCAAAATATCAAAACCAAACTTGAATACTCTTGAATGGTAAAAGCGCTTGTCTATGTTCACATCACAGCTGCTGTATATGATCTTTTCCATACTTTGCTAGAGGCTTAAATGTGATTAACCGCCTGTTATTTGATGAGCATGTAATTTATTTTAAAGGGAATATTTAATTGTTGAACTGAAAAAATGCTCTTTATTGTGATATATTATGGAAGATATAAGACTGATTGATGCACAGCCCTGCAGGATGTCACCTAATATTCTCTTATTGTGTAATTAATACTGTTTTAATTACAAAACAGTTATAGTTCTGGTACTGTTACAGAGCTCAGATTCTGGGGATATTTGTTGGAAATGGTCATTATCAACTATTAAGTGTTAAAAGACTGCTTGTTTTAGTTTTCTTTACGTTATCCATCACAGTCACGATGGTCGTCTCTGCAACATCAATAACCAAAACATAGAATAAAACCAACCTGAATCTGGTAATCCTCTCCAATCCCCTCCAGTTTACTCTTGTTCTCGTATATTGCTTCTTTTATGTTGTGCATTTCTGAACACAGGGTTATAGCTTGGTCAACCTGGCAGGTGGACAAAAAAATGAAACAGAATTATAGAGTATAAACTTAGACGTGCTTGTGGTTTTCTATAAAATGGCTACATGTTGAGGTGGTGAGCTTAACGTACCTCCTCCATGACCTGCTGTCCGTTTGGCAGCTTGTTGATCAGAGTCTGGATGATCTGAAACAGTGGTTTTGGCTCGGACGCGACAGATCTGAAATATAGCGTAAACAGAGTCCGTTATCTCGTCTGATATTAAACAAGACACTGAAGAAGAGCCTGAGGTAATAAAGGTTTGCTTGTTCGTACTCGGGCGCCTGTTGCGAGTCTCCTCTGAGGCGATTCATGACCAAGGTGCCGAGGATCATGGCCAGGTTGGTGCGGCCGACGCCGACCTGGCAGCTGAAGAGTAGAGCGGGAAGTGGTCGTGAAGCATCGTGACCCAAAGACAAACTGGGGCTCTCCTGAAAAGAAAAAAAAAAAAAAAAAAAAGAAACAGATTTCATACAGGAGAGGTTCAGTGAAGAGTTAAAACACCTAAAACATCGAAGTCAGCTTTACTGTCAGTTTTGCCACATGTACATCGCATTCAGAAAACTGAAACGACAAAACTCTACGGCCCCGTGGTCCAAAATGAACATAGAAAAAGAATACTAAAAAACAGAAAAAAATAAAATCAAATATAACTATAGACAGTAAGGGGATAAGGAGACAATAAATAGACGATAAAGGTGCAACAGTTAAACAGTTGAGTTATTGAGTTAAAATGACATTTGCAATATGTAATTATATTAACTAGTGCTGTCAAACAATTAAAATGTTTAATCAGACTAATCACAGGGTTGCTGTGAATTAATTTGGATTAATCATGATTAAATATCATTCATTTTTAATCTATATTAATCATGTTTCATTTTGCATGAGCAAACAGACTCAAGAAGGAAGGGAATATAAATGCACTTAACATGTTTAACTGTTCTGTCTTGGTTTTTTGTCCTCATATTTCCATCCAGAGGCCAACGTGCTGTTTAGCTTCTTCCATTTTTATGGGATCAACGCATGCGTGACGTTAACTCTGCTCGGACAAACTGTCTGAAATGCGCTGCCACAGATGTTCAGAGCCATTCTGTGCTGCAGATGAGTGAATTGCATTAAAACTTTAAATCAGATTTACCATGTTAATGGATTAAGCCACGCTAACAAATTAATGTTGACAGCCCTAATATGAACATGCGAGGGATATTGATAGAAAGTGTGAAACATCTGAGAGTCAAAAAAGCATTAGGCTACAGATGCAATATAAAAGTGATGATCCCAATATATGTTTTTGAATAAAATGCTTGGAAATGTTCATCTTTGGTTTCTTTTATTTTCTATAGATAACTAGCAAACTATTCACAAAACTGTCAGGAGAAAGACTTTTTCTTTCAGGGTTGGTTCACACTAAACAGCTGCTTGCATTAATGAGCTGTAGCTTCAGCCTTCACCTTTAGAGTCAATACTGTCTTGTTTTTCCACGTAATTCAGTGACTTGTTGATTAACAGAGCCTGAAACTGAACTAAACGTAGTAACTGCAAAGGTGAGTCGGGATCAGAAAATATCCACCACAGCAATAAGAAAAAAGGGAACCTGAAAAGAGCTCTGATTATACTAATATGACTTAAATTAGGGGGGAGGTAGAGGTCAATACTGTAATTGAGAAAAGCAAAAGAGATGTAGAAAGAGTATGGCAAGCCTCTGCAAAAGTCTGATCCAAGGTTCTTTAAAAATGGAGCGACTTTCCAACCACAGGGAGCTGGAGCGGTGGCTGCTCTTGAGTCCAAAAAAGGGCAAAACAAGGAGAAAAGAACATCCTGTGTGAGTGAGGAGTGAGACGGAAACCAGGCCGAGCGGACATAAAACGACTCCAGGTTTACTGTCATAGTCGTGGATTGATAGCTCACCCTGGAGAGTTTCATATGTAGATAAAAAAAAAAAAAAAGACACTTTGACCTTCTTACAACCTCGGTGAGAATCTCCAGATGTGTTGGAATATTCCACCCATCAATAACTTTAACGACACATCGAAACAGTATCAGGGCGAATGTGACACCTGCATAAATACAACCCCAACTAGGTGAAGAATCTGACCCGAAAAAGGACACTGGCGACGGTGGATTCAGTGATTGACATTTTTATGTGATCTTACCCTGAGTATGTTAACGAAAGCGTCGAAGTCTTCTTCTAATGGCGCTCCCTCGGTCGGCAGTGGTAATCTGTAGTACCTGCAACACAACACAGACCAACCTAAGCCTCCGTTGTGTCAATACAGGCTTTTATGTAGGTCAGCGCATAAACTGGAAGGCTCAGTCTCCTTTTGTTGCGTCTCATGATACAAACTTTACACAAGAGATGAATGGACAGACTCCTGATATGGCAACTTATCAAAACTAAAGTGGATATATACGATAATGGTGCATTTGTGATCTTCTGCATTAAGAATCGCTCTTAAATCACCGAACTCTGCCAAGTATCGTTCCGTTCTCCAAACCCACGTGCTCGTTTCTGCACATGCTCTGTCGCATCGAGGTCGAAACTCGATCTTTCAGCAACATAATGAAACAAATCCAGGGCACGACGTGTTGAAACAGTTAAGAATTTTGTTTTGTTTTTTCCCCTTGTTAGCAATATACAAAAAACAGAACTAATGACCCTGTACGTCACCGGCATGTTCTATCAAGAATTAATAACATGTAGAATTTGTGAGGGTGTCAGGTTCTGCCGCTATGTTAGAGTCCTGTGGTCTTGATGCAGGAGATTAATCTCCCAACAGAAGTGGGTGGTACTTTTGACTGGAGGAGAACTCAACTAATTAAATGAAAGTCCATATATGACTTCCTATCAGTGTTCAGTAGCAACTATATTGATATCTCAAAGTATTTCATGTTATAAGCCATCAAAATAGGGCCAATTATGAATAATGGCAATTTTTTTTATACTTCAAAAATTTGTCAGAAATGTAAATTTCTCAAAAATGTGACCAAACTGTGTAGACAAGGAAGCTACACGTAAAATCTGAAATGAATCCGACAAGTAGTTTCAGAGTAGAAGACTGTTGAAAGGTAGACACCGGTGACCTTTAGTTTGACCCTTCAAGGTCACTCAAGGTCAAAGGTCACGGACCCAAGTGAAAGTCCATATATGACTTCCTATTAGCACTCAATAGTGACTGTACTGATATCTGTAACTATTTCCATGTTAGAAACCATCAAAATATGGCCCGTAATAAATAAAGGCAAACTTGTAATATTAAAAAAATTCGTCAGAAATCTAAATTTCTCAAACATGCGGACAAACTTTGTAGACATTGTCCAAAGGAAGCTACATATAAAATTTGAAATGAATCCAACCCGTAGTTTCGAAGAAGACTGCTGAAAGGTAAGCACTGGCATTATAAGTAAAGGCAAAATTGTAATATTTCAAAAAATCACCCAAAATCTAAATTTCCTAAAAATGTGAACAAACTAAGGAAGCAACATAAAAAAAATCTGTAATGAATCCGACCAGTAGTTCTGTGAGAGAAGGCGTCTGAAGGAATTTCTAACAAAGACGAAGAAGACGAACAAGAATCATTCGCATTTGTTTGCGTTTGTGTGATGAAGCCGCGCCTTTTGAAACACAAAACAAGATTTTTCCACTAATATTTCATGGTAATATTTGAGATTGAGCGACGTTTTAACGGTATCTGAAAATTTTACTCCACTACTGTGTGTCATTTTCACATCAGTTGTACATTAGTTGACATTTCTTTTATGTTTAACTAGTACAAAAGCACCAGAACAATCGAGGTTTACCTTCCATTCCACTCGTAAGAATACACATTTGACTCAGGGGAACGCTATTGTGGGTGTAACTCAATTATAATTAAAGATGTGATTCCATTCAGCGTTAAAATAACCCGCCTTAGCTGCTGTTTGATAATTACTGTTACTTTAAAAAGCCACCACCTGCCAAATTTAACCATCTGCAACAAAACATCCTGCTGCTTTTTTTCTTTTTTTCGCTATAGAAAGACGAGGCTGTAGATCTGTCCTCGGGGGAATAATATATTCTCTTGCCCTGGAAATGTCGTGAGCTGCTCATGACATCTCGGTAAAGCTGACTCTGCTGATCTGACTGCAAACAGGATGCTGCAATCTTTTTTTTTTTTTTAATGTCCCCCTTTCTTTTGAAAAAACAGGGCAAGCAGGCTTTGCACAAACAAGCGGCACTATTTATAACCTGCAGTGCATGTTCTGCAGCAGTAATAAAGGAACAGTGTAAACAACCTGTAGGAGGGCATGGTGAACATGGGCCTCTTATAGACCTCTTCCGTCACGTGGATGTCCTCCTCGCATGTGATGGAGATCTTCTGCGGCTCGTCTTTGAAGAACTCGATGTCGTTATAGACGTAGAATACGTTTTCGCTGAGTTTGGCGAAGTCGTGAAGCTTCAGAGGGAACGAGAAGGGAGAACACTGAGTTTGTTCTTTGTTTTGTTCTAATATTTCTACTTCAAACAGCAGATGTCGAGTATGTTTCACACCTCCTTCCTGACGGTGAGCTCCAGACTCTCCACCGCCTCCTCCTTTGCGAGTCCGTGAAGGTTTTCGTGTAGGTTTTCCTTCCTTCTGGGGGTGTACGGCACAAAGTCGTCGTCTTTGTGCAGAAAAACCACCGGCTCCTCTCTGACGCAGAAGAATATCACCTCCTGTTCGACACAAAACACACAGAACTTCTAACAGTTTCATCAAACATCAGCACAAATAGGCCCGCGGAGGCTTAATGAAATCCTAACGTCTTGCAATTCACATATCGTTCTTATTTTATCAGTGGTGTTTGATTTATAGTTTTCGATTTTCCAATGTGTGAGATTTTATTCTTTTTTAATTCTCTATGCCTTTTCGTACATAACTTATGTTTTACAATTGAAAATCTGAAGTGGACTGAAGGCCGAGGGATTTCAAGTGCGGGCACGTTATGTTATTTTATTATTATTATTATTATTATTATTCATCTAAGAATCTAAATCATGCAATGCAGTTAATCAAAGTCACTTAAAAGACACTGATCATAAACCTCCCCTCCTCTACTTGTAAGCGATTTATATAAAATTTTATATTTTAGCCAATGTTTTACTTATTTAATCTGAAATTAAGTGTATTTTACACATAATTACCTCAGTTTTTGATGCATCTATGTTTTATTGTGACTCGATATCGTAATACATAAGGGTTTCTCCTCAATGGTTTCTCAAGTGTAAATAAAGGTTCATAATGATGATGATGATGACTTAATAGAGGTGTAGGAGTTAATGTGGTTAGTGCAGTGGTTAGTGGATCATGACTGCTTAATATTTTCAAGTAAATTATTGCATTGATTTTTTTTTATTTATAACCCATAAGAATTAAGAATCTTTATTTGTCAGTAGGGTTCACACAGATCTAGAACTAGTTTTACGGTGACTTACATCTGAATTTTTCAATATATTCCACCTTATCTAAGTGATTTCGCACCATTAATTATATCATTCTCTGCATTTTGTATTTTTCGGTGAAAATGAGTCTATGTTCAGACTGCAGGCAAATGTGGCCCAAATCTGATTTTTGGGCCCATATGTGACCTGTATCCGATCTATTAAAGACAGTTGTCGCATTTTTTCCGATCTGACCCTGACCACTTTCATATGCAGTCCTAAATCTGATACGTATCTGATAATTTGCGATGCGACTTCAGTCTGAACGGCCAGGTCGCATTTATCTGACCTTTAGGTCATTGAAATGCGACAAACGTCACAATTCTGCGTCCCAGGAGGAGGAACGGTGGGAAAAACATATTTACGTCTGTAAACACAGTACATGTCTGTGCGGTCACGTATTCCATCAGGACCTCTTTAGTGCATGTGGGTCACTTACTCAAAACTGACAGAATTTGCATTTAATGCGTAATATGAACGATCGCACAAATAAATCGGATTTCACCAAAAAATCTGAATTGTGCTTTAAGACCTGCTGTCTGAACGTAGCCTTATATTACTATATTTAGATGCTCATAAAAACACAGAAAACTCCAGAAAAAGTGACTTTTTCAGCAAACTATACCCGTAACTGAACATAAAACCAAGCATCTACAACCACTGTCACTGATCCAACTCCATGGGTTTTACTGGTGAATCAATGTTGCAGAAGATGAAGGTATTTCTACATTCACTACGGAGCCTCTGAACATCCAGGTGGGTCATATGTGATGATGATGAAAAGCTGAGATGCTGCATTTTAACTGAATTACTTACATGTACTAATAGAATTAGTGGTTGTTGTTGTTATAAAGCTCTTAATCATTTTAGATCACTAGATGCTTTTGCCTGCCAGTAACTGTTTAGGACACGAAGGGTTAACTTGCAATTTGACTGGTTTGATTAGTTTCTAACTTGCAATGATTACATTTTAATTGCTATATTGCCAATTTAGTCGATGTTTTCGAGTGTTACACTTCTATTAACAGTGTACATTGCTTTTTGACTCAATTGCTTGCTTATATTCTGACATTAAGTGAAATCACTGCTAAATCGCCTCATGCATTTTACCCATCAACCCCTGCGTGTAACAATACTCAATGGCGAAAGGTGTTTGCTGTTGTTTTTTTTTTAAGAGTAACTTCATGTTTTCCTGCAAAATCTATAGATGTACTTACACTACACTACACTCACTATTTAACTCGATATAACAGATGTTTACACTTTAGGGCACTGTTCTCAAGACAGATCTCACTAAACTGCAGTTAACTGAGCGTGCTCTGGTAAATGCTGACGAGGCTGCGTGATTTTCAGTCCCGTCAAAACAGTTTTTTAAGATATTTTAAAGGCCACGATTCAGATTATTGGACTTGAGAGTTTTTAAGGACCTGCGGAAACACTGAACACAGAGAGACACAAATTAATAGCTGCTTTTTACAGTAAATTGTTGCTCGTTCTTCCAGATTCACCACTTCCAAGAGCAACTGGAAACAATGTGTTGTCATATGACGAGCAGCATATGAGTAAGGAATGCAGAGGGGGCCGCTATATAATTTAATCATTTTCATTTCAATTACGGTTCAGTTTCTAGCTGCTGTAAGCACAGATTCATTTTCCACTGGTACACATGACCACAACTTTCTGTTTGCTCAGTTCTACAATTCAGCCCCAGCACTTGACTCCTCAAATATTTACAGACAACACAGAGAGAAAGAGGAAAGGCAGACCCACACAGGAACACCAAGGTATAAAATCTGGCAGCAAAAATGTGAGGAGCCTATCTGATCTTTGTTTTTACAGGACACTGTATCTTAAATGAGGTTAAACAGACAGACAGGCAGGCAGACAGACGGGACAATGACCTCGTGTCCTTGTGCCTGCAGCCTCTGCAGGACGTGTTTGAAGCCGTTCAGACTTGGCTGACCCATCCCGAACAGGGGGTAGGATCCCGTCACTTGGCGGAAGTTGGGCGCCCCGTAGCTGCCCGTGGTGTTGAGGACGTCTGCTTTACTGTACACGTCCTGGACCATGAAGTACTGACCCTGGAAAGAACAAAAACATTCAGCTGTATCTGTGCATCAGCGGAATGGAATGGAATAGAATAGAATAGAATAGAATAGAATAGAATAGAATAGAATAGAATAGAACAGAACAGAACAGAACAGAACAGA
>JAPQRP010000013.1:27732118-27745044 GCA_037367295.1 Apogon hyalosoma
GGATATTACTGGGATAACTGCATAAAAAGGAAATGGCATCTACATTATGTAAAAATCTATTTTATTTTTTTTTTTTTTTTTTTTTGCTCATACAGTCCAGTATCACACATCAGAGAATCACCTAAAAATGTTCTAGGATATCCTTGGTTCAAGTGAAGAAAAAAATCTTAATCAGGGTTTAAAAAAACAAACAAAAACTAATAATATTACCCAAAAATTTGATTACAAAGCTCATACAATAATGACCTGCTGACCTGCTTACAGCATCACTTCATATTGAACTGAGCCTCTTTATCACTTACAGTATCATATAAACAAGGAAAAAGAGATTACAACTAAAAGTAACTCCATCATCTGAAGTAAAACTAAAATTATCTGTTTTCTAGATAGATTACACTTGTATACTTGGCGCGCAATTGGCAAAAGTTGACGTATATATTGGCCATTCACTAACATCAGACGTCCCAACTGGAAATTGTGACTTTGAGGGAAAATAATCACCAAAAAAAAACAGAAAAAAAATATTCTCAAGTGGATGTTTTAGGCTTAGTTTGATGTTCAGTTCCACATAATTTGAGGGTTTTTTATAATAATTCATATAAGTTTTTATTACTTGGACTTTGTTGTTCATTTTAGCAGCTATCCAGTTTCTAATAAAGTGAAAAATAATTAATTTCAGACGTGAATAATATGTGTCAAGCTGTTTAGGGGTGATATCATTGGATTAACATGCTCTGCTGCAACTTTTTTCCTATGCAAACTATTATTACATAACGCTAAGAAAATCCACTGGAAGTCCAAGTCTAATGAACAAAGCAACACAAACTTACATGAAACATAACTGCTGGTAGTCAGATGTGCTTTTCATTTTCGCCATTAAACGTTCATCTCAGCTGTGGGTTCAGCATTTTTTTTTTTTATAATATTTTATTTTGGCGTTTTCAGTTATGTAAAGACACAAAAACAAAGGCTCAAATGTGAGCAATAATTAATTAAACAATTAACTAGCCAGTCCTTGCTTAAAGGAGGAGAGGCAGAGGACAGTCACTGGTATAAAAAACATAATCCTTAGCCCAATCTAACGTCCTCCAAGTGTGCAAGAAACAGAGTCTAAGCACTTGAAAAGGTGTTCACAGAATACGTCTTGAAAGGCCTGCGTCAGTTGAGCACTTTTAAGTGTTCATAGAATGATGAAAAAAACTGCTTTGCAAAATATGGGAGCTCTTCTCATAACATCCAATAAAAAAAACTAAAATAATGCACTGAAAATAAACTAAAATCAAACAAATCCTCAAAATGAAACTGCTCAACAGATAAGATGTCGCCTTAAGTTCTAAATCACAACACTGCCGACCTTCTGAATACCACAATCACCACATTAATGAATGAATGGATGGATGAACATAAACACAGCGCTTGCCCAGTGGCATAAAACCTGGAGGAATAACGTTACTGCACATAACCCCAGTTCTATGGGTGTATGTGCAGCCCATCAACACCCTTCATAAAACAAAAGCCAGCAAAGGGTTCCTGTGGGAATTATAATTAAAACACGTTACGCCTGATCTATTGCTGTTGCGGTGAATTCTGACACATTACTATAAATCACAAGCTGTCGAGTCACTCCGCAGAGCATAAACCAGGCTTTAGTCTGTTATCGGCTGAGCTCAAAGCAGCTCTGTCTGATCTCCTTTGAACGGAGTTGACTCTCATGCTGTCGAGGAGACAGAAGTGACGGGTGAGTCACTGCCACTCGCCGCTTTGTTGTGTCTGGAACTGAGTGGGCAGGTCAACCTTGTACTGACAGAGCTCTGGTAGAAAGATTCTCCTCACAAGTACAAGAGCTCAGACAGGAACACATATTGATTTCCTGCGGTGACTTCGTCCTCTACTGTCGACTGCAGAAAAAAAACTCGTCCTAAAGTGCCGAAAACAACTGTGCAATTTAAGAATCAAATGAGTTAAATGAATGGATAAATGGATTAAACGTTAAAAATAAAAGCAAACTCGAGTGTACGAGGAGTATCAGGGGTAAAAGGAGTAGAGTTTCTTTCCAAGCTCCTTAAAAGGAAGTAAGGTTTTTAAGAAAACTGTGCTCCAGCTGCCCCAATTTCTATTTGAGTCCTCACCACATACCAAAAGCATCTCAGCTGCCATCATATGTGACGACCACAAACTAAAAAAAAAAAAAAAACCCTCCACACAGCCTTTGTCCTGACCAGGGGTGAAATCTGGCATCTTACGTGTGAGATGAAGAGCGACCTGAGCCTCCAGAGCCTTTCCTTTGCTGCTTGTTGTCCGCCATGGTCCAAAAAGGAGTGTGAGAACTTGGCAACACATCCAAAAAAAGAAATCTTCCCCTTCTGAATGCCCTCTCCCTCCCACCAGTCAGTGGGAAACACCCCTAGTAGAGAATACAGTGTGCCCCGCCGCTTGGCAGGAGCAAAATCAGGAGGACAAGCTCTGAGAACACTTCCTTCTCCACGTCCTACGATATCCTATCTGATGTTGGGGACTAGATTCATTCACGTCTCCACAGAAGGGGGGGGGCGCGGTGGTACATCTGGCAGCCAGATGACTAAAGTTCAGCTCCCCTCCACTGGGACAGGCTGAGCACAAAGACGACACAGTTGGCTGCTACGCTGTACAGTGGGCGAATGAGCGCCAACCGCTCAATCTGCCACGGAATGATGCTCAAGTCGACTTATCAACTGTTGGGTGAGGAGAAAAATAAGCAGCTAAATTTAACCTGGCATCAAAGCAGAACAAAACATCTGGGTTCTAGCTTTGGGAATGTGACAGTCCAGTATTGAATTTACACGATTTTGTACTCAGTTGCTGACACTACACGTCCCGACTGAAATTACAGTCACCGAAAAATTCTTAGACCACCCCTTGTTGTCTTCACTTTCTTGTTCATTTTAATGCCTGGTACAATTAGAAGTACATTTATTTGGACAAATATAATGATACCAACAAAAATAGCTCATAGCAGTTGAATTTCAGAGCTGATATCTATCCATTTTCCACGTTTTCTTCATAATAACCCAAATCACTTCGGTTCTTACATCAGTATCGATGGCATTGTGCTTTTATTCATTCCATGTTTTCTTTTCTGTCTGTTTTAGTCACAGGATATGCACAGGAGTTAGTACTTGATTGCATAACCATTGTTTTTTGATGACTTTTGATGGTCTAATAATTTTTTCCGCAACTGTATTTGCATTACACGCGACACCTTAACCCTCAAAGACCCTAAACGGACAATTATGACCAAAAGTATCTACTGATCTAGAATGTTTAATTGCTTCTGAACTACTTATCTGACCAATACTTTAAAATAATCAGGTAAAATGGAGTTTCTCAGCTTTTCATGGTGCTGAGATACGACCCATTTGGACGTTCAGGCGCTCCGTAGTGATTCAGCAAAACTCACAGTTTGACAAATGATGTGTAGTGTAAATACGTCTACAGATTTTACAGAAAAACATGAAGTTACTCTAAAATAATAACAGCAAATGCCTTTTACCATTGAGTATTGTTACACAGAGGTGTTGATGGGTAAAATGTACCAAGAAACTTAGCAATGATTTGACTTAATGTCAGAATATAAGTGAGCAAATGAGCCAAAAAGCCACGATGACTAGCCTAATTGTTGCAAGTTAGAAACTAAAGTAAACCTGCAAGTCAACCATGTCCTTAACAATCGTGTTTAATAATGTTTAATAACTCCTGAACCACTAATTCTATCAATACATGTAAATAATTCAGGTAAAATGCAGTTTCTCAGCTTTTCATCATCCTCGGATACGACGCATTTGGCTGTTCAGAGGATCCGCAGTTACCGTGGAAACATCGTCATCTTCTGCGACATCGACTCACCAGTAAAACCCATGGAATTTGACAAATGAAGGTGGATGTAGACACTTGGTTTTATGTTCAGATGATATATTGTGGTTAAAAAAAAACACTTTGTCTTTAGTTTTCTCTGTTCTAATACAACACTTTGAGTTTACGCTGAACTTTTTTCTTGTATGGAATTTTTTTTTTAAATCTTTATTTAAACAGGTAAGTCAATTGAGAACCGATTATCATTTCAAGAGGCTCAGCGAGGAAATACCCACAACAAACTATATAATATCACTTGTCTATATAACGTCTACCTGACTGGCAAATGAAATATAAGAAAATACCTGCTTTTCACTGAAAAATGCTAAATGTAGGGGATGATATTAAAAGAAACAGCGCTAAATCACTTCGAAAAGGTAAATTGTGGAGAAAAAAATTATTTGGAAGGTGCCATAAAAATAGTTCCAGGTCTTCATTGGGTTACCTGGTTACACTGACGCTAAATAAAGTGTACATTTACAGTACATTTCCCAAAGCACTTAATCCGAAAAGAGCGGCACCACCCACTGTGAATAATCAAAACTGCTGAAAACACAAACAAATGTGTTTTGGCTTGTTCTAGACGTCCTTCAAACTTTTCCAGCGGTTTTTAATTTTCTTCATGGTTCAGTGGATTCTGGCTTGGTTCAGCTCGCCTCTCGACCATCAAGGCCTTCAAGCAATCTCAATCAGACGATAAACAGCGGCCACAGAAAAGTTCTGTTCTGCTGCCTCCATGTTTCTGTCCATCACGTCACCTAACGTTAACCTCACATGGAACAAACATGAACAGAGAGTAAAAATGTAGTCCAGATCGAATACCTTCCTACTGAATGGATTACTGAACAAACAGCACCCTGCTCAATTGTTTTAATCAGGCATTTTTTTTATTCTGACCTGGCTGTTATTCCCATTATTACTGAATATTAGGGGCCACGTAAACACAGCTGTTCATCAAACTAAAGAAGATGCATGAAGAAGGCATACGGAGCTCTGGGGAGTCATGATTAATAAGAATTTTAACAATTTATCAAACAGAGAGTGAAGACGCATCTGTGTAGAATGGGATCCAATGTAGCTGGAAGCAGATACACAAATATTTCAAACATGTGTAAATGTTTTCAACAGCTATAATATATAATGAAGACAAATTTTATGTTATTACAGCTTTGTTTATCTTTGCCGTCATCATCTGTTTATTCACCAGCTCCACCAATTACCAACCAATTATAAGCCTTTACTACTTATATATAGAGACAATGATACCAAACAATCACCGATAACGTGAAAATAATTAACGCTTTAACTTATTAATGCTCTTATTTCCGCACTGGAAGCATTAAAACTGCAGGAGCAGAAATAACGTGGGAAAAATTTGGAAACAAATCATACAAGATGCCTTATTTCTTGCGGCTTTCTCCTCTTGGTCCAAAGACTTCATTGATATAATGATAGACTGATGCCATGTTATGACGCTGTAGGAAAAAGATAAAACAACTTTTCCAAAGTTCCACGTTAAGCTTTAGAGCACTAGAATAGCAATCACCACTATCAATCACATATTTAACACCCATACCTAGGGGTGTGCGATATGACGATATTAGATTGTGAAGGATTAGAACGTATCGATGATCTGACAAAGCAGAGAGATTGTGAAATGGGGGGGGCTCCATGCTGCACGAACCCCACAATGAGTATGCACAGTGAATGTGAAACTTAAAATGGCAGGCCAAGTCTATCATAACTTAAGACTTGACCGCCACAGAGTAGGGCATACTTTACTCTGCAGACGTCAGCGCACATCAACCTGTTTTTAAATGTGAAATTGATGCGTCCATGGACAGTGCACGCAGTTTTTTTTTTGTATGTTTCATATTTATTTAAAGCTATCTCAAAAACCAAGTGTAGTTAGTTTTTATGTTCAAGACTGCAATTAATCAGAATGTTGTTGTTTACATTTTAGTATGTTTATATTCTTGGCACATGTTGCAAAATTGCACAAACTAAATTAAAAATGTTCTGGAAGGTTCTTTGGGCTACATTTTTTTATTTTCCTTTTAGGGCTATGCTTTACATAGCAAAACTGTTTGGTTGCACTGTTCAGAAACTTGCAAATTAGTCTCAAAGATCAGTGTAAAAAAAAAATTGGGATAAAACCGAGATCGTGATTTTATTTTTTTAAAAATCGTGATATGATATTTTTTCCATATCGCCCACCCCTACCCATACCTGTCTGGAAACACCTGATTAGCCAAAGTTTGCATCACAGGCTAATTTTCTACGGAGTCCACCGAAATGAGGATGATCTTACTTCCTGTCAGATGACCTCAATTGCAAAATGCTGAAAACTAACAAGCTTGTCCGGTCTGCATTCCTGACGCGCTCACTGTACAGGTATTTAGCAATCCCTGTTCACATTCTGTCACTTTAAGGATGTTTTGTCAAGATTTCAACCGCCACAGTGATTCATGGAAGCCTACATGGTCTTATGTGGCTCAGTGCAAAGTCTACCAACCTATTTTTTTCCCACTGCATTCACACATCCTCAAGAGGTTTTGGTGTAACGCTACTTTGCAGCTGTCAGCAGCCCTCCTCCGTCTTACCTCTCCGCCTCTCACCTCTTCTGCAAGACCATGGTGCAGACACAGTTTTATAAGGAAGTCGCTGTTACGTAGTCAGCCTGTCAGCTACACCAATTTCAGCGCTGACTGGTGAAGCAGGCGGGCGGGCAGGCAGCCGGGGCGGAGGCCTGAGTAGAAATAGCCCTCAGTCATAAACATCCTCCTGGAGAGCCAATCAAGGCAACTCATCAGAGGCTGTTTATCCCACACACGTCGGCCGGAGTAGAGTCACTCTGCTCATGAGGTCAGTAAAACTATAACAGAAGCTTGGATTTCTCCTCATAAAGTTCAGAAACAAGGCTGAGATCTAAACAGGGTTCCTACAGGTTTCTACAAGTTAAATGTAAGACTATTTTTAAGACTACTCAGAACAAAATTTAACGCCCATTCTCCACTCCACTTGTGTCAGCCAGGTGGAGAAGGATCTTTTCTCCAACCGGGCGTTACTAAATTTGCACTTGCTCACTTGTGAGCCATCCTTTAATCTTCCCAAAGTCAGCTTTCTCGGGCGACATGCAAAACTAACGGCCGCACGTGTGTTGGGCTGAATGTTCTGTGATCATTTCTCACTGGGGGCTGCAAAGTTAATGATAATTGGTTCTTAAATCCAATATAAATTTTTGGGTTGGAACAGGTGGAACTGAGTAGACTAACGTTACTTTCTTTGCAGTATGGACATTACCCAGACACATTTAAACACAATACGGCAAACAAGATTAGTGCAACATAACTTAAGACCTACCATATTGAATTTAATACCTTTTGAAGACATTTTTAAGGTATTAAATGCAGATTTGTAAATTCAAGACTTTTAAGAGTTTTTAAGACCCCGCACGAGCCCTGCCAAAAGATTGCTGTGAGAATAGTAGATGCAGTAATGATACTACAAGCTGACCTAAATTAGCAGTGGCCCAAATATTTAAATACACTCAATACACAAGAATAAGACCATGGAAACTGGAACCTCCTCCCAGCCTGCCAGCCGTGCTCCATTCAGGACCGGCCCATTTAAATTCAGCCCGTGTCCTAACTTTGCTGTAGCACCGTCTCCAGACAAAAGACTGCGAGAGCAGACAGGAAGGAGTGTGCAGCTGCAGGATGCATCTGTTGGTGGCCCAAGGAAGGATGCAGAGCTCTCTTCATTCACAGGAGATGCAGGGGTTCAAGAGAGATGGGTATCACCTCGGAACGCTGGGGAGATCTTTCAACTTGACTTCCCATATCCAGGAGGAGACGACGGCGTTAAGATGTGCCAGCGACGACAACCGCAGAAAGTCCCAAATCTGCACAGTGTGCTCGCTTTGGCAGCACTCCTGGTTTTATTCAAGGTTCCTGGGCATTTCTGGTCTCCATGGAGGCCACTCGTCCAGTCTGACAGTGTTAAGCCTGAAATCATGAGGCTGCGTAAAACCACATAAAAGTAATAATTCAAGGCCATGACATGCTGTGAGTGCTTGGATTTCACATGATGCATTCAAGTTTTCATTATTATGCAGCACCAGAACTAAAATCTGGGTTTAAGGGAGAACTTGTAGTTATTGGCCATATGTTGTATTGTGCAATATAACTTATGTTGTGTTAGAAATCACAATAATAGTTTTGTGGAAATTTTATGCTCGATCTACTGTATTTGGATTGATGCTAAAGGTAGTCTGTAAATGTTTTATTTGTATTGGTTTAATTTAGAAGAACAGCTTAGTTTATGGCCAGTTTGGTGAACATTTCCCAGTTAATTTTCCTGATACTCTATTAATGAGATGTCAGGCTAAAAACAGCAAGAAGAAGGATATTGTGATGATATACAGTACTGTGTAAAAGTCTTAGTCCAACATTAGGTTTGTTGGTTTAGTAAAGTTCTAATGACCACACATATGCATTTGTGTCTGTATTTAGTTCCAATCTGATATATGTAAAGTATGTACAGCAGGAAAAACAAAAGTTTCAGGTTACAAACAGCTTCTATAAACCATAGTGGTCGTATTTAGTGTGACCTCCCTTTGAACTTAACATGTCTTTAACCATTTTGTTCAGACTATTGGAGATTTTATTGCATACATTCTTGGATGTTTTATACCAGGTTTTGACCAAAACATGTCAGGTGTTTCTAACTGTTTGTGCTCCTTTTTGTCATGGGGTCAGAGGTCACACTAAATAGTGACTTATAACACATTTATTTCAGTTTTTTGTGGGTCTTTTAAGGCTGCGCATGTATTTCCTGTATTTTCTTGTTGCATGTGAAGAAAAGATAATGAGAAATAAATGTATGCTCATTGTAACCCTGCAAAAACAACAAAGCTGAATGTGGCCTAAGACTTTTGCACAGTACTGTGGCTCACATGAAGATGAAGAAACACCTCTTGCATTTCATTTTATGCTTCATCATTAAATTCTTCATGTCACAGACTGTACTCTTTTGTGCAGTATTTTTTAAGTTTTGATGATTTTTTGTGTTCTTCCACATAACAGGAAGGTACAAATATATGCAACAAAATCATCTTGCTATTATTGTAACAGCTACTACAAAAGAGTAGCCTATGAGTTTTGCTGTGGTCTGTACCAAACAAGCATGTCCCCTTACATCTGGAGAATATAGCCCCTTTTACAAAGCACTTCTGTTACAGGAATATTTCGCCTTTATTCCGGAACTACGTCTGTGTAAATGAAATGGTTGGGTCATTTATCGCGGCTCTGTAACACTTCTGGAGGTAGTAACAGAGCCGTGATAAAGGTGGAATCATGATTCCGGAACGCTAAGAAAAAGGAACACCTCTGGTTTGGCAACCAAGGTGTGACGTTTTGATGACGTATGCGTGTGCGACCCCTGCATTGGGGGGATTTAAAAATGAGTGCGGGCCATGTACAGTAAACAAACACATCAACGCAACCAGAAAGATGTCGAACTGGGGAGACGCTGAGATCCACAAGCTGTTGTCACTTCGGTCGGAGGATTCTATCCACGTTAACATTTGTGGAATGGTGAAAGACTCTGGAAAGGTTAGCAACACTGCTGTGCTCTGGGTATTTCGAACACACAAGTTATTACATCACACTATACTTATGATTCTTACACTGTGGTAACTCTAGGGCAGTGGTTCCTAACCTTTTTCGAACAAAGTCCCACTAACAGCATCATGAGCCTCCTGCCCCCCGTCCCTGAAATACCCAAAAACTGATTTGTGATGGGGGAGGCTTACACAGGGTCTTTACGCGGGGTACCACCCCAGTTGACAACCACTTGCATTTCAACTTGGGGGGAATCTGCTGCATCTCCTTCGTACTAATAGCCAGTTAGTCCGTGATTTCGTGTAATTTATTCCCCCTCCCACCCTGTGCTCACGGTCCCCCCTCAATGCAGACAAAGCCTTGTGCCCCACTTGGGATCTCTGGAACCACTTCTCTAGGGAAACACAATGCTTCATTTTAATGCTATGTTGTTATCTAGACACTGCGGCCCTGTATTATACTGCATTACTTCCATTAAACGTTTAGGCCTAGTTTTATTATGACAAGTCAGACATCAACAAGAAAATCACGCTCTGCAAACTGTGCCACCAGCTGATCCCTCCCACATCTTTACGTCTTTTATCATCTACACGAGTAATGTCAAGCAGTGCAGAGATAATGCAAGTGGTATAACCACAAAAGTACAGTAACGCTCTCCAAACAAACCTCAAACTCTGATGTTCATGTATTTTATCTATGTTCAATTGAAATTTGGTGAATTTCATTTCATTTGCACGAAAGGTTCTGAGTAAAAAGATGAGAAATGGTAAAATATCAACTTTTTTCTGTATTGTGATATTCCTGTGAGAGTTCCTGTATCCGCATATGAGATTTTGTTCGCATCACACAGCCGTACAGTTTAGATATCATAGAGACTTGACACTCCAGGTTTAACACAATGACACAACATCCTGCGCAGTCTCTCACTCATCACAGGATACTAGACCACCAAACCATTCAATAAGGCCAAGTCACAGCGCCGCAGGCAGAGGAAGCAGGAGCACACCTTGACAGGAAATGCTTAGTTGTACTCTCTGCAACTTCCTCCCTGCAGCTGTACACATACTTCACCAATGGGGTGAAGGGTTACATAGAGGCGTGATTCCACAGGACATTATCAGTTCCTGCACCAAACCTCAGCGCTGGTGCACGGAAATGAGCTCAGTACTTCCTCTGCAGAAATCTTTTTTTGTTTCGCAAGACCCCATTGTGAATTTGTGTCAACATGGATATCTGATGTTTGTCCCGTATAAAAAGGCCTGTTCAGAAACGACAACTGTGGCGAAAGGAAGTAATGCTATGCAATTTAGAAATCTGATGAAGGTACCAGAAATAGCGGTTTCACTGATAGTAGAGATTAGCAAAGTACACAAGCTGGCTGCAAAACAACTCGCAGAGAGAAAAGGCATTAAATCTACTGGGACTCCGTGGAGAAGGGAAACAAACTATGCTGCTGCAGTGAATATGACATAAATCACATGAGCAACCTTTAGCCTTCTGCATTCTTGCTTTCATCACCAGTCGACACTGAGCTGCTAAAAAGGGTGTGCAAGTCTATTTTAAAAAGCCTGCCTGTAATTTATTTCATTTCAAGATGGCAATTTTATTCCCCTGTGATTTCAAGGCTGCAGTAATGTGGCTTTCGTTTTTTTCCGCCAAACCCCTGCGCCTGACCGCAACATTCTGTCAGCATCCTGAAGCAAACTGACAGCGCCTGCACTCGTCACACCCTTAACAGAACCCCTCGGCGGACAGATTTAACGCTCATTTGTGAACACGCCGGAGTGGTAAAAAACTTGTGTACACTCGGTGCAAACAAATCCCGAGTTGGAAGCTGCTAAAGTTGGCGTGGGATTCCAGAAACCTGTCACATTAGTGCTGGTGCTTTGCGAAAGGAATGAGAGCGTGTAAACACTTCAGAGGACGCATCACATGTGATAAAGAATGTAATCCATGTAGGTATGTGCATATTAGTGTCACACTTAAACATCAGAGGTGCAGGGGTTTGTGGATTTTAGTCTTCAATGTCACCTCAGACGTCTGACCTGATATTTAGACAACAGCATACCTCCAGAGGCACGTCTAGCAGCCAAAAGGAGTCAAGAATCATAAAACGCAGAGGGTAAACTGTACCTGACATTCAGCTGTTCTGAACACCATCCGAGAGCTGCTCGAGTCTCTGAGGATCACAGTGAAAAAGAACGAACGGTGAACAGCGACTCGAATGAGAGCTCTTCAACGGTAGCACCTCTCTCAGTCAGACATCCCTCTCTGATGCGTCCGTGCCCACGCCGATTTCTCCGCAACAAGCAGGTGGTCTCGCATCATTAAGGCGTCATAAGCAAAGTCAGGGAACGTGTCCTTCAGCGAGGACACGGCGCAGACAGCACGGGGACGGGGACTGAGGAAAGATAAGAGGAAGAGGAGGAGGAGGTGGTGGTGGCACAGCTGTCGGTCTCAGGTTCAGCGGGATGACGGCACGCTTCCTAGTCCGTTACTTTTTTGTACGCGTCCACTGTGCGGGAGGCGCAGCTCGGGATCTGTGCATGTGTGCGACTGTGCATGGGGATGTGTAAAAAGGATGTGGAGGCGGACCCAGAGAGGCTTACTCATCATTCAGTTCGACATCCAATCACTCACAGGGGCTCCCTGGCAGCGCAGAGCCTCCCACACATGGCAGACCTTTTAACAACCCAGGAATTAACACAAGAATTAAACCTCCACTTGTTTAGTGACATGCAGATGAGGGTGAGCGATCGGGCAAAAAGATCATTTGACAATGTTTTAATTACATCAAGCTATACTCTGTACCTCCAGTGTATAAACTAGACTAAAAAAATGCTAATTATTTATTTTTGCAATTAAAAGACAACCTCTTTCCATTATAGCCCATTATCTGTTTTATTCCAGTTGTAACTACTATGAAAACTTTAGCAACATTTCAGCGAAGTGTTGAAATCTGTCATATTTTAGTTAGTGACAAATATCGGTTCCAGTTTTCTTAGAAATCTCTTTTAACCCATAAAGACCCAGTGCTAGTTTTTCTGACAGCTTCCAAATGAATTTTTCTTGCTTTTTAGCCTTTCTTAAGTGATGTAGCGCCATTTATTGTAATATTATCCTATGCATTTTGCGTTTTTCAGTGTAAATCATTTATTTTTCCCTATATTTAATTAGTTAGTCATGTAGATGTTGATGATTTCTCAGAGTAAATTTGAAGGTTATTATATCAAAACAGAGGAAACTGAAGAAAAAGGTTGTTTTGGTTTTTTTTCAGCAAATATATCAATAACTGAATAAATTAATCGTCTCCATCCGCTGTCATTGATCCAACTCCATGGGTTTTACCGATGAGTCAATGTTGTAGAAGATGACGGTGTTTCCACATTCACTACGGAGCCTCTGAACGTCCAA
>JAPQRP010000013.1:27749025-27764781 GCA_037367295.1 Apogon hyalosoma
TTACGCCGTAGATATGGTTACGGTTTGTTGTGTTTCTTACAGTATTTCTCTGGTAACCACAGCTGCCAGTTTTTTTTTCCGTAAAAACAACAGGATTTTTTTTTTACACTGTGTTGTGATTTTGCAACATGAGATGAAATGTCAAATGTCCACGATTAACTGTTCTGTTGTTTGCCACCACAAGAGTATAAATCTAATAAAGACACACTAATATACTTAGGTACTGTGTGTATTAGAATGGGATGCAGACTGATTCCCTACAGGGATAATAAACCGAGTTAGACTTTAACAGTGTAATTATACTTGTTATACTAGTAAATAACCAACAGGATGTTCACTATTGGCTTCTTGGTAGTTATTCTCAGTTCAACTGCAACGTTTCGTCTCTCATCCAAGAGACTTCTTCAGTTCTTCTTCTGAAGTTCTTCTTCTGAAGAACTGAAGAAATCTCTTGGATAAGAGACAAAACGTTTTCAAAAGAGCTAAACCAGTCCAGCTGAACCAAGAATAACTACCAAGAAGAACAATGACCTGGGCAAATGAGAACCTACACTGACATCTCAGTATTGCAGCAAGTTGGTGCTGACGGTGACTATAAAGCTTCCTAACTGGAGATGACTTTGAAGGTAAATAGTGGCTCAATACTTCACTTCTACCTACCGTACATTTTTTTAGTGTTGGTTTGATGTTTCCTTGCACATTTATTGATCAATTAGGTCAAGTTTGGTGTTCAGTAATTGAAATGTACTTATTTAGGGTGTTATTACTTTGACTTTTGACAGTTGGATTCCAATCAGGTGAAAGAAGGTCAGTTTTTGACAAAGACAATGGATTTTCAGGGTCAAAACTTTTGAGGTAAAAGGTGATGATACTGGCTGATTAACTGGCTTTTGGCGTCTTCCTGCTCAAAACAATCATAATATTATCAGCCTTTAGAAATCCACTGTTGGGCAACCTTTACTAATGAAATATTTATGCTAGTTCTGCAAAAGTAGAACAATAAGACAAAGAGAACACGTAATTAAAAGAGCAGCAACAGTGGAAAATGATGGAGAAATAATGCTGTGTGTTATTTCTTATGTTTCACCGAACAGTTTTTATTCTGGTGAAATGATTATCATAATTGTGCAAAATAGGCTTAACTGAAATAAGTGCAATGAGGCAGGTATGGAATAATTGTGACAGCCCTAGTCGTCTGCATTGTTCACTATTTTTTGACATTAATGGCCCAAAACAAGCAGAATAATTCATCTACTTCTCCAAATATATGACCTGACAAGATATTAGACTAACTAGGTACAGGTAATGTATAAACCAAATAGAAATATCCCTTAAAAAGTTCATAAAATACACCGGAAAAATACTTAATCGCATAAGTTAACATGCAGTTGTCTCAGCAAATACTTGAAATGAAAAAACAAAACACAAACATCAATATGAAGCTTATCTTCTGACTGACTTTCCTTCTTTCTTCTTGCAAACCTCTGCATAATCAACCGTATTTCACTAGATAATGTCCAAATTAAGGTTATTTGCAAAAGTGGTGAGTGGTTTCGAGATAGGAGCATAAAATCTAGAGCTGCCACACCTGTTCCTTCCTTCCTGCCGTAGCAAAGGCGAACACTTGTAGGTTTTTCTTTTTGCAACGAATGTGTGTGAGTGTGACACAAAGTCTTCCTGTGGCTTGAAAGCATCAGAATGGATGAATCAGTGCGGAGAGGAAGCAATCATAAAACTACTCAGATGGTATTCGTGTAATTAAACCAGATTTTATGATTTATGTGAAATAAAGAAACCCAAAAAAGTGAAATATGACAGATTTAGCCCCTCTGACAAAGCTCTTATCCTTTGTTTTCTTTCCATTTCTCATTGTTGGATGAAAAGGATATGTTTTACAAGACTAAAGGAAACATCCTCTTCATCATATAAATGTGAAACAGAGCAGATGGATATCACCTGTCTTGTCCAAATCCGGTCTCAACCCTGGAGTCTTTCTTTGTTCCTACAAAGACTTTCCAGGGCAGGAATGATAGTAACAGTGCCTCTAAAATCCACCCATTTGGGAATAATATGATATTTTTATATGCTGTGTGTATGTGCAGAATATCTCCAAGGTCAAAAACATGTAATATGACCCCTTGTGGATAAAATTATCCACTGCAGTCAGGAGTGTGTACAGCAGTGGTGTCCAACATATGGTCCGTGAGCCAAAACAGGCCCCTGGGAGGAATTTTTGAAATACAAAAATTACACTGAAAATATTAACAATCAAGGGTGTTAAAATCATTTTAGTTCAGGGGTCACGTGCAGCCCAATTCCATCTCAAATGGGTGGGACCAGTAAAAGACTATCATAATAACCTGTAAATAATGATGACCCCAAATGTTTCTCTTTGGTTTAGCGTTAAAAAAAGTAAAATAACAAGAAAATGTTTATGTTTACAAACTCTCCTTTCACAAAAAAAAAAAACAGAATAAGCTGAAGAAACATGAACAAACTGAAATGCCTTAAGAGAAGTAAGTGTAATTTTAATAATACTCTGCCTGTTACTAAGGGCGCTTTCACACTGCGTACCCGAGTCCGTTTGACCCCAAAGTCCGCTTACTTTTATCGACGTGAATGCAAACGTACCGTGCTCAAGTACTGTACCCGAGTCCAGCTGAGAAGGTAGTGCTGGGTACGGACTGCGTGGACTCCAGTACGATACGTTGCCATGTGAAAGCGATCCGAGACCGGACATGACCTAATCACCACTGTGACAACGGAAGTGATTTCATCACAACGAGATCAGAGACGACGCTCTTGTTGTCTCCTGAAAAAGCCTCGGATCTGCGCAGCATGGGCTCGCCTTAATGACCGAACCGCTCGGTGATCGATCAGGGACAACGAAGGTCGCTCTACTTCACTTTGCCTTAAACAGGCTAACAGATAGATAAGTAGTGCCTGTCTTGCCGCCACTGTAGTCAAATGAACAGAACACTCGCTCAGTTGATGACGTAAGGGTTTGTCTTCTTCCAACGTCCGCGTTTGTTGGATAGCGACAGAATTCCCTCCACACCGCCACCTACTGTTTCGGCGCTGTAACACCCACTCGTACTCGTTGTACGCGCTTGTGAACGCAACATCTGTGGGAAAGGTGTGAACGTATCCAAGTACGGTACGGACTCGGGTGCGCAGTGTGAAAGCGCCCTAAATGTTTTGTCTATTTGTAGATCCACTGTGATCTGTAAGTTGAAATGCACATGTGCAAATGAGAAGCTAAGGCATAACATTGTCAAAACTGCACTTAAATTTCTCAAGAAATTTCAGGTTGATCAAAATTGTTGCGGTTATTCACATTTTAAAAGAACAGTTCATAGATAAAAACATTTTCATAAAGTAATTTTACTTTCTTCACTCTAAAACAGGTGGGCAACTCCAGTCCTCGAGGGCCGGTATCCTGCATGTTTTAGATATTTCCCTCTTCCGTCATTATCAGGCTTCTGCAGAGCTGGATGATGAGCTGATTATTAATTGAACCTGGTGTGCTGGAAGAGGGAAATATCTAAAACATGCAGGATTCCGACCCTCGAGGACTGGAGTTGCCCACCCCTGCGCTAAAACATAGAGAAAAGTTTGGCGTTAACATTATTTGTAGGTTATTATGTTGTTATTTCACTTATTATTGGACTGTATGTGCCCCCTGGTTTACACCATATCTACAAATCTAGACGTGTTCATCGTGTTTCAGAAGAGTTTAGGATTAAACGGCGAACTTTATTTAAGCAGCGCCTGAATCTTTGAGAGAACCCCTAAAACCTAACAGAATGCTTTAAAAGTACAACTGGCCATAAATAACATCACATCCCTAATGCGTTTTTAGAGTCGATTACGAGATGATCTTCTTAACTTCAACCAGGGAGGGGTATGTTTTTCCTTCCCTGCCTGGTATCTAGATAAACGGTACGTAAACAGTTCAATCATTTATACTCCAGGTGTTCACTCATAGAGGAGTTTTGTGCTCTCGCTGTTGATTAATTGCCACTGTCTGCCTTTTCAGCCCGTCCCCCCTCAGGACACGAGGAAAAGTGATATGAGCAGAGGAGGCCGGACATCAAACAAAAGACTTCAGGGCATCAAAGAGAAACATGCTTTTGCTCTTCTGCTCTATAGACTTCACCTAGATTCCATACGACTTACAACTAAAGGCAAGGAAGAAAATGGATAGTCATATTTTACATGAACTGAAAATGAATACACTGGTCGACCAAAAATGGGTCACGAATAAAGAAAAATTAGGTCAGTAGCTCTAGTTGGGTGTAGTTTTCAATGCGCAGTAGTAGGTCAAAAGGCAAAAACTCCTAAGAAATGTTTGTCTCGGAGCTAAAACACTTGTCTACACATTCTATCTAAAGTAAGACGTATAAATCTGCTAAAAATACGTACGTACAGTACTGTTATTGTATTTCCAGAATTGAATGAGTATACTTGTCATTCTCAAAAAACTGAACTAAATGTGTTGTAAAGGTTAACGTCACTATTTAGTGTTGACCCCTGACCCCGCAACAAGAGGCAACACAAACAGAAACATCTGACGTGTGTTGAATGAAACGTGGTGTAAAACGTCAGAAAATCAATACAATAAATCTCCTATTGTCTGAACCAAAGGGTTAAAGACATGTTAAGCGCAAAAGGGAGGTCACACTAAATGCAACCTCTTTGGTTTATAGAAACTGTTTTTACCCTGAATCCTTTGTTTTTCCTGCTGTACATACTTTGCATATCTCAGATTGGATGTTACACTGACAAATGTATATGTGTGGACATTAGAACTTTACTAAAACAACAAACTTAATGTTGGACGAGGACTTTTGCACGGTACTGTTTATATTAGAGGTCCACCGATACAGGCTGATGCTGATTTTTTAAAATTTAGATCTGTAGCCGTTTTTGAGGCTGATATTTAAGGCTGATTTTTTTTTTTTTTTTACAGCACATTGACCATAAAATACAATTGAAACACTCAGATAATTAAAGGTTTTATGCAGCAATATAAACGAAATTATTAGGCTAATACACATAGGGCTCTTTTAACATTTATTGCACCTCAAATGCTGCCCACACAGGTGCCTGATCAAATATCTAATAACACTTTTAACTACTGATCAAATATCAGCTTTCAAAAAAAAAAAATTAAGGCTAACTGTCGAAAAAAATCAATATATCCGCTGCCCGATATATTGGTCTACCTTTATATACAATAACAATTTGTTGTATATAATGTAAACATTCACCAGTAGCAAGGCAAGTTTATTTGTATAGCACTGTTCATACACAGGGTAACTCAACGTGCTTTACAAAGACATTAAAAAAAATCACAAAAGAATAAAAGACATTAGAAATCAAAAAAGGGTAAAAAAAAACAAAACATTAAAATCATCAGAGATAAAATGGGATTTTAAAATGCATTCAGAGTGAAAAAAAATACATTAATTATATTAAACCATACATTAAAATTAACATTAAATGAGCACTTTTGTCATTTGCGTTCCACCTCATCTCATTTAGCATATTTTATCTCTGATGTAGCATTATATGACCTCCATGAAATCATAGACCAGTAGCTACAGTATTACAAGGAAGAATAATTACTTAGAAACTTGTTTTAAAGAAACAAAACGTGGCCAAAATATATTTGGGAATTCATACATTCTGCATATTTGTAAGTCACAGACTTGATTGAGTAAAAAATTACTGTTTTGCCTAACATTTTGAGCTTGCTTTCAATTCTTCACCAAAAAGATCAACACCACATTGTCACTTGCTTTCAGTTTTAGCAAAATGTCAGTTTCCTTCATTCTCGTTTCAGCAGAAATCTGAATACTGGACAGGTGATTATTTGGATGTAATATATAACTGTGATGGCGGGTTGTCTATTTATTATTTCACAGTTTTATTATTATACATTTAATACAAATAATCAGGACATTAATGTTGGATGATGGGGAAATAATGTGATTTTTTTATCTTATAGTGAGTATAAGTGAATGGTCCATGTGTTATGGTTATGTACACCACTCTTGTTATGATTTTCTGAGAGCTACTACTGTTTCTGTATGAGGATGCTAACGTTTAGCAGCTAAAGTAATGTTTACAGCAATAGAGCACATACTGGAAAATGACTAAGCACTTTTACTGAAGTACTTATACCTGATGTCAACACCATGCAGCTTTATGCTCCACAGAGGCAGATATTTCACTTTTTACTCCATTGCATTTATTAGAAATAAAGTTAGTTACTTTGGAGATTATTATGTATATCCTATGAGACCCAGAAAAGTACGAGTTTTTACTTCTTTGTATTAAATGATTGTCTTGGATGAATCGATTAGTCCTTGTAAGGGTCGTGGGGGTGCCAGAGCATTTAGTGGAAAATCCATTGTAGTTGGCAATGTTTATCTAAATGTGTTATTATCATTATCATATTTCTTTAAAGTGCTATATTTGTATAAGTATTGAGTTTTGCATTTGTAGTCCTGGGTGCAAATCATGCTCCTAAGGGACTAAAAATTATTATTATTATTATTATTATTATTATTATTATTATTATGGTTGTTTTTTCTAATAAAGTTGTGAAACTTGTGTCCCCTTCTGAGTATAAAAAAAAGTATTGCTGGGTCTTACCATTTGAATAAAAAATAAAAACATGAGGCTAACTCATAAGGACTCAAAGCATCCACCGTCAAACACAAGCATCTACTGATCTAAACTGTTTAATACCTGTTGATCCACTAATCCTATCAATACATGTAAATAATTGTTGTAAAATGCAGTTTGTCGTCTTTTCATGGTCATCAGATATGACCCATTTGGACGTTCAGAGGCTCCGCAGTTACCGTGGAAACACCGTCATCTTCTGCAACAGGGACTCACCAGTAAAACCCATGTATTTTAATAAGTGTCAGTGGATGGACACACTTGTTTAACGTTCAGTTATTGAGATCCTTGTTGAAAAAGTTCCTCTGTTTTCTCTGTTTTGGCTATAATAACCCTCAACTTTAATCTGAGCTTTTACGAACATCTACATGATCAGCGAACTAAGTATGAGAAAATACACGTTGATACAGGGGATGATATTCTAATAAATGGTAATAAATCACAAGTTAAAGTAAAAGCTAAAAGAGAGAAAAATTCATTTGGGAACTGCTGTAAAAGTCACACTGAGTCTTTATGGATTAATGGTTAAAATACATGAAACAGGCTTTTTTTATATATTTGATGCAAACATATTTATTAGCTGCTTAAGTTGATTTTTTTTTTGTTTGTTTGTTTTTTTTTTACAAACTTTAACTTAGTTGTGAACTTCCATTGTAGTAACTACTTAGTGAAACCTCTGAATACTTATTTGCCTGGGTTTTTCTTTTTTTTTTTTTTTAAGATTTTTAAAAAGAATGCACCGATGAATAGGGGTTTTGTTGGTGTTCCTCCAATACTGAATCATGAAAACATTGTTATTGTTCATTGGAGCCATTGGAGAGAGTGGGGGTGCCAACCACATGGACGCACCCCCCCCCCCTTCTTCAAAAACACAACCGCACACATGCAGCATCACAAAAAAACACCCCACCGTTAAAGTTCTGTCAAACCTGCACTGATATAACCACATAAAACACACATACGAAGCCTTTTAAGCATCAAAATTAGCATCAGAGCCAACTTTTTTTGCTGCTGCTGCTCTTGCGACAACTGCCGTAAACTTAAACGTCACTCACCATTTCTGAGAAAAACGTCCCTCCACAGGAAAACAACCGCTCACTGCTCGGTTCGCCCGTCGTGGATGGTGTAACGGAGGTGTAGAGCTTTGTGTTTAAGCCGTCGGAGGAAAGCATCCATTGATTCTTTTTTTTTTTTTTTTTTTTTTTTTTTTTTTTGGGTCCTTTCTCGGGAAATTTACGAGGAAAGGATTTGGCTGAATGAGTGAGTGAAGACGGGCGGCGCATGCGCAGAAGGGCACTTCTCCACAGCACCGTCGCAGTACCACATTATCAGCATCCGAAAGCCTTATTATCCGTTCAATGTCAGCAAAAATACAGATAAGATCGCTGCAAATGGACGCGTGTATGCATCGTAAAACCTGATATTGGAAATTAGAAGGATGTGTGATGAGTTAGTGCTTCAGGAAGTTAAAGAAAAGATAAAATAATGAAACTAGTTCCTGCATCCACCACTGACCACTGTTATCTAGCTCTGTGTGTTGTTATTGTTGACACTTGTTTTTCATCTTTTTAATATTAAGACCCAGTGCTGCTTTTGTTTCAGTTCCCCAAATATATCTTTCCTCTACATTTAACCTTTCTTAAGTGATTTATCACCATTTATTATAATATTATCCACTGTATTTTGCATTTTTAAGTGAAAATAAGGTGTTTTCCTGTATTTACTTTACTGAGCATGTAGACTTTCATAAAAGCTCAGAGTAAAATTAAGGGGTCATATAGCAGAAACAGAGGAAAACTGAAGAAAAAGTGACTTATCTCAATAAAATCTATCATTAACTGAACATAAACCCAGTGTGTCCACCCACTGTCATTGATCTGACTCCATGAGCTGGTGAATCAGTTTTGTAGAAGAGACGGTGTTTCCACGGTAACTACGGAGCCTCTGAAGGTCCAAATGGACCGTATCTGATGACCATGAAAAGATGACAAACTGCATTTTGCACCAATCATTGGCATGTATTGATAGGATTAATGGATCAATAGTTATTTCACATTTTACATCAGCAGATGCTTTTGGTCGCTGGTGGATGTTTGGGTCTTTATGGGTTAAGTAAGACAGTGTACGCTGACCTTTGCAAACGCTCCTCAGCAGTTATGATTTATGCATTCACCCTCAAAAACATATGTGCATAAAATGTTTGATAACTTATTCAGCACTAATCCTTCCTAAATCTACCAAAAAGACTGCAGTTTTTCAGCTTTTCAGTGGACATTTAGGTTCTCCGTAGGGAATGTGTTTATGCCCTGACATTGTGCAGAATCAATTCGTCGTAATTTCTTCATCTGAGTTAATAAATGGTTGTATTTTATTCATGTAGTTAACCTTTATTTAACCAGGTAAGTTAGTTGACAACGGATTCTCATTTACAATAACAACCTGACTTGTAACTTGCTTAGAAAAGGTTAGATGTCGACAAGAGTTAATTTGGAAGTCTAAAACATCTACTTTATGTTCAAATAAACTAATTATAAAGGCACTAAAAAAACCTTTTTTCTCATGAATACATTAATTCTCAGACAAAGCAAATGTAAAAATGTAACTTAAAATCAAACCAGATGAAACTGAGGTTCTCCTGAAACAGACTGATACCACATAAATATATTATAAAAGCTAAATAACCTAGTAATACTATAACATCGGTGAAAGCCCTTAAATATGAAAAGTTAAAGTAATCACATAGTCCCTGCCTATTGCTCTTCTATATGATGTTTTTTTTCATATATGTTAATGTGTGTTGTATTTTCTTGTTAAAGTGAGGCTCATTTGAACTACTTTATAACCTGTTCCTGCTTCATAAATTCATCATATTTTTGGTTTGTTGCAAAAGTGAACTTTTCATGAGTTCAGAAAACAGCCTTTTTTGGGGGTTTTTTCTTAGCATTGGGTCAAAGCATTTTCCAAGTGATCCAAGAGGGATATTAAACCGTTTATTCCACTTAAAAAGAAAAACAATCATAAATTCAATCCATATATGAACAATTGGTCCTTCAAATCACTTTCTGTTAATCTTTCTGTCATTATTATTCTCAGTTTTCTCAACAGAAATGACTATGTGCTAATATTTAGAATCTGCTGTGTGTGGGTGAGTGTACTTATGTGGATGAATCAGCATAGGATATAAAACTGGATGTTTGACGTTGTTTGTATCAGAATCAGAATACTTCATTAATCCCATATCAGCTCTGAAATTAAACTCTTATGAGCTATTTTTTGTTGTTGTCATTATACTTATCCAAACAAATGTACCTTTAGTTGGACCAGGCATTAAAATGAACAAGAAATTGAAGAAAATAAGGGTGGTCTAATATTTTTTTTCGTGACTATATCCTTTATTTAACCAGGTTAAAAAAAAAAAAAAACTCACTGAGAGTACAAATCTCTTTTCCGAGAGAGACCTGGCCGAGAAAAGCAGCATAACACACAGTTTCTGACAAGACACGACATAATCAACACAAAAACTTACAAATCGATTATTACAAAACAATCATTTGTGCAAGTTTGAAAACGGTTAAATTGACCAAGCTCGTAGATTTCACGCTCCTTTAAAGTAGCCGAATGAAATGGTAATACGACACTAAACTAAAGGAACCAAGGTTTACTTTAGGAACATATTCAGTTAAATTCCACCACTAATTCTCCAAAGTTCAGGATAAAGGTCAACTGAGATTCAGCAAAGACCAAATGACCACATAGCTATGTTACAGACGATGCCATATTACACCCAGATGATATTCAATAAGTGGTGGGAGTGTATTCTTTAATATGCAATTGTATATTTTAAGACCCTATAGAAATGCTGTGAGCCAAACATATCTGAACGAACAAAAAAGGGCTTTTTATGTACAAATGCATGGAAGTAATCTATTATTACTTACATCATTGTATTGGACCTTCATTATTAACCCATAAAGACCCAAACATCTACTGACCATGACCAAAACCACCTACTAAACTGTTTAAAACCTGTTGATCCACAAATCCAATCAATACATGTAGATAACTGATGTAAAATACAGTTTGTCATATTTTCATGGTCATCAGATATGACCCATTTGGACGTAACCATGGAAACACCATCATCTTCTAGAACACTGATTCACCAGTGAAACCAATAAAGTCTGAGAAACGATTTTGACGTAGATGCTTGTTTTATGTTCAGTTAATGATATATTTTGCCGAAAAAGTCACTTTTTCTTCAGTTTTCTCGGTTTTTGATATAATAACCCTCAACTTTAATTTGAACTTTTTGCGATCGTTTACATGATCAGTAAATCAAATACATGACAATATGAGAAAACACACAGTTTTCACCGAAAAAAAAAGAACACAGAGGATAATATTAGAATAAATGATGATATATTACTTAAAAAAGGTTAAAATAGAGAGAAATACATTTGGGAACTGCCATAAATGTAGCCCTGGGTATTTATGGGTTAATGTACTAACTTGTAGGCAGTTTATAAGGATGAATTTGGTCACTGGGAAACCAAATTCATAAAAAAAAAAAAAAAAAAAAAAAAAAAAAAAGGTACTTGTATACGATGTGTATGATTTGTCTTTAACCCTCAAAGATGCAAACAGCTGCTGTCGACC
Organism: Apogon hyalosoma; assembly: GCA_037367295.1. Classification (NCBI taxonomy): domain Eukaryota; kingdom Metazoa; phylum Chordata; class Actinopteri; order Kurtiformes; family Apogonidae; genus Apogon; species Apogon hyalosoma. Next base: position 27,760,378 of record JAPQRP010000013.1, read on the forward strand.
AAAACTATCCACCGATCTAAAATGTTTAATAACTGTTGAACTACTAATCCTGTCAATACATGTAAATAATTCAGGTGAAATGCAGTTTCTCAGCTTTTCACTGGCATCAAATATGACTCATTTGGACGTTCGGAGGCTCTGTCGTTACCATGGAAACACCGTCATCTTCTCTAAAATTGATTCACCAGTAAAACCCATGGAGTTTGACAAATGACGGTGGATAGAGACGCTTGTTTTCAAGTTCAGTTATTGATATTTTTGCTGAGAAATGTCACTTTTTTTGTTAGTTTTCTGTTTTGACCAGTGTTGTGTAAAGTAATACATTACAGTAACGTAACTACTTTTTTCAGGTAAAAAGTAGCGTAATGCGTTACTCCTGAAAATTTGGAAACAACATGTAGTTCCTTTTTCAATTCAGCACAATGTTACTTTTCTTAGGGACAGATTTGATAAGTGTCACATACAATTTTTTTCCGCAAAATTTTTTTTGATGCCCTAAGAATTATATGCATGCTCCAAACTGTCGAGCATGCGTAAACACATTCTATTCGATATAAACATTCGGTAGTGAAACAGCTGCACTTGCACAATAGTCACAGGCTCTCATTTCACCTCGTTTCACTAGGCAACTAAACAACAGTAGGAAAAGCACTTATGTATTTTGTGTTCACTTATATGTCCATAAAATGAATCGAGGCTATGTTATTTCACATTGTTTGAAATGGCTTAGTGGTGGTGTTGAAGTGTGCTCTGTTTGTGGCATTTTTTATAACAAAGAGCACAAAATAAATACCTGTTATGTCCTCCATAGTAGAACTTTATGCAGCCCCACACATTTAGGAACAGGGATGTGGTTCTGCCCCAAGTCCAGCAACATAAAAGTAACGAGTAACGTAAAAAGTTACTTTCCATAGAGGGCAACTAAGTAAAGTAATGGATTACTTTTTTTAAAAGACGCTATGATTAAAAGTTACTTTTTAAAAGTAACTTCCCCAACACTGCTTTTGATACAATAACCTTTGCATTTATTCTGAGCTTTTAAGAATATCTATAAAACCAATGAATTAAATATAGGAAAATACCTGATTTCTACTGAAAAATAAAAAAAATACAAAGGACCGTGTTCTGATAAATGGTGCTAAATCACTTCAGAAAGGTTAAATGGAAAGGGAAAAAAATGGTCTGGGAGCTGCCACAAAAGCAGCGTTGGGTCTTTATGGATTCAAACTTAATCTAGTGAGTGAAGATGTTATATTTCACCAACAAATTGATGTGTAAATGTGTCGAAAATGTGTATTTGGGTGAGTGTACTTACCGGTATGTTTAATAGACTGCATTACACTATTGGAAAAGCCTAACAATTAGTGTAGCCAAATAGCAGAAACAATTAGTCCAAGGATAAGGACTGTGGAGTGCAGAATCCCAAAGAACATGGTGCAAACAAAAATGCGCGCTCCTTGTAAACACGCACCCAGGCGCCTCATTACCAAGTCAATGGATGATGAGCTGTCAGGTAACAAGTCTTGAGGACGCATGTCAATTTCCTTTAATGTTCTCAGCTACTTGTTAAACATAAAAGGGGGTGGGTGAGGGTATATAAGACACCCCTAATCTCCCAGGAGAGGAATTTGTCATTAGTCGGCCTCAAACATGCGCTCATTGGGAACGCTGGCTGTTGCGCTGCACGCATCTCTGCTCGTCCTGCTGGCACAAGGGGTCCACAAATCCAAAGACGGAGTTTATACCAGGGCTCTGCATCGTTTTTCTCTCATGGATCGATCGACTGGGTATCACCTGCCCACATATATGGTTCACCTCTACAGGAATTTTAAGTCCAACTTTTCCAGACCTTTGGATACTTTGGAGCAGGGTGGCGCAAAGCGGGCGGACACTGTGAAGAGCGTGATGGCTAAAAGTAAGCTTTTTTTTTTTGCTTTTTTGGTTTTTTGCATCATGGATGAGAAGATGGGTGGAAATGTGTGGGCTAAAAACCAAAGAGGACGCTTTAAACCGTGCGTTTCTGTTCAAATTCCAAGCACTATTTAGTCAGATGTCTCTCAAAAGCGCACGAAAAATGTTAGTTTTTCTTTTTTTTTTTTTTTTTTTTTTTGGGGGGGGGGGGTATTGGAGAGCTGTGGTGTCAAAGCTGCATGCCAGACGACCTCAGAGGGTTTCAATCCACATCCAGCTCAGGGGGGTGAATAACCACACAGGGATCAGCGTGTGAAAAGGCCGGTTTTCTCTCTAATTCTCAAAGCAAACCTCTTTTTTCTTAAATAGCTGATGTTGATTAGACATCTCGCCAGACATCCCCCTATACAAATCTCTTGTTAGGTCAAATCAACAACTTCCCTTAGTTCTTTTTTCTCACTTGGTCTGATTAGATTAGAGGTCTGGATTTAATGGTGGCACAAGTGGAGCGCACAGGACTCCCCTCCTTGCAGCTGAATCCAAATTTCACTTTGCCTCTAGGTGTCTGAGTTATTACCTATTTGTTTGACTGAGGATATGCAGAAGCCAAGACAGGCGGGGATGTGTTAAATGATTGGTTCCGACCCGGTGTTTGGTTTGAGTGGATTAATAGCAGAGCGCAGCGTCAACAGCAGAAGGATGGTTTGATAAACAGTCAGTGGGACTAATGCAGCAGACAATCCACAACCTCCATGTTTAAGGGACTTTAACCCCGTAGATTAATGTACCACACCTGGTCTTTGAATCACAATAACATTCATCTTACAAGCCGTTTATCCTGAACTAGAACCATGTGATTTTTTTTTCTGTAGACCTATTTGGAGCCAGAGATAAATGCATTTACAAATTTATCCATGAAAAGATTTGACTAGATTAAACTGAGTGAGCGACATCCTTTTACATACAGGAGAAAAAGCTGATTCTGTGAGGAGAAAAAGAGTATTTTACCTGTAACTCGTCATTTGTGTTGTTATCTGGAAGCAAGAATTTAAGAAATTGTTTGGTGAATGTTATTTATGTGGATTTCTTTGTTGTGTCCTTGTGCACCAGGAAATACAAGGAAATGTTTGCCAGTGTTTGGGAATTTAACCCTTAAGGACCCAGTGTTACTTTGGTGGAAGTTCCCAAATATTTTTTTTTTCTATATTTAACTGTCTATAAGTGATTTATCACCATTTCTTGTAATATTATCTTCTGTTTTTTTTTTTTTTCAGTGAACATCAGGTATTTTCCTACATTTACTTTTCTGATCATGTAAATGTTCATAAAAGCTCAGAGAAAAGTTAAGGATGATTATATCAGCAATAGGGAAAACTGGACAAAATGTGACTTTTTCCAGTAAAATCTATCAATAACTGAACGTAAAATAAGTGTGCCCATCCACTGTCATTGATCCAACTCCATACGTTTTACGGGTGAATCAATGTTGTAGAAGATGATGGAGTTTCCTCGTTCACTACTGAGCCTCTGAACATCCAAATGGGTCATATCTGATGACCATGAAAAGATGACAAACTGCATTTTGCACTAATTATTTACATATATTTCTAGGATTAGTGGATCAACAGGTATTTAACTTTTTGGTCACCAGTGGGTGTTTGGGTCATTATGGGTTAAAGACTAAATGATCAACTGATATGTCAAAAACATACAATAAAATACAAATAACCTTATTAATTGCATTAGTATTGGTGGTTGTACACAGAAAACAACATGCAAATAAGCAAAACTGTATTCAGTCTGCAAAATATCTTAAAAAAAAAAAGGTACCGTAAGTCTACAGGATGTGAACTGTTCTGTGCAAGACAATGTGTTCTTTTAACCTGGACAACAGTTCAATTGAGTTTTATTTTCACAAAATACATGAAACTTTTATGTTGCACATACAATAGGTAACATCTCTGTTATTCTGTGTAAGATGGTTTATATGATGTAGACATGAAAGAAACCAGTCAATATGTGACTTTGAGCTGAAATGTTCGGTATTGTTGCTTTTCAAAAAAGGAAAGCAATAAAGGCAAATTGGGGGGAAAATGAAAATAATTTAATTTGTAGACATATTTGTATTTATATTCTTTAGCTATTCTAACCCATAAAGACCTAATGCAACTTTTGTGGTATTTCCCAAATTATTTTTTTAATCTATATTAAACATTTCTTTAGTGATTTGTCACCATTTATTATAAAATAATCCTCTGTATTTTGCACCTTTCCAGGTATTTTCCAATATTTAATTTACTGATCATAAAGCTGAAAAGTTCAGATTAAAGTTGAGGGTTATTATATCAAAAAGAGAGAAAACTGAATAAAAAGTGACTTTTTCTGTAAAATATGTCATTAACTGAACATAAACCAGGTGTGTCCGTCCACTGTCATTGATCCAACTCCATGGGTTTTACTGGGGAATCAATGTTGTAGAAGATGACGGTGTTT
>JAPQRP010000013.1:27768058-27778998 GCA_037367295.1 Apogon hyalosoma
GACAGACAGACAGACAGACAGACAGACAGACAGACAGACAGACAGACAGATAGATAGATAGATAGATAGATAGATAGGTTTTGCACTAATGTGTTGTATCTGTAGGTCTTTTCCACATTAATTCCCACTCATGTGTTCAGGACTCTAACAGTTTTTCTTCTTTTGCTGCTTATAAATCCAAAAGACGTACCGGTTCGCTCAGTAAATAGATCTGTTACTAATACCACAAAAATCCATTGCGGTAAAACGCAGTAAACGGTTTGGTAAACCATTAGATCTACCATCATCACTTATGAGCACAACTGAATACATGTATTGGTTTTTGTAATCTTAATCTTAAAAATGACTACTTAGCACGACTTATAACTACAAGACAAATGTAGTTAAGTAGTACATTCAGAGTTCGAAAGGAGGCGTGAAATCTGTGCTCAAAACGTGGCAAATATAACTGAATAACCTTATACAGTCGTGCTCATAAGTTTACATACCCCAGCAGAATTTGTGATTCTTAATCTATTTTTCACAGAATATGAATGATCATACAAAAACATTTCTTTCACTCATGGTTAGTGGTTTAGTGGATCCATTTATCATCAAACAAATGTGTTTGCTCTTTTTACAGAAACTCTCCAAATGACCCTGATCATAAGTTTACATACCCTAGTTCTTCATCTTCTGTATTGGCCCCGCCCCTTTAACATCAACGACAGATGTTAGTCTTTTGTGGTGGTTGTGGATCAGACTCTTTCTTTTCTCAGATGCTAAATTTGCCCATTCTTCTTGACAAAACACCTTCAGTTCTTTCAGATTTGGGGTTTTCCTCATGAACTGCATGTTTGGCTCCTCCCCAAAGTGGACCAATGATACCGAGGTCAGCAGACTCACATGGACACTCCTTCACCTTCACTTTTTTTCTGCTGTAGCCAACGGTAGGTCAACTCGGCCTTATGTTTTGAGTCACTGTCATGTTGGAACATCCAAGACCGTCCCATGTGCATTCAGTCAGGGTATGTAAACTTATGAGCACAGCTGTATCTGGCATCAGTTTGAGTCTGGACTGTGCTGTTGTTATTTCGAACGTTATCATCTTTTCAATGAAGCCCCATCTGCCTGTTTGTCTCTTTTTGTTTTTGTAGAGTTTATTGAAATATTACCACCCGGACAGAGTGGTGTCTCCCTGCTGCGCCCCGACCAGAATGAGCCCGTTGAGCATGTTGTACTACGAGAACGGAGAGATGCTCCTGCGACACCACGAGGACATGATAGTGGACGACTGCGGCTGCCAGTGACGGCTGAACTCACCACCAGACCGACCGAACGGAAACACTTAGCCGGAAGGACAAAGCGCTTTGATACGCGTCACTGTGCACTGAAGGGTTCTATGTGCAGCGATGGGATGTTGAACTCTGGTTTGTAGGGAGAACATTGTTATTTCAAGTTGTGCCGAAATGCAAACTCAAATCAACGACGTACACCTTTACTAATCCGTGTGCGTTATGAAATTGCCATGTTTTCGAAGAATTCAGCACTGTTTTTACTGTAACGCATACGTCATGTCTGTAACTGTAAATTAATGTATATTTATTGTAAATAGCAAAAGAAAAAAATATGTATTTATGTACATTTGCCTATTGACTGTGCAATTTATGTCTTATGTGATGTAATTTTCTTCTAGATGTGATCTTAGAAAGTTGCACAGTAGCTGCATGATAATCTGCTTAAATGTAGACGTCCACACTGGTATTTGTCCATATTTGATCCTGTTGATGTTGCAGACTTTTGTTTGATGACTTTAAAAAATGAGATATGGGCAGGAAACACGAGAAAAAAACCAAAACAAAACCAGATTCTAAAACCTTTTTGATTAACATTAAAATACAGGGTTGTTCAAAAAGAATGAACCGATTTCATTGCACAATATTTAAATGAGGAGAAGCAATCGAAAACTCCAGCCAGGGCGCAAGTATTCTACTCACAGTCAACTTTTATTTCCTGTCTTACAAGTGTTCGACGTGTCCACCACCTGCAGCTTGGACAACATCAATGCCATAAGAGAATTCCTCCCAGACGCATATCAGCATGTCCTGACCCACTGAGCCGATCGCTGTTGTTATTCGATGTTTCAGGTCATTGAGGTTAGTGGGTCAAAACTTAGAAAACTCCTCTTTCAAATGGTCACCGACTCGTTCCGTGATGACTGATGCTTGAGAACTGAAGCGATGCGTCATGAAATCGGTTCATTCTTTTTGAATAACCCTGTATGGCAGGAGCTACTACTACAGTACTGTGGCACGAAATATTGGTTTGTTTATTGCCACAGAGCCAATCAAATGATCCGAATCGTGCACTCTGAACGTTGTGCCAGTGACATATCAATGCTTGCAAGTTGAGAAAACTCCCCATATCTTAAAATCAAAAGCATTTTTATCCACTCTCTTCCACCATGTTAAAAAACTAATATGGAAGTGCATTATTTCCTCTTATATGAAAAAAATAATAAATAAAACAATAATAATGATCATTTCTATCAGTAATCTAATGCTACTGTATATAATTTCACCAAATTTTACAGCATCATTTGGCAAAATCTGCCATTTATTGACTTTACACATCTATAATCTAAATGATCTATACACATATTCTGGTATATTGAGATCTACTGTGTGTGACACATAGATACAGCACATAGTAGCTTACAATAGTAGCAGAGTATTCCAGAGTAAAAGTCTTTTTTCAGGTATTTGTGTCGTGGCCAAATTCCTCTGATGTTCGCTTACATTCACACAGAGAGGAGGAATATCTGGCACATACTGTTGGCTGTAACAATGCTAAACTAAATACCATTCTTCTGAAGCCAGAGAGCTCGGTGCATTCAACACCTCTGACAAAACCGCCGACGAACCAGGAATATGCCAGACTCATGACCATGGCAGTGCTCAAACACGGAATATTTATATTTCACCTGGAATGACTCACAGGTAAGACAACATTTAACTTCCTAAGCAAATAAGAATAGAAAAAAAGAGAGATTGTGTGCTTTTAAAAAAAAAAAATTATTATTATTATTTTTTAGGAGACCACTGTTTACATTTCCTCAATAATGTCATAAAGCTAATGTAGTTCAAATTAATATTATTAGCATTATTGTCTTTACATGGTCAATACCAGCTACTGAATTATTTGGAAACTATTTGTATTATTACATTTATTTAAGCATTTAGAAATATTTGCTCATTGTGTCTTTTTTCATCTACTTCTATATGTTTTTATAGCTGAAAATTAAGTGTTTGTAGGCTTAGTGCACTGGGCAAACAATGTGCCATTCAGTAAAATAAGAGAATACAGCTGAGTGATCATGAAAATGACAAGGCTTATGTATCGCACTAAACACGTTACATAATATGTCATGTTAATTGGATCAAATCTCATAATCATTTCATAGTTATCAGAGATGTGAGGCTATCAAAATTACAAATTAATATAACATGACACTCATGTACACATTTTTTTTTTTTAAATTAATTATCTGTCTCAGAGATTAAATATGCCAAATCTTACATAGTTTAATATGATAGACTGGGAAACAAATGACAAAACTGCTGGTTAGCTGATGTTTTCAATGTATATAGTAAAGTGTTGTTACAAATATAGACTGGTTTGTGTACATTTATACAATGGATTTATACATTTTCCACCAGAAAGTACCTGTCAAGTGAATGTGTTGTAATGAGCAAACAGTATTTCACTTTATATTTAGACTCGTTTTTGTCCACACATATAGGCATTATTTACCATTCTGGCCTCTTTTGTTCAGATTAGTAAACTTCTTGAATTGACATTAGGCATAAACACATGAAAAGAGTATCGTTTCAGCAGGATTTCATTTCATGTTCACAACTTTCCGCATATTCAAACCATATCACGTTAAATTAAATTTAGTTTAATTTCACAGCTGATAGCTATCAAGTTTCCATGTTTTCTTGATAATAACCCAAATCACTTCAGTTTTTACATCAGTATCTATGTCATTGTACTGACAAAAACAGTGCTTTTATTCATTCCATGTTTTCTTTTCTGTCTGTTTTAGTCACATGATACACACAGGAGTTAGTACTTGATTGCATAACCCTTGTTTTTGATGACTTTTGATGGTCTAATCATTTTTTTCCCCTGCAACTGTTTATCATACATATGAAATAATTAGCTACTAATTGGTTCATCCTTAAAACTTAAGACAAAATTATCATAAATGTTATTAAATACCACATTATTGTGACTTAACATTGTGCCATAATTATGAGGAAAAAAATTGCTTTATAACTATTTAAGTACTAAGTATTAATGCGTTATAAACCGAATCTGCGCATTGAAAACGCAGCTTTGATTCTCATGGTCTAATGGTTTAAAATAGTTCCTGTTTAGCCTAGCTAGTGTTAGCATGACCATATGTAGACACAGACTTCAAGAAGTTCTAGTTACACTGAGGTGTTGGTAAATGGTCATGTTTTCATTGTGACAATCGCCACATTTTCCCTCAGAGGTGAAATTAATTGCCTTGTCCTGGGCTAATAATACACACTTTTGACAGCTGAGCTTAGAGGCTAACCTAAGCTAGCACCGGTTAGCTAACAGCTGCCTGGATCTGAGACTGGGTGAGGTCTGGGTGAGTAGGGTTTTTTTTTCTCCAATGCTTTTAATGGCAAACTAAAGAAGTTATGGCGAGTTGATGCTCATTATGCTGCGTTTTGTATTATTGTGATGGTGTAAGTGTATAATTCTTTCTTAGTTTTTGGACATTTAAGATAAATTTGTCAGCAGATCAAATGAATGAACAGCTGTGACCCATGGGACAATTTTAACCAGCGTTTGGTACATTTATTAAAAATACTAGACTTACAAATACATCTTTGAGGTATTAATACTCTAATAAATAACGCTCAAAGTGAAAAACTGTAAACTCTTTTAGATGGCAAGTCTTAGTGTTGCACCTCACAGAGCAAGTTCACAAACTGTTTCACAAAAATACAAAACTAAAAACATTGTAAAAGAAATAATAAAACATGAGACATAAGAGACCGTAAAACATAACAGAAGCACTAACAGTGTGTCTTTAAGTCTTAACTTAAGTGCATAAAATTAAAGTTTCTGCTCTATTCTAAATGTTCAAGTAACTTTTTTTGTGAAGAAATTGGTTCCATATTAACTAAAGACATTATTGAATGTTTCCTATTCACCCTATAGCATGCTTCACTTCGTTCGTTAAGTCAATATATGATGCTTGTTTCTTTATTTGACTCTGATTTGCAGATAAATAGGCCTTGGAAGAATCAACATTGACCCATAAAGACCCGGTCCTACTTTTGTGGCAATTACAAAAACAATTTTTTCTTTATATTTAACTTTTCTTAAGTGATTTATCACCGTTTTCTCTAATATTATACTCCGTGTGCAGTATTTTTAAGTGAAAATCAAGTATTTTCCTGTACGTAATTTACTGATCATGTAGATCAGGGGTCACCAATCCTGGTCCTTGAGGGCCGGTATTCTGCATGTTTTAGATGTTTCCCTTTTCCAGTACACCTGATGGTCATTATCAGGCTTGTGCAGAGCTTGATGATAGGCTGATCATTTGAATCAGGTGTGTCAGAAGAGGGATACATCTAAAACATGCAGGATACCGGCCCTCAAGGACCAGGACTGGTGACCCCTGATGTAGATGCTCCTAAAAGCTGAGATTAAAGTTGAGGATTATTATATCAGAGACATAGAAAACTGAAGACAATGTGACTTTTTCAGTAAAAATATATCATGAACTGAGCATAAATCAAGTGTCTCCATCCACTGTCATTTGTCAAACTCTACTGGTGAATCAATGTTGTAGAAGATTACACTGTTTCCGCGGTAACTATGGAGCCTCTGAACGTCCAAATTGGTCATATCTGATGACCATAAAAAGATAAAAAACTGCATTTTACACCAATTATTTACATGGATTGATAGAATTAGTGGATCAACATGTATGAAACATTAGAGATGAGTAGATATTTTTGGTCACTCGTGGCTTTGTGGGTCTTTATGGGTTAAAGGACCAGACATTAGTGACTGTCATTTCATTCATTTATTCAAGTTGCATGTTGTGTGAATGTGTGTCTACTGTTGCATCTTCATCTCTAGGAAAACCGACGAAAAAATGGCTGAGGCAGTTGCAAATGTGGCCCGCAGGATCAATGCAACAGTAGAGGAGGGCAAGGAGGATTTGGGTGAAAAGATCTTTTTACATCTTAATTTGTGGCCTGATCGCTGTTTGTTATTATGGTATTTCACCAGCAGATGGTGCCAAATACTAAAACTAAAACTAAAAGCTGATTATTAACTGTGAACATACACATTTTTAAGCATCAGTTGATCATTGACATTCAGTATTTCACTCTTTTTCTTCCTCTTCTTTACAGATTTAGCCAACTGCAAACTAGTTTCTTTCCCAGACGGTGTGTTCAAGGTCTTGAGCAGTGTTACAGAAAACATCCGCATTATCACACTGGCAGATAATGAGATGAAGGCCATTTCAAGCAAATTCTTCAACACTTTTACCAAGCTGAGAGGTATCTGACACCACACTGCAGAGATGTTATTTTTTTTGTCAAAGAAAAGATGCATTTTCTCGGCTTTTACTGCCAATCTCATGTACTGTGTTGACAGAATGTCTTCATGGTGTGACGAGAAAACACACAATCAAGCCCTCCATTTACTCGTGTCTTGAAATACCTTGCAGAACTAGACCTTCAAGGCAATGTACTCACCAAACTGCCTGACGCTGTTGGAGAAATGGAGCACCTGACCAGCATCAATTTGGCCAAAAACAACTTCTCCACCTTCCCTGATAAGCTCACAGAAATAAGCACGCTGGAAAGGATTAACCTAGAGGGAAACAGCATCACTGGTAATAACCACATTATAGAAGTGAAAGAAAACTTTGCCGGAGCTTTAGTTTACACTGATTTATGTTTTATTTTGTAGAGGTTCCAGTGGAGAAGCTGTTTGCAATGCCAGCGCTGAAGTGGATAAACATGAAGTCAAACCCTTTGGACAGTGAGACTCAATCTGCTCTGCAGGCGCCTCATAATTTTGACATTTTGACTTCAACAGGTCGTTAAAAAACAGTCGCTCTTGCCCATAATACTGCATGCTGTGTGCCTTATACTATTACACCTGGATACTTCTGCTGTACCTCAGAGGGAGGAATGTGTAAAGAACTTTTTCAGAGCTGCTATTTTATTTTCTTTCTGTGAGCTGCACAGAGGTGAGGATGCTGTTTAGACATGCAATCACTCCATCTTTGTTTTTTAAAATCTCATCAGTATTTAAAATGGGTTATTTATTACTTTTGATAGTATAAAATGAGTTTAAAAATGTCACTGCCTTGTGTCATTTTTTTTTTTTTTTTTTTTTTGTTAAGCCAACTTTCTCTTAGAGGCTTTTGTATGTTACGTTAAAGGTAGGGTAGGAGATCCCGGAAAAACGGTTCAAGCAAGCTACATTTTGAAAATGCACAATTCAAAAATCCAAACCCCTTTCTTCAGACTTCCCCCCAAACCCAGGCCCCCAGAGAACTGGATTGTACTGGCGAAGGGGGGAGGGGGGAGGGACAAATAGCAGTTGAGTTTGATAGACATATCACCATTCAATCATTTCGACGGGTCGGTTAAAATGATTGGATGGTGTTTTTTTTAGTTCTATCCATTCCACAGGTGACTAACATTTTTATTTTTGTATTAGAGCACTTAATTAATTGGTTGTAATCGGGGCGTGAAGGGGATTTTAAGCAATATAGTAAAAAAATGCTCCAGGAAAATATCTCCTACTCTAACCTTTAAAGGAGTGATATTTTGCTTTTTTTTAAATGGAATTATGCATTTTAAAACATTACCCTGTGGTCTACATAAACTGTAAATGCTCTGCTTGGGTCTGAATTCTTCATTAATTCAACTCCACAGGTCCATCTTCAACCCTATTTCTGAGTAGTGACACCAGAAAGGTCAAAACAACTGAACATTTTAGGTAATTAGCTCGAAGTTTGGACATATTTTCAGTTTTTATTACAACCGCTGCTGCTGACAAATTATGGCATACTCAGAAATGTTCGTCAGAAGTCTTGACCTTATATGTGCAAATCTCATGAAGTAACTAGTTATAGACCTAAGGAATTAAAATGGTTGTAGAAATCCACTCAGTTTTTGCCAAAATGAATATAGAAATAGCTTTGCAGCAGCTGGAGGGTTTAAATTCAAACTGTATGAACTATTAGGGTCAAAATAAACAAATTAACTAAAAAATAATAAAAGTGGGTTTAGCAAAATATGACCCCTTTAAGATACATCATTTGGAACCCAGACATACTAAGGATGTACTGATGTGTAAAAAAACAAAAAACACTAGTGGTTGAATGAAAACAATTGTCATTCAGAGCATGACAATAAAGATAAGATGACACTGAATGCGACGATGATAAACAACAATGTAAATGTTTTAACAAAGGGGAGCTGAAAAATTAATATTCGGTGTATTTTTTTGGTTTTCAGCTGGAATCGTCATGTTGTACACCGATATTTCTTAAACCTATTGGCTGATTTATGCTACTCCTGAAGAAAATCCCCTTTAATTTGAAGGGTGCTAATCATCTGTATTTATACGTCTTCACATTACAGACGTTTTCAGTGTGGTTCAGGTCGGTTAACGTCGACTGGTCTCATTTTTTCAAAACTCACAACAGGAAATGTTTTTCTCCAGTTTGTCGTTTCTCTACCAAGGGGCGCTAAAGTGTTTGGGTTTGGTCTTAATTGACCCCATCTGCATGTGCTGGTTATTTTAAGGATTTTTATTACCGATTACTGTCATGTAAGGTTTAAAAAGAAGCCTTATATTCATCACAACAATTTGACAGTAATTAATTCTTACATTCCTACTTCTTAACAGACATAATTATTTGTTAGTTTCTGATTTCTTCTGTGACAGTAAAACAAATATTGTACTGTCATTATTTATTTATTTTTACAGTTTCTAGACAGATCAGTTAATTGAGAAAATACATACAGGGAAATCAGTGTGAAAAGAATCAGTTTAATCAACAAAAATAACTCCCCTGAGTGCAAGTAAATGCACATTAAATGAACGACAGCAACAGATAAGGTGATAAAGCGGTTATTTAAAGACTGACACTAATCCCACATTAACTAACATGTTGTCGAGGTGTGTTTTCTCCTGTAGGACCTGTAGTCAACCTCGTGCGAATCCATTTGAGGTGTAAAAAGAAATCACAAAAGCATGATGGAGGCATAGAAACTGCACAAACAGAGACATATCAGGCTCTGAAATCAGCTCCAAATAAGTAAAGTCAATGAAACTCTTCTGCTTTTCATTCTTTTAATTGAACTTTCTGAAAAAAAATACGTCACGCAGCACAAATAATTTGTGTTTTTCCTTTTAGTATAATGAATCCTGGTACAACGGGAGGTGTTTCAGTGTAATTACAGGAAGGCTTTTAAGGCGTCCTTAAAATAGACACTGGGTTGTCTGGGTTTTGTGGGGAAAAAAAAGATACTCCATCATCATAACGCATGAATAAACTGGAGAATTAAGTATCGTTTTTATGTAAAACACTTGTGTAGTTTTTTTAAATGCTGTTGTACTTGTGTAAGTGGCCAGGCTCTAAAAAAATTAGCCAAAATCAGGGAGATATTTAGTAAGGCTTCAGGCTTATAGGTCACATGACCAGTCTACTACCCGCACGGTGACCTTGCACGGTGCATCACACCTCCCTTTGAATAACTCGTCTTCTGTAGCACACATGATCTGGAGTTGTTTTCAGCTGTTAAATGCAAGGAGAACATTTCTGTGTGAGTCACAGTCGCTTAATCTAATTTCTCTGTATAATGAGCTTATGCAACACGGAAAAACACAACATCCTTGCAAAAATAGACAATCATGATCTAAACCGTCTTATACAGGGGTGTCAAACATATGGCCCATGGACCAAAACCAACCCATCAAAGGTCCCAAATCTGGCCTGCGGAATGAATTACACTGAAGATGTTACCCATCAAGGGCGTCAGAGTCCTTTTAGTTCCAAATTCACATTTTAACAATATTATTTGTGGCTGTTACTAAATATTTGTTGCCTTTGTAGATCCGTTTAGTTGTATAAATGATAAATTGAGGCATAATATTCTTAAAGTTGCACTTATTTTTCTTAACCCTTTAAACCCTAAGCCTAAAATGGTCTGCCTGGACTTTTTTTTTTTTTTAAATTTTTTATTTTGACTATAAAAAGGTTAGAAGATATGCTGTGAGTGAGTCAGTTTGTACATTTTCCCAGAGCACTTTTTTTTTTTTTCCAGATCTTTCAAAATCTAGCTGTCATTTACAATTTGCTGCATGTTATACTGCTGCTAAAATGGCTTCTCCTTCAGCTTCTAATACAGGCGTGAGTGAAATTACCGTAATAACCTAATAAAGCCTGTAAAGCACAAAGTCTCAGGTTTCAGAAACTGTTGGAATTTTTCCATTTGCACAAACAGTGGAAGAGTTCCAGCCATCCAAACTGTAAATGCACAGGGTATGTCAGGTTTTAAAGACTTCATAAATTCCAGGTTTTCATGTTTATAATTTGTGCATGTAAACATTTTCATTATGTAATCGGAGTTTTCGCACTAAAACAAAGAGGCAAAAATGGCGTTCTCATTATTTATAGGTTATTATCTTATTATTTCACTGGTCTGACCCACTGGAGATTATGGGTGCTTTCAGGGCGCTTTCACACCGCTAGTTCGATAATTTGGTCCGCACCAGGCAATAAAATTGTTCTTCTGTAGCATATGGACTCCAGTGTGGTCCGCTTTCACACCTGCAAATGAACCAAGGAAGATAAACATTGATGAAACGTC
>JAPQRP010000013.1:27783947-27796505 GCA_037367295.1 Apogon hyalosoma
TTGTTATCATTATATTTGTCCAAACAAATGTACCTTCAGTTGGACCAGGCATTAAAATGAACAAGAAATTGAAGAAAACAAGGGTGGTCTGATAAGTTTTTCTGTGACTGTTATTATTCTTAGGTGTTTTGTGTTAATGTGGCCTGTGACATCAAACACAGCTCTTGAAAAATAGCCCATTACAAATGTCCAGACATGAACCCAGTAAGATAAGATAAGAAAAGATAAGATAAGATAAGATAAGATAAAATAACATAAGATAATATAAGATAACATAAGATAACATAAGATAAAATAACAAGATAAGATAAAATAACATAAGATAAAATAACAAGATAAGATAAGATAAGATAAGATAAGATAAGATAAGATGACATAAGACATCTCAAATCAGCATGAACAGGACATCTTACGAGCTGTCATGTGTCCCAGTACTTTTGTCCATATAGTTTATAAACATCAATATTTCCTTAAAGTTTAATGAGATTTTTCTTCGTAAGTGAGATGTGAAGAAAGTAGACGTAAGAAAAACATCTGAAAAATTTAGAGGTAGAACATTTAAAATCACAGTCATAGATAAAAAATGAAAAGAAAAAAAAAATCACTGTTGGAAGAAATAAAATAAAAACCCTTTCAGAGGCATTTCGGAAGCAAAGATAACAATGTAAACAAAAATAACCAATGAAATGTAATGATATTCATCACAATGTAAAACTATATTATGACATTTGTCGTTATTTAGTGTCCCAGACCCCTGAAACACTTGAATTCAACATGTTTCAATACTTTTGTCCATATAGTGCACCTACACGTAATAGAACCAGCGGTCTCTTCATTCTTTCCAGACTTGCCTTTTGACTTTAACGTCTGTGTTTCTCAGATCGCGACTAAAGAGCCCCTCAACCCCCTAAAACAAGACATGAAGAAGGGAAATCTTCGTTACGTGGCCAATGTGTTTCCACACAAAGGTTATATCTGGAACTACGGAGCCATTCCACAGGTGAATCCCGAACAGGAAACCAACATCGCAGTCCTGTTCTGTGTCTTTAACGTGTCTCTTTTTCGACAGACGTGGGAGGACCCCAACCACAAAGACAGCGACACAGGATGCTGCGGAGACAACGACCCCATCGACATCTGTGACATTGGAAATAAGGTGGGAAAGAACGTGGCCGAGAGGTGCTTGGGTTGTTTGTGGTGTAGACGTAACGACATGGATTCAAATATAGGAAGGGAGGATTATGGATGTTGGGGATGTTTTTATCGACAACTGGTGGAAGAAAATGTATAGCAGTCATGTTTGGGATTTCAGTCTCTTAACCCATAAAGACCTAGTTCTACTTTTATCAAAGTTCCCAAATGAAAATTTCTCTCTATTTAACCTTTCTTAAGTGATTTATCATATATTATCCTCTGTATTTTGCATTTTTTCAGTGAAAATCGTGTGTTTCCCAGTATTTAAATTACTGGTCATGTAGATGCTCATAGAAACTCAGACTGAAGTCAGCAATTATTATTTCAAAAACGGAGAAAACTGAGCTAAAAGACTGCGCTCGGACTGCAGGCAAATGTGGCCCAAATCCGATTTTTTTTGCCCAAACGTGACCTGGATCCAATCGAGTTTGAACGGCACAAATCCGATTTTTTTTTTTTTTTTAAAGATGCAATAAAATGAAAATAACACAATGAGACAGACATGATATAAAAGATGTAACAAGACACGTAAATGTTCCAGTGCAAAAGAGATGGGTGCGTCTATGAAGCTGGGTTCATTTTGGTTTCTGGCACTTTGGAAGCTTTTTAGATCAAATTATAAAAGAGAAATTTAGACATATTTCCCCCCAGGATGGACCTAATGATGACCTCAGATAAATGCAAAAAAAAAAAAAAATTATACTCTTGCTCTGAGCCATCCCAAAATTAATGAATTTTTAATCAAATATTGGGACCAAAATTGGGACAGGAAAAGCTACCTAGGTGTCAGTGCATTTGATCTGAAAACATGGCTGTAAATGGTCTTATATAGACTATAATTAAATACACTGTTAAATTTGATGAGCCTAGTGGTTTTTCTAATCCAGACATGGGGATTTTTCATGAATCTCAGTCTCATTCCAGGTTTTGTATGTAACCCATCGTGTCCACTCACGTTACATGCGGAACCCGCCCAGTTAAACACAAATAAATCGTAAGCGATTTTTCAAAAGCGATCATTTTTGTGAAACACTCCGGATTGCGTAATTAGTTCGATTCCCAAAATGTACCCGTGAGAGAGTAGAAATATTCAAAAAAAAAATAGTAGCATGTAATTTTTGTGTCCTTTTTACCGTGTCACACACAGATTTTTGTATGTATAAAAAAAAAAAATGTAAATATTAAAATGTGTTTTATCTGAAAAAGTTTCTCTTTTATGTCAGCAAACACTTACCTTTAAAATAGACCCAAAGTACTTCCAAACCTGCTTCATAACATTAGTCTACATCAGGTTTGAATTTCTAGCCCCATGTCCTGTTTTTAGGACCAGTTTCATAGACGCACCCATATGTAAAAAGATTAAAAAGATGTAAAAATGCTGCAAGATTACAGCATCACAAAAATACTAAAACACATAGAATTGGCACAAAAAGAGCCGCCCCGAGATGATATTTTGACATTCAAAGAGTTGGTGGCAGGGAAACGATAAATGTCACTTTAGGGTCTTGTGCTGCGTAAATTTGGGAATTTCTGTTCTATTTGCTACATTACAGGCCTGTCTAGATAGTGACAAATGTGCAAAAGTGCATGACATTTCACTCCATATTTCCTCAATAAGGACAAATCCAGACTGTAATCTTGCGGGTTTTTTTTTGTTTGTTTGTGTGTGAGTTTCCCATTGCTGTATAAGTCCACTCATCGACGAGGGGCAATTAAAGTAGATAATCTTTCATCAAAACTCATTTTCGTTCCTTAGGTGTGCTCTCGAGGAGAAATAATCCAAGTCAAGGTGCTGGGAACCCTGGCTTTGATTGATGAAGGTGAAACAGACTGGAAGGTGATTGTGATCAATACCGAGGACCCTGAAGCCAAAGACTTTAACGGTGCGAGCGAAACACAAACACATCAGTGCCGGGAAAGACGCCATCAGATGCAAGAGAAGATGAATTTATGGTTGTGTTTTGCGGCAGATATCGATGACGTAAGGCGGCTGAAGCCCGGATACCTGGAGGCGACCTTCGATTGGTTCAGACGATACAAAGTCCCGGATGGAAAAGCTGAAAACCAGTTTGCCTTCAATGGGGAGTTCAAGGACAGGGTACGCCTTTTAGATCATATCCACAGATTTATGATCATTCAAGAGGTTTTTAGCATGTTAGGATTTATTACATGAAGGGTTTTTAACTTATTATTATTAAAAATGTTTCCTTGTACGACAAATATGATGAGTGATTTAGCGTTTCTTGGTTAATTGTGACATTCTGATGGATCAGTGCTTTATTGTTATGGACATTAGGGACACTTGCCTTTTCCGAATTAACATAATAAATTGTGTTTTATAGGATTTTGCCATTAAAACAGTGAAGAGCACTCATGAGTTTTGGAAAGCTCTGATCTCGAAGAAAACCGACGCTGGAGAATTGAACTGGTAATACAAAAAAAAAAAAAAAAAAAAAAAAGTCCTAGTCTAACATTAGGTTTGTTGGTTTAGAAGGAATGGAATAGGAGAAGGAATTCATTACATAAGGCTTGGATTTATGTCAAATTCAGGGCATAAATAAATACAGTATAAAATCCAGACATAAAATCCCTTGAAAATACATAAACCATAGTCAAATCAATATAAAATATCAATTTAATATTGGAATTAAAATTATATATATATATATATATTTATATTCTATTAGTAAAGTTCTAGTCCAACATTAGGTTTGTTGGTTTAGTAAAATTCAAATGACCACATATGCATTTCTCCGTCTCTGTATTAATCTGTATGGAAGAGGATTAGAGACACTGGAAAAAAAAAAAATTAAGGTCTAAAATTTATTTTTTTAATTATCATTCTGAGCTTAAAGTCAGAATTCTGAGAAAAAAGTCAGAATTCTGAGAAAAAAGTCAGAATTCAGAGGATTTTTTTCCCCCCCAGAATTCTGACTTTAATCTCAGGACAATGATTTGTACAAAATTTAAAACAGTTAGAATTCTGAGGGGAAAAAAGTCAGAATTCCGAGATTCCATCAACTACGTACAACAGTAAAAACAAAAAGTTTCAGTGAAAAAACGGCTTCTATAAACCAAAGTGGTCGTATTTAATGCGACCTCCCTTTGCACTTCACACGTCTTTAACCCTTTTGTTCAAACAACATGACATTTATTGCATTAATTTTCTGTTTAACACCAGGTTTCATTCGACACATGAACACATCAAATACTGACTTTAACCTTTACAACCCATTTAGTCTAGTTTTTGTCCACCTTTTAAAGTTATTTCCTATTTTTTCTTGTTGTATCTGAGGAAAACAGAATGAGAAAAATAAATATGTATGCTCTTTACAACCCCTGCTAAAGTTGGCCTTAAACTTTTGCACGGAACTGTATGTGCTGTGAGAAATGATAAACACTCCAACTAAATGAATGCAGATAATGTAGTGAAAGACTGTGAATAAACTGCAGTTTTATCCGGTTACGTAACACAGATTAAAATCTATTCGTATGCACGGTGCACCTGCAACCTGGAAGAACATGCAGAACAATCCAAAGCTTGATTCATTTGTATCCTGAGTGCTTTACTTCCAGCTGATTCATTTGCGTTACATTTTAATTGCTTCACTTAATCTTGAGGGGTTTTTTTTTTTTTTCCATCATTGTTAATCACCATGGCTTACCCTGGTCATGTTTTCTTTACTCAGCTGAATTCGAAATGAACCCTCCACTTCTGTATAAATAAAGAGAATGATAAATATATTGTCATGCACCTTCTTGCCAAGAACAGGAGATAATAAAAGCCAAAGAGCCAGATGAAAGCGGGAACATTACTAATATTTACTTTCCTGAGTCTTTTAGCTGTTTACTGGGGGATGTGCTGTATTCTGCAGAAACGGTGTTATTTTTAAACGGGCTGAAACTGGTTTTATCTTTTGTAACAGCACGAACACCAGCGTCTCGGACAGTCCGTTCTGCTGCTCGGCTGGAGATGCAGAGGCTGTGGTCAATTCAGTGAGTCCACTTCACATACAATCATATTATTATCATTATCTACATAATCCACTATATAAAGTCTGTGAGTCTCATTATCATAACCAGTATAACTCAGTATTTCACCTTCCTTAACCCTGTAAAACCTGACCCATCAAAAACTAGCTATGAAATTCAATTATTTTGGAATTGAGATGTTCATGAGACCTTTTAACAAAATCCAAACAATACATTTTACCATATCATATTGTTTATGTTATATTTTCATATCACATTTGGTAAATTGGCTGTTTTATAAAGTACCGTACAGACCCGTAGTATCAAATTTGATACATATGTTTTTAACCCAATTTAACTGTACTAAAAAAAAAAATCAATTATCGAGTAATTATGCATTGTTTCAGTACATGAAGTACTTATTTTTTTTAAAAGAATGTATAACAATATAAATGTTCTTCTTAACGTAAATTTTTGAAAATTACCGAAGACTTTCCTGCACGAAGTGTGTGGATGATTTAACGACAGCACCCATAGTGAAATAAAAAAAACCAACAACAAAAAAAAACCCAAAACCTTCCATGGACTGCAGTGGGATGATAATCCACCAGGGGGCAGAAAACACATAGTGGGTCACATGCAACTGTTTTTTAAGGAGTTGATCTTGTTGATAAGATAAAGGTCTCAGAACCTGGCGTAGCAAATATGATACAAATGGTTTTATAGGGTTAAGTGATTTAACACCATTTATTGTAATATTGTCTTCCTTATTTAGATTTTTTTTGCTGAAAATCAGATATTTTCCTATATTTAATTCGCTGATCATGTAGATGTTCATTATAGCTTTGATTAAAGTTGAGGGTTATTATATAAGAAACACAGAAAACTGAAGAAAAACTGACAAGACACACTTGGTTTATGCTCATATATTTTGCTGAAAAAGTCACTGTCATTGATTTAACTCCATGGGTTTTACTGGTGAATCAATGTTGTAGAAGACGACGGTGTTTCTGCGTTCACTACGGAGCCTCTGAACGTCCAAATGGGTCATATCTGATGACCATGAAAAGACGACAAACTGCATTTTACACCAATTATTTACACGTATTGATAGGATTATTGGATCAACAGGAATTAAACAGTTTAGATCAGTGATGGATGTTTGGATTTTTATAGGTTAAGGTGGTTAAAGACGGATAAACTTGCTTGTAAATACTGTCAGAGTTCCATCAGATCCATCCAAGATCCATGCATCATAATCTCCCCATCTAATTCTGTCAATTACCAGCAGTTGTGGTCAAAAAGATTCACAACTACCTTGACATTTGACCTTTGACCGTCAAAATCCACTCAGTTGATCCATGAATCCAAATGATATTTTGTGCCAAATTTGAAGAAATTCTCTGAAGGTGTTCCTGAAATATGACGCTGATAAGAATGGACAGACGTGAAGCTACAGCGACCTTGACATTTGCCCTTTGACCTACGAAATCCAACCATTTAATTGCCTGTGTCTGAGTAACATGATGTGCCAAATATAACAAAATTCCCTCAAGAAGTTCCTATGACATCATACATAAGAATGGACCCAAATTACGTTACAGTGATCATGACCTTTGACCTTTGGCCTTGAAAACCGGTTAACCCCTGGGTCAAACTTGAAGAAATTCTCTGAAGGTGTTCCTGAGACGTGTCACTCGTAACGATGGACAGATATGAGGTTACGACTTTGACCTTTGACCCCCAAGATCATTCATCCCTCCTGAGATATCGCATTTTAATTACGACGCGCTTACATTTCGACGCACCATATTATATCAAATGTTAAAGTTTAATTTTCGGAATTATGCATTTCACATCTAAATAGGGTGAAAATATTCCAACTCTGCATGTTATTTGCTTTGTGGTCGGTCGTTGAATCCTCATATATTTACTTTTATTCTTGCAGACATGTGCCCTTGGAGCTGAAGAACCCATTCCAAGTTCAGGTGGGTGTTTGTGATTGGAGCTACTGTACAGTTTTAATCGTTGCTTATTAATATTAACGGTTTAATGCTTGATGAATCTCTAACAAAATGTGTGTTTTCCAGTTGATAAATGGTTCTACTATGAGAAGTAAGAAAAAAATCCTGGCGACGAACCTGAAAATGAGGGCCTTTCATCTAATTAGAACACGTCTGAGCTGCACTTAACCCTGGACACACTCGCTCTTTTTCAGTTTAGAGTTTGAAGTCTCGATCCTCTGGCTGTGGCACTTTCTTAGATGAATCTGTGTGAAAGCACTTCAATGCTTTTTCATCATTTATGTTAATGAGTGGCATTATTTCAAAGGCTGCTATAGCTCTGCAATAAACTCAAGGAAATCCCACGGTGTGATGAAACGTGTGCTTTACAGACTCTAGACAATATCACGCTCACCTCATGTAATGTTGGATTTTTTCTTTCGAGTTTCGGCAAAATTGTCGGTTTTTTCCATTAGGTGAATTTTTATGTGTAAGTTATATTCGCGTGATTTGAGGGTCAATGGAAACGTGACAAGTGACTAGTGACAGCTGAATCATCTGGACATAAATCTTGTAGTTTCATAGAAAAAGCAGCTGTGACAATAAACAAATACAATCTGAATAATTTCTCAGCAAAATTTTCCAGAAGTCTATCCAAATAGAATAAAAATCAAAGTATATTTAAACTAATTTAATATTTCTATCAGCTAATCTAATAGTTACATCCATAAAATAAATAGGTAGAAACCTTACCTGATCTCCAGTTACAGTAAAAAAAGAAAAAGAAAAAAGAAAACATGGGTCATTATCTGTGGTTTGTTTGCAGTTTAATAACAGGACGGGATGAGAAATGAGAGGAGAATTATTTTAGAAAGTGCTGTGACTTTCTGGGAAGGTAAAACGATGAAGGCTGGTTCTGAAATGAATACCCAGCAAGAGCTAAATGCAAGTCAATATTGGGTTTGATGGATAAATAAATTGGCATTATCCATCACCAGTTGAAATACAATATATCTTTTGAGTCACAATTGAGAATTGGCTTGTAGGATTAAAGTATTTTCCATTCACAAATTGTATATTACTAAAAAAATACATTGCATGCCAAATAAGCTCTGTGAGATCATTGTATAATGTAAAAACTATTTTGTGTCTCGTTACGCTTCAGCTTAATCTAAAACACATTCATTTTGAAGTGATGCTTGATATTAAATTTCTATTTAAGTAAAACATGCATACACACAAATACAGTAAATGCAATAAAAATACACACAAAAATCAGACATACTTTCCTTATTTATACCTGTGTGAACTCTAAGACACATTGTACTATAAAGATGGGTTTGCATAAAATATACAACGTACTTTACAATTCAACGGCTGCTAAATAATATTTGTCTGGTAAGTTTTCTTGAGTCATCTTTTTTCTTTTCTTTTTTTTTTTTTTTTTTAAGAATATATTTGAAAAACGATTGAGTACCTAAACATTTACTGTAAATCTTACTGAAACAGTTGTATTTTTGTCTTTTTTCCCAGAAAATTAGTTTTCCTCTGGATTGAACGATGCACTTGAAACAAGGTTTTTCTTTGGTACAACTAATTAACTAAACTATAATTACAGGTAAATTAATTTTACTTGAAGATAGTAAACAACTAGACAGTTTTACGCAGCAGATCCCAGGGGGAAAATCACTAAGGTGAAATACAAGCAGCGTCCGTCAAAAGGGGGGCGCTAGAATAACAAGATAGACTCAACTGCACCTGAATTTAAGGAGTAGAAGAAGAAAAGGCTGACGCTGATTGACTGTCTCCAAGGATACCACCGATACTACCGAGAGCTCAGCTACTGGTCCGTGCCGTCTGGTAAGTCAGCTAGCTAAACGGTAATGCCAAAACTAAATAAACCAGTGACACTATACTACTCACAACATTAATAATGATTATTTGTGCTGTTGGTGGTTTGGAAGACGTCCCCAGGTTTAACCCAAATTCAGTTCCGAGTCCAGAAAGTGAAGAAGTCGACGTTAGCTAACATGCTAATGCTAACTAGCTAACCACCGTTATGTCAGTGTAATTACACAAACCAGAAACATGTTAAAACACGTCCTCAGTAACATATGTTACAGCAGATGCAATATAATAAACTTAATGTCTGTCTTGTATATTTAAGGACAAACAAACTACAGGCATACTGTCTTTAAAAGTGATCTGTCTTAATAGAAGCTAACGAATGATTTTAATCGGGTTGTTTTTTTGTTTTTTTTCAGCTCAGTTCATCAGTGATGTTGCTGTTAATGCTCAGAAACTGTCGCAGGGTTTTAGTGAAATTGAAAAAGGAAATCATGTTAATTTTATTGGAACCTATCAGATACACGTGTTGTGCATCACGTCATTCATTCATTCATTTATTTGTTTGTTTTGAGCATTAGATAAAAAACAGTGGTGGGTAATCCCAGCTCTTAAGTGTAAAAGTCCTGCCATGTATTGGTTCTATGGGTTCCCTTAACACAGGTGATTCCACTAACTATCCCATCTACCTGGATGAGGAGTTGTGCTCATCAAAATGGGCTGGTTCAGTGAGTTGGCTGGAACAAATACATGGCAGGACTTGTACTCTTTGGAGCTGGGATTACCCACCTCTGGAAAAACTAAACATTTTTATGTGTACTAGGAACTAATATCAGAGCAAATACATTAATAAAGCTGATCAAGACAAAATAGCAATTGCCATGTACACTAGTAATAACAAAATGAATTCAATGTTTTGCTCAAAAAGGAGTGGGAAGAAGAAAACTTATTAAATCCAACCCCATCTCACATTATACAACATAACACATTACTTTTGCCTCCTTAATTATATAATAACATCTAGTTAGAGTCTTAATAATGTAAATAACCAATAGTAAACAGATTAGGAAAACTGATGTATATTACACTTAGTAACTATCTAATTGATAGTCTGCATAACTTATAAAACAATATATTTCAACAATACTCACATACCAACAATAGTAATGGAAATAACAAATACCAACATGGTAAACAACGACAAGCACAAACAACAAAGGTAAGGAAGAGCCAAGAATGGAATGGCCCAGCAATTAATGTCAATCCATATTAGAAGATGTATGATGTAGGTAACCTTTGTAAATGTAATACTCAGCATTGTACAGTGTTAAGATTCCCTTTAACGATATATACACTGTTTTTTATTTTATAGATCTTCAAACACTACCTGATTTTGAAGATGTTCTGGCTAAACCTGCATGTTCTTCTGTTAATGAAAATATTGATATAAGGTTCATCTTTGAAAAAAATGTGTTTGGTCTCCACAACAAAATAATACACATTAAATTCAAAATGTCTTAATAGAAGCTAATGAATTATTTTTATCCATTTTTTTCTGCCCAGTTCATCAGTGAAGTTGCTGTCAAAGCTCAGAAACTGTCGCGGGGTTTAATGAAATTTAAAAGGAAAATAATGTTAATTTTATTGGAACTTTCCAGATACACATTGTGCATCATGTCTATCCATATTAGAAGATGCATGATGTAGATAATGCTTGTACACGTAATTGTAGTGTTAAGATTCCCTTAACTTTATAGTTACTGTATTTCATTTTATAGATATTCAAACACTACCCTATTTTGAAGATGTTCTGGCTAAACCTGCAGCATGTTCTTCTAGTAATGAAAATACTGGTATAAGGTTCATCTTTCTTTGAAGGAATGTGTTTGGTCTCAACAAAATAATATACATTAAAGTAAAAATGGGCGTATAATTGTTATTATGATGACTAGATTCTACACCTATACTTGCCATTAGAGTATTCTAATTCCACCACTTTCTTACACTTCCAAAAATCTAATGCTATGAAAGTTTATCTGAAAACAAACATTAATTAAATTAGACTAGATTAGATTAGACAAATTTATTGTCATTCAAGTATGCACAAGTGTATACAGAATGAAATTTCGTTGCATTTGGCTCAAGGAAAAAATCTAATATAAGTGATAAGATGTTAATAAGTGATAATAATTATTGTTAAAAATGTATGTATGTGTGCAAAATACAGCAATAATTTGAAATGAACATCAACGGGGATAAAAGGCAGCAGTGATTTAAAAAGAGAAAAAGCAACAGTTATGAGTTCAGCAGCCTGATGGCTAGAGGGAAAATGCTGTTGAAGAACCTGGTGGTCTTTAAGGTTCAGCAATCTCATTTTCAGTGTGTCTTCTCTTCTAAAGTCATAGATTTTTTAAAATAAAAAACTCAGTTTCCATTCTGGATGGGACTGTAATAAAAAAAAAAAAGATCTTTGCTATGAAAGTATCCACTTGATTTGTTTTACTGTGATAGCAGAAATCTTATTATCCTTATACTTCCTGCCACTCACATCAAAAGTGCATTAGTAATGGTGAGCATTAAAATTGATTGCTTCATTTCACCGCTCAGTCCATGTTACTGGTATATGACGCGATCAGCCATGAAGAATATAATCAACAAGGATAAACAGTGTAATAATTATTGATCTTTTTCTTGTTTCAGGCAAAGACCATCAAGATGTCGTTTTTATTTGACTGGATCTACAGAGGCTTCAGCAGTGTTTTACAGTTCTTGGGTAAGGACCTGCTTCAGTTAGTAGAAAAAAAACAACAACATATTTTATTAGACAGCACTCTCTGTGGTAAAGCAGAAAGACCATCTGTACTTTATAAAACAGAAAATACTTAAAGAATGATCCAGATGGTATCAAGTCAAATTTGTTTAAGTCATGCTGTGCTGAGATCATTTCAAATCAACATGTTGAAATTCTGTGACAAAAGTATGGGCAAAACTCAGTCTAAATGTCATTTATTACATTTGAGGTTGTATTTGAGTTCAATAGAACTGAAGAAGCTTCTTGGATGAGAGATGAAATGTTTTCAAAAAGAGCTAAACCAGTCCAGTTGAACAGAGAAGAATGATGACCTGGGAAAACGAGAACCTACACAGACATTATATTTGAGAGTTTAAGCAGGCTCAATCATTGCTAAATTCACAATTTGGTCTCTTGCAGGTCTATACAAAAAGAGTGGGAAGCTGGTTTTCCTGGGCCTGGACAATGCTGGTAAAACGACACTTCTGCACATGTTGAAAGATGACCGACTGGGCCAACATGTACCGACCCTGCATCCAAGTAAGGAGACAGTGGAGTGATGTCCTAGCATTATATTTACAAATGTAATGTTTTATTCTCCATAACCTCTTATCCTTGTTTGGTTTTAAAGGAGTGATATTTTGCTTTTTTAAATGGAATTATGCTTTTTAAAACATTCCCTGTGGTCTACATAAACTGTAAATGCTCTGCTTGGGTCTGAATTCTTCATTAGTTCAACTCCACAGGTCCATC
>JAPQRP010000013.1:27820989-27851359 GCA_037367295.1 Apogon hyalosoma
TGGAGGGGGCGGGGCCTGAAGTGGCTCATGTGCATTTAAAGGGCCAGCGCTCAAAACCACCTTTCTGGTGTCATTACACAGAAATAGGGTTGAAGATGGAGCTGTGGAGTTGAATGAATGAAAAATTCAGACCCAAACAGAGCATTTACAGTTTATGTAGACCACAGGGAAATGTTTAAAAATGCATGATTCTATTTAAAAAAGCAAAATATCACTGCTTTAAGATGTTTTGCTCTTGCCGTCATCCACAGCAGTGCACTAACTATTTTCATCAAGTCTGTGCTGGTGTCGACCACTTCCACTGTGGATAAGTACCTGATTCAAAACAAGAAAATCCACATTAATCCTACATGTTGTCAGAAAACAGCACAGCCAAAGATGGCCACTTCAGCATTGTGTGATAGTGATTCATATTATGGTGTAGCATAAATATAAACAAACCTACTATTCACTTTTACATTTTAGAAGCAATAGATAAACCACTCATCAGATTAGTCTGTAATGAGTGAAGTTTATTCACTTTTGACTTGAGAGAAAGAAGCGACGCCAATTTACAGCCATCTCCATGACTACTGAGCAGACGGTGAGAGAAGATACGATTTAAAGCTGCAGGAGAAAGCCATAAATAGGATGTCTTCAGCAGACTCAATTGATTTAGGACACAAGCCACTGGATTTCAGAGAGCTTTAAGGATAAATTGATTATTAATAGACTAGAAATCAACATGTTGAAGCTTCTGAAATGTGAGGATTTGATGCTTTTCTTTGTCGAAGCGGAACATCCCAGGTCTGGCTATTACACCGAACGTATCATATTTGATACGTGAGTTTTGAAGCCCTCTACACGATCAGTGTGATATTTATCTTCTTGAAAAACCTGATGTATACAATTAGATACATACAATACACAGATAATCATTGTTTGTTTTCATATCCAACTAATTCTGTAAAGCCCTGTGAGGCAACCTTGTTGTGATATAGGGCTCTTCAAATAAAATTGAATTGAATTGAAATTGAATTAATCCACCGGGGGGAGGAACTCCTTCACCACAGGCCTTTCCAGTGACACCACAAGATTGTCATTAATGAGGAAGAAGGAAGAACTTTGCCAATTTTGAAAAGGAATTACCAATTTGTTAAACATTGTAGACATGCTCCCTCCACGAATGTCTACAAACTCCAGATTTTGTTCGAACTGGAAGAGTCGTACAAACCCATCGTTTGTAAGAATCTTTGTGACTTTGATGGCATTAACGCTCTTTCCTTGAAAATGACAACATCCGGTCTCAGAAAATGAAAAGAAACAGCTGTTTTTGGTCCGTTTTTCCATTTCTATCAGGTAGTAACTTTCTTTTTTGTTATTAGAAAGAGAAAACGAAAATCAATCTGTTTTTTTAAATATGGCTTATCTGTTTTGACACTGAAAAAGAAAAACGCCTTGTATTCAATTTTAATTCCTCTATTTTAAAACGAAAATCAATTAACCACTAGTTTTTATTTTGTTTCTGAAAAGAAAATCCAATTACAAAAAGATATACTGACCGTTAAACATGTTTGAGGTATATAGTTTTTGTTTGTTCAAAAAATATTAATATTTGAGCATTGAGACCTGATGTATCAAACATGATACAAAATTGAAACTCATACATGGAAATTGATAATTGAAAATATTTTTTTTTTTTTTTTGGGGGGGGTTGTTCAGAAGGACCAATAAAGGCTCCACTTTCAAAGAACTGGAATTTTCTATCATTTATTTAATGGTTCAGGCTTTACAGGTTAAACTGGATTTTATGGACTACTTTTATATTATATTATATATATTATATTAGTAATTCATTAATATTATACTATATATATTATATTAGTACTGTGTATTTATCCCGTTTCTCCCGTGTGCTTATCAATCTATCTGAACACAAGACCAGCGTATGAAAACCTGGAGTCTAATCCCTCACAGCTGCGATCTGAGACATGCTCTGTATTTACCAGGCTTCTTCTTGGACGCCTCCTGCACTTGGATCCTCTCCAGTTCGGTGAGGCACGGTGGCTCTGCAGGAAAGTAAACGAGAAAAGTGATGACGGACAATATATTAAATCCCCCATCAAAAAAAAAACAAAAAAACCCTGCACCCCCTAAACTTCATCTCAATCAATGCTCTTCATAATTACACTTTTTTGGCTGTATCGATTTGTTTAAGACGTCTTATATTTCATCCCCTCTGAGCCCGATCGATCGTCAGGAGCTCAGGTGAAAGAACATATGGATGCAGGCTGAGGATGACGAGGAAGTGAACCAAATCTTTAGAGCAGATAGAAATAGAAACAAAGATGACAGAGGCACTTTGTATTGATCCCCAAGGTGACAAAATCTTCCAGAGTGTGTGAGAACTTCCAGAAAAGCCTACATTTTCATACCTGTTGTTGGAGAAAAATGACTTTAAAGCGGTTCATTATAACCTCCATACATTTACCATTATTAGCATTATTCATATTAGCATTATTCTTTAATGGCCCAGTGTGAGGAAGTGATGAAAAATTGATTAGGCAGTCAGAGTAATCTATTGCATGCAGGTTAAATCCCCTGATCAATGTAATAATCAGCGTGCAAATGAGGTTACTGCCAGACTATCCTGTATTTGTTCTGCAAAGGTCAAACGACGCAAACGCGCACGCGGGACTGCAAATGCATGCAACGCGTGAAGCAACATACAATTTACATTACATTTAACATCAGCTCGACTCATTGGAAATGTCAGAAACATGGTTCGGAATGGATTTTGAAGTGTGTCTGGGGATTTTTAGATTAATGCCAAAAAACATACTGTGTCAAGTCAGCTAATATAAGAAATGAGCTTTCAGCTAGAGACGAAATTATCCTCTCAGTGCATGTTGCCTGTCAGAATAACGCCACAACAAACCTATTTTTTAATATTCAGCAGTGGCATGAATGCAGTAAAAAAAATAAATAAATAAAAGAGGTCATGGGGGTTTTGTATGACATTAGAAAACAAATCAAGAGTCTGGTCTTAAATGAGTTCAATGTAGTATTAATATTCCAAACAGCAAAGGGAAATCACGTAGGAGAATACGCTTATGACTACTAAATCCACCAACATAGCAACACGATGTATCCACAGACTGTATCACTCACTGAATAAAGTAAAAAGCTCATTGTTTACACACATCTGTATTAAGGTAGCATCAAGATTTTATTTGGCAGCGAGTCAAAATACCACTGTGCTTTTTAATCTTCATGTGCTGCATCAGCTGATAGTTTACATTATAGCTCTGTTAGCTTAGCTCTGTTTTTAGACTGACAACAGCCACAGTAAAACCACAAATCACCTCAGTTTTCTCTACGATTTGTGTTGTCAGTAGCTGAACTGAAGATCTGTTTGGAATCAAACATCACAGTTTAGTCTGAAGTGAACACTGTCATTTCATCATCAAACTCCGTTCTTTTCATTTATGTCTGTGTCCAGTAGTGAAAACAACTGCAGCGTTTCTAGCGTTTATCACTATGTTATGGAAGTAAATCTGTCTCATCAGATTTTGAATTATTAAAAGCCATAGCACTGAATTTTTTTGCACTGAAATTAAATATCTGGATTTTTTTGTTTCTGAATTCAACTATGTTCATAAATTTAGAATAAAACAAAATTCAGACGCAAAAAATCCAGATATTTGATTTCAGTGCAAAAAAATTCAGTAAAAAAAATCCTTTTATTTTTAAATATTTATTCTAAAGTTATGAACAAAGTTGAATTCAGAGACAAAAAAAATCAGATATTTAATTTCAGCGCAAAAAAAAAAAAAATTCGGATACTTAATTTCAGTGCTAAAAATTCAATGGCTTTTATCATTCAAAATCTGATGACAGTTTTACTTCCATACTTTGTTACTTTCACCGACTTCAAAAGTTGTTTCTTAGTGGTTCTCATCCAATCTGGTTACTTTCTTTCTTCTTTAGTTTCGTCACCATGAGAGACCAGCAGAATGACTCACTACTCCCTCTAGTGGTCCCGTAAATCCCCTACATAAACTGGCGTCTTTGGTATAACATCAGAACTATTTATCCTAAAGACTAATGATGATTTTAGGTCATATTTGCCTATTTTTCAGTAGAAACACTACCTATAGCTCCTTTACAAATGGGAAAAATAATGTGAAAACGGCCAAAAGCTGCTTATAGATCAGGTTTGTGTCAATTTAATCAAGCAAAACCTTTAAAACAACAAACAAAAATAAGACTCTGTGAGAGAAGAAAACTTGCTGAAGGGAAAAAAAAAGCCTTGTGACTTGTAAACAAATACATTTTTTAGTAGCATATCCATTTGTTTACAGCCTTCTGCCCTTGCTGTCAGCTCTACGGTTCTGCTGTCTGGTGTTTTGCTTTAGGTTTTGACTTAGATGTCTTGTGTGGCCGTTTTTTTTTCCTTTGGTATGTCCCTGTCGGCTGATGACTCTTTGATCGACAGCTCAGTGCCACGGATGTTGCAAGACTTTTGTGGTTTTGTCAGAAACAAACACCCTGAACAGCAGCGCTGGGCATTCACCAGCCTCAACTTTACCGCACTGTTACGAGATTAATAAAGTATAAGTATTGATCGTACCAGTCTGGGACACTGAACTGTCATAAGATACAACATCTACTTCATTTAGAGAGCCTTTCTTTTTTCTTTTTTTTTTTTCTTCAGACTAGTCTCTCTTTTATGTCAGGTTCTTCTTTGCTGATGAATATAAAGACAGAATATAAACCTGTTCTGTCCCACCTAATGTGCGTTCACTTATTTAACACTTTCCAAAGCTTATAATCAAAGAATCACATGCCAAAATGAATCAATTACACCTCATTTGAAAGGTAATAACTTCTGGTTTCACAAACATTTTTAGTATGTGGCTAAAATATAACATGTACCGCATTAACTAGCACATTAGCATTGATCATTAAGTAGGCGATTCTTTCCTTTATTACGTTTATGTTGCTCGGAAATACTGTAAAATAAACTTACCGACTCATTTCCAGGGAATCTAAGCTTTCTAACAAAGGTATACCATGCCTTTATTGACAAATGTTTTATTATAGGAACTTTAATGTATTTAATACACTTAATACATTGCTGGTGATCAAATTTGAAGTGTGGTGAATGCAACTGTATGATACTGTGGATTTACATTTGGACAATGAATGAATGAATGAATGAATGAATGAACATGTCAACTCTGTAACGGTTTAGGCCATTTATGCTTTTTTATGCTACAATAATACACCTGTAATAGTTATGCATGGATCAGTGGGTTGGGGTGGGTCACTGATTGAGCAGAGACACAAAAATATGTAGATTAAAACCAGTTAAAATATTTAGCGACATATTTATATACATATATATATATATATAGCCCGTTATATTTAATATGATTTGATGGTTAGTACTAGTGATGCATGGAATAGGGCAGGTTGGGTGGGTCAAAAAAATATTACTTTATTTGCAGGGTGGGTTGGGTTGGGTCAAATAATTCCACAAAAGCAGGACCCGCTGGTTAAATAAACCCCAACCCGCGCATAACTAACCCATAATATACATCAAATGTCTGTTTCTATGTATTCTGTTGTGAAATTCTATTCTAAATGTACAAATACTTTTCATCCTTTCCATTCATAATGTGGTAATTTTGCTGAAATGTAAAAGCAAGTTTTATTTTTCAGTATCTTTCTTTTATCCTGAATAAAATAAACTAAAATTAAATTAAAAAAGTGGTTCCAGGCACAACAAACCCCACCCCTCACACATATTGTAGCTTCTTTTGGCATCGATCCAGCTGATGTCATTAAGTCTATGGATGTGCATGTGATATCAGCTTATCAACTGCCTCTATATATGTGCCAAGTTTGAACTAAATTGAAACTAAATTGATGTTTTTATAGATGTGAAATGTTGCCTATTGTAAGTAAATGGGAGAAGAAAAAATATTTTAAAAATTCATAAAAAATTGAAACTTTGACCTACTTTTCCCAAAATGTAATGACATCAATTCTGGGTCACTGGCAATCTATAAACCCAATTTGGTATGAACCGAACCAAAAGTTTTGCTGCTACAGTCATTTGGAATTTTACCCATTGTAAGTAAATGGAAAAAAAAAAACAAAGATTTTAAAAATTCATAAAAAATTTTAACTTTGACCTACTTTTCCCAAAATGTAGTGAGATCTATTCTGGGTCACTGACAATATATAAACCCAATTTGGTATGAATTCAACCAACAGTTTTGCTTTTAAAGTGTTAACAAACAAACAAACTGAACCAAAAACAATACCCCTTGCCTCCCCTTCGGGGGGGCGGGGTAATAAAAATGTAATTTAATTAATTATGTGGTACCAAAGGGCAACAACAGTAGCATGAATGAAGTCAGTGCATTAGTATTTACTGCTCCACTAAAACCTGGCTCCCATAGACTCTGTCCCATTGTCTTGTTAACTTCATTTGGATTCTCTATTAAATGTTCGGGTTCTTCTGTAATTTATTGCTCGGTCGATTCTATTTTAGGGCTAATAGAAGGGGTCTAATGTCTGCTGTTTCAGGCTTTGATTGACAGCTAACTGCCTGCCCAGTCAGACGTTCAGAGCTTCTGTTTATTGAATAAAGTATATTTTTTACCTTGACAGTAGTTGTATTTTACAAGTTACACTAGAGCTCCTCCAGCTCCAGTTTAAATCCAAATATAGTCACTTCTGGCAGGAAAAGCTAAGACGGCAGCGGCAAAAACACAAACTCCAGCCTTTAAAACTGCTTTGGGAGATGACATGGCTCTGTTTGCTTCTTTATACATGTGCCATGTACAGTAAAACACATGCAACCTCCAGTTTCTCCTGTGCACAACACGAAACGAAACGACTGAATGAAAATAAAGAGGTTCTGTCTTTTGCATAATGGACAAATAAAGGTTAAAGGAGGCTAAAAGCAGGACGTGTTTATTGTACTATATCGAGTCAATCCTATTAGTATTTTGACAGTGAATGAGTTTGTCTAATTACTTTTGAGCCTCTGAAAATGGAGGGACTGGGAGGGTAATCGTTTTGTAAAACCCCTGGATTACAGCCGAAAGTCCACAATTCACTCTCATCTCGATTACTTCATTATTATTTCAGTCCACTGTGGTGGTAGAAAGAGGAAGAACTACAACATTTGTGTCACTGTTCAAATAAAGTAGTGGAAAAAATTTTTTGGACGCCCTTAAAATTTGACAAAATCTCACGCATTATCATTGTTGTGTTCTGCAAACGTCATCTCCCCCTAGTGGTGTGGATGTCTTTTATACGATAATTGGAAAGAAAGTAACGCGCAATAGTTTCACGATCTCTCCGCTCCTGTTCTGGCTTTATTCTGTGTTCAGCATCTGCGATATGTTTCTCATAATTGCAAGTTTAATACGATATTAAGTAGCGTGCACAGTCAAATGGTTTTTCAATTTGACAGTGTTAGCTACATCGAATTGTAGCCTTTCTTTAGCCGTTAGCTATTTTGAATGAACTTACATGAGATTACTCTGGACTAATGTGAGCTGTATCTGTCCTTTTGCAGTTTTACCCTTTTATTCTAACAATCAAACAACAGTCTGAACCTACGTCTTGTTGATTGGGAAGGACTTTAGCTGCCTGTCAAATCCCACACCATGTGACAGAGGACAGAACAATCATGAAAAACTTTAAACGAAACAAAACGAAACTACGTTTTTAACACGTCGTGCCCTGGATGTGTTTTATTATCCGCTGAAACATCCAGTTTTGGCCTCGATGGAACAGAGCATGTGCAGAAGCGAGCATGTAGGTTTGGAGAATGGAAGAATACTTAATAAGAGTGATTTTAATGCAATATATCACAAAGGCACGGGGTGTTTTTTTCTTTTTCCCCCACTGTACTCACGGACCTGTCTGTATGTGTTGTGTTTTATGGTTTTGCGAGAATGAAAACTTCAGCGTGAGACAAGATCTGAAAACTGACCATACCTAAACTCTGACTGGAGTATTCCATGTATTAGAACTATATTAAACAATACCTATTAACCCTTTATCGGACAAGTGACTACTTTTGGTAATTTCAGAATACATTATAAGACAGTGAAAGCAACAGTTACAGTCTGAGGTCCAATGTGGTCTCCAGGGTCTGTAAGGTCCAATGTGGTCTCCAGGGTCTGTAAGGTCCAATGTGGTCTACAGGGTCTGTAAGGTCCACCTCTGCATGAACAGTGAGTGGACCTGCTTTGTTTGGTACCATGAAGTAATGGTACTAATGTAAGGAATGATGTCCAAAGGGGTCATGTGGATGTGGACAGGGGTCTGGATCAGCACTTATGTTGGTCTAATGCTCTAAAAGTGATGTTAGAGGGAGTGATGTTTTTTTGTTTTTGTTTTTTGCCACTTACGGGTAAGGAACCAAATATGGTAACTTCACTGACCTTGATTTTCTACATAACAATAAAAACAATTGGAAAATTTTACAAAAGTAATAAAGTCTTGTTATGTCCTCCAATAACACACAAAGGTTGAATTTTTATTTATTTATTTATTGCCACTTATGGGTAAGGAACTAAATATGGTAACTTTATTGACCTTGATTTTCTACGTAACAATAAAAAATTTGGAAAATTTTACAAAACTAATAAAGTCTTTTTATGTCCTCCAATAACACACAAAAGTTTATTTATTTATTTATTTATTTTGCCACTTATGGGTAAGGAACCAAATATGGTAACTTCATTGACCTTGATTTTCTACATAATAAAATAAAAAAATTGGAAAAATTTTACAAAAGAACTAATGTCTTCTTCTGTCCTCCAATAACACACAAAGGTTGACGTTTTAAATTTCAGAGTATTTCAATGAGTGAACTATGAAGGGTTGAATCAATAAAATCCAAATATGTAGAATGGACTCACTTTCTCTCCAGAAGCAGAGGCACCACTCGGCTGTGGACACCTTTCCATCCTTGTAGCTGTCGCAGGAGTTGAAGAAGGGTCGGATGCAGACCTCGTACTTGTCCAGGTTTATAGAGGCCAGCTCGGCGTGGTCCAGATACAGGTCCCCGTTGGTGTCCAGCTTCGAGAACATCCAGCCGATGGAGTCTTTGCAGCTCGCCACCAGGCTTTTGTCCAGCGCTGCCGAGGAAAACGTGTAAAAAAAAAAAAAAAATCGATCTTTCCTTCCATTTTTAATGCTCTTTCTGTTTACGCCACGTTTCTTTGCATAGACAATTGAGTTGTAAGTGCAGAGGCAGCAGAGAATAGAGCCGCTTTGTGAGTTTCTAACCTGAAGCGGTGCCAGCTCCCAGCTTGCCAGAGTTATTCTGCTTCGCGTTGCCATGAAGGAGTTGGAACCAGTCTCGGAGGCGGTCGCCTAGGTCTGCCAGGTCCTGGCCAGTGCAGCTCTCTGAGGAAGACAGAGGGAATCCCAGCATTCAGAAGCCTGGCACAAACTTAACAGTAATCTGACTCACCTTCCCAAAAGGCAGCTGGGGGTCGGAGTGCTTATTACGCTCTTACATGAAGCACGTTAGGAATCAAACGCAACAACAGCTACGTTTCCTTTAGTGGTGAAGCTGCTGAGGTGGATTTTCGTACTGTGATTTATCAACTTTTACAATGAATTCTACCAAGCAGACCTGTGTTATCCAATAGAAATACACTTTAAGTTCCAGGCTTATCCCAACGCAGAGATGAAAAACAAGGGTAACATTTCATCCGTTTGATCAATTGGCATTTTCACGTGCCCCAGAGCCTGGACAATCGATAGTGTTTGGCTGCAATGATAGATAGTGTACACTCTAAATAATTAATTACCACAAGATTGAAGGAGTATTGGAACCACATGGGGGATATTTGGCTAACAGTAATCTCTGAAATTGGTGACTATTGATCTTGAACGGGGGAGCATCAGGTTCACTGGTTCTCTGAGATAATTAAAGTCTTCTCATAAAGAGTAAAGACACATGTGGATGTCTCTGTATGCGTCAAAAATATCCCCAAAACCAGTGGATAACAGTCACATTTTCTGTTAGTCTGAGGAGTAAAAGAACTCCGTGCGCAGCTGTTGTCTTTTCTCAGTTTAATTATTCCTTCTCGAGCAAATAAAAGCCAGATTTCTTGAGTTATTTATTTATTTATCAGGACAAAAATGACTTTTGTTCTCCCAAGATCACAGGATAATTTTGCCGCACTCGAAAATGAAACAGGAACACTGGCAGAGCACTCTAATGCTAATAAAAAAAATATACACATGGTAACAGGTTGATTATCTGGAGAAAACACAGCTAGTTTAATAGAGATGACACAAATTAACCCAGTATCACGAGAACAAGAGCTAAGTTTTCTTGATTGAATAAAATAATGAAGTGTGAATAATTAACCAGTGTCAGTGAGAAAAAAATTAAAAAAAACCTCCATGATAGTTTATTTAGCTTAGGAAGGAGGAAAAGTTTGCAGAATCTGCAGAATCTGCCCATGTAAACGCACATAAATCATGAATGATTTTGCAACAGCGGTCATTTTTGTGAAACACTCTGCCTTGCATAATTAATTCAATTCCCAGAATAAAAAGATATTCCAAAAAATAGTATTGCATAATTTTCGTGTCCTTTTGACTGAGTTACATGCAGATCTTTGTATTAAAAATAATGTAAAATAATATGAAAATATGTTTTATCTGAAGAATCATTTCTCTTTTATCTCAGTAAGTATTTATTTTTAAAACGGACCCAAAGTGCTTCCAAACTTGCTTCATAACATTAGTCTACATCTTGTTTGAATTTTTAGCCCCGTGTCCTGTTTTTAGGACCTGTTTCATAGAAGCACCCATATCTAAAGGCTAAAGTCATTTTAATCACATTTTAATTATGATTAGATCGGCGTCTTTCTTTTTAACAGGAAGAGAAGAGTGTGCTAGAAGCAACAGAATGTGCAGAAGAAAAGTGTCAAAAGCACTTCATCATTATTCATTGTTGAGTTTTAGTCCTAAATCTGTACTCTGACGTAACTGAAAGGTTACAAAACTCCACCATCCACCTCTTCTGCAGGTACCGTTGTCCAGACAGTCACAGTAATAATAACAGTGGTTACTGCAGCACAGAAAAAGAGGTTAATGAAGTCTATTACACTTTTCATATATTCCCTTTTTATTTCAATCCACCCGTATAAATGCTTATAAATTCAACACCAAAACGACATTTGTATGATGTGCATATTCATGAAACTTGGAAGAACTCCCTCTGAATGTTAAATCTGGGCTTCAGAGTAACATCTGCCTCGAGGAACAGCTAATTAATGATCCAGAATTTCCCTCTGCTCTCTAAGACGTATTGTAATTGCAGAAAGCTGAGCACTGAGTGTTTGCTGTGCAGTAAAATCCACAGTAAATGGTCAGTTTTTATCCTAAATGGTCACCTCCTTACTCTTAATTTCTTAGATGGGTTCAATTTCGGGAACAGGGGATCATAGGGTTGTTAAAAAATTCAAGGAGGAGGAAGAGAGGGAAAAAGAGGAGAGAATGAAGATCAGGAAGGTGATAGCAACAAAGAAGAGGGAAGAGAAGGAGAAAAAGAGGATGGAGTAAAAGCAAAAGATGAAGACAATGTCAACAAAGAAACTGAAGAAGTAGAAGAAGAAGGAGGAGAAGAAGGAGGAGGAGGGGGGTGAAGATCAAGAAGGTGATAATGACAAAGAAGAAGGAAGAGAAGGAGAAAGACAGGATGGAGGAGTAAAAGCAAAAGATGAAGACGATGTCAACAGAAGAAGAAACTGAGGAAGTAGGAGAAAAAAGAGGAGGGGAAGATCAAGAGGAGAATGAAGGAGTGGGAGGAGGGGGAGGGGGAGGAAGAGAAGGAAAAAGAGGAGAGAGTGAAGATGAAGAAGGTGATAATGACATAGGGAAGAGAAGGAGAAAGAGAGGATGATGGAAGAGAAGCAAAAGATGAAAACAATGTCAACAAAGAAACTGAAGAAGAAGAATAAGGAAAAGAAAGAGGGGGAAAGATGGACAGGATGAAGGAGAGTGAGGAGGAGGAAAAGATGAAGAAGACTATGTCAACAAAGGAGAAGAAACTGCTGAAGTAGAAGAAGAATGAGGAGAAGAAGGAGGAGGGGAAGATGGAGAGGATGAAGGAGGGTGAGGAGGAAGAAAAGATGAAGAAGACAAAGGAGAAGAAACTGAGGAAGTAGAAGAATGAGGAGAAGAAAGAGGAGGGGAAGATGGACAAGATGAAGGAGGGTGAGGAGGAGGAGGAAAAGATGAAGACAATGATGAGAAATGAGAAGAAAATGAAGTACGAAGAACAAGAAGAGAGAGACAAAGATGTAGAGAAAAGAACAAGAAGATGAACACAATGGTGATGAAGAAAAAAATGAAGTAGAAAGAAGGGGAAGAGAAGGAGGAGAGGAGGAAGACGAATAAGACAATAACGACAATGAAGAAGCTGAAGGAGGAAGAGGAGGAGAGGAAGGTGAAGAAGTAAATGAAGAAGATGACGTCAATTATGATAAAGAAGAAGAAAATGAAGTAGTAGAAGGAGGGTGGAGGAGGAGAAGGCGGAGAAAATGACTAAGACACTGAAGGAGGAGAACAAGATGAATATGAAGAGGTCGAGAAAGGAGGTCAGGGAAGGAGGAGGAGAAGATGATGAAGAGGCAGAAGATGAAAAAGCAGCGCGTCGCACTG
This sequence comes from Apogon hyalosoma, assembly GCA_037367295.1. NCBI lineage: Eukaryota > Metazoa > Chordata > Actinopteri > Kurtiformes > Apogonidae > Apogon > Apogon hyalosoma. The sequence goes on from JAPQRP010000013.1 coordinate 27,833,692, forward strand.
TCAACAACAGCTGACCAGTTTCATAGAACCACACCTAACCTACAAACTCCTTCGAAGACCACGAACCGGCCGCCGAACTCATTATTTCATCACGAACATTTGGAGACGTGTAGTTTTTACTGGACAGAAACAACCGGAAAAAAGTGCAAATCTAAAAAAGAACTAAGGCTGTCAGACCAAAGTAGACACTAAACAGTACAACGGTGCCTGTGAGACGTGGTGGAGGACGAACACGGAATAACACATTCAGCTTCTCTCCTCTCTGCGTTCGTCAGATTGTGTCTGCTGTGGTTTCGGTTTCATCTTGTCATCTTTTTTCATCACGTAATGGGATTTCATGTTGTTACGTTTTAACTGCCTGTGCAAACTGCCCGTTCGATAGCGTCTTATATCGACCGTTTGTGTTGTCTTACGTTTCCCGGCGCTTCTTCCACTCCTTTGATCGTTTTATCCGCTGTGTGTTTTCTCCTGCGATAACTTTGGATGCTGCTGTTTGATTGTTTTAATGGCTAATTTAACGTCTGGTTAAGGGACAGAGGCTGCAAATGAGCCATTTGGCCTGCGCTGGCTGCATTTACAGTGAGGGTAATTAACACGCATTGGCCCTAAAAGTAAACAATAACACAAACAAGTGATGGGAAATGACCCCGTTTCTGGGGTCGGCACGTTTTTATGAAGCCATAGACATAAAGATGTAAAGACTGAGAAGAAGAAAAAGGGGGGAGGAGGAGAAGATGAAGAAGACAGGGGTGACAAAGGAGAAGAAAGTGAAGAAATTGAAGGAGGAGGAGGTTTAAGAAGAAGGAGGAGACAAAGGTAGACGATGACAAAGGGAAGAAACTGACGATGGAGAGGATGAAGGAGGTTGAGGAAAAGAAAGGAAAAGATGAGGAAGACCATGACAACAAAGGAGAAGGAAATGATGAAGTGGAAAGAGTGGAAGACGGAAGAGAAGAAGAAGAGGAGGAAGAAGACTGTAAACAAGACTGACAAAAATAAGTAAAATAATTGAGTGGAAGAAGAGAAGGAAGAAGAAAGAGAGGGAGGAGAAGAAAGTGGAGATAAAGATGAAGAAGACAATGATGAGAAAGGAGAAAATGAAAACATAGAAAGAGATGGAAGGGGAGAAGGTGTAGAAAAAGAAGATGATGATGAATGAGAAGAAGACAACGGTGAAAAAGGAAGAGAAGCTGAAGAAGAAGGTGGAGACGGAGAGGATGGAGAAGAGGAAGAGAAGAAATTAAAGAAGAAGAAGTTGAAGAAGAAGAAAAAAATGGCAATAAAATGAGGAAGATGAGGAAGAATAAAGAAGAAAGGAGGAGAAGAAGAAGGGGAGAATAAGGAACAGAAGGAGAGGGTGGTGATAGAGAAGAACATGAAGGTGTAGAAAGAGAAGGAGAGGATAGAGGAGAGGAAGGAGGAGGAGAAGAAAAAGAAGAGTGTAAAAAAGACAATGACAAAAATGAAAGAGTGGAAGAAGAAGAAGAGGATGAAGGTAAAGAAGAAAATGATGGGAAAGAAGAAACTGAAGAAATAGGAGGAGGAGGAGAAGAATGTAAACAAGACAATGACAAAAATGAAGGAGTGGAAGAAGAAGAAGGAGAGGGTGAAGGTAAAGAAGAAAATGATGGGAAAGAAGAAACTGAAGAAATAGGAGGAGAAGAAGTAAAAGAAGAATGTAAACAAGACAATGACAAAAATGAAGGAGTGGAAGAAGGAGAGGGTGAAGGTAAAGAAGAAAATGATGGGAAAGAAGAAACTGAAGCAGGAGGAGGAGGAGGAGGAGGACTGGCTAACTGAACGTGTGGTCCAGGGAAGTGTCGTCCTCTCACACCCATGACCCCTACAGGTGCTTCTGGACAGAGGGAGGTACTTGCCGCGCTTTGCGTCGCCGTTGGAGACGGTGATGGCGGACGTGGCGCAGGGGCAGAACCCAGAACACATCACACTGAGGTCTTTGCCAGTGAGGCAGGCCTGCTGCTCCAGCTTACACTGAGGAGACGAACAGACACAAAGAGGCATGAATGCACTTCAAATATTTATGGGGGTGACCGCAGGAAAAGAGATTGCTCATTCAGATGAGACGCTGCACTTAGAGAAAGGCACCAAGAATGAGCTGTCATTTTCCATTGTCTCCTCATGCAAGGTCAAAATTAAAAAGTATACATAAATCAATAAAGCGTCCTGGCAGCGGCCGGTGCACCACGATGCCGCTCACAACCACGTCAGTCATTAATCATATGGTCGTGTTCAGCCGGTGCACCCGTCCTCCCGCGAGCGGCTGATGAACTGTGCGGCCCTGCTGCGCCCACGTATGTGTCAGCGCAGCGGGAAACAGCACTTGACTGGACTCCTCTCATTATTTAAAGCGATGACACGGCCACTTTCCATTTCTTTTCTGGGTTTTCACAGCGAAGGAATGCATTAAAACAGGGGTGTCAAAGTCATTTTAGTTCAGGGGCCACATACAGACCAGTATGAACCAAAGTGGGTCAGACCAGTAAAATCCTCTCATAATAACCTGTAAATAACGACAACTCCAATTTTTTGTCTTTTTGTTGTAATGTAAAAAATAAAAAAAAATAAAAAAAGTCAAATTAGAGTAGATCTTTATCGTCACTGTCATCAATCAGTTTAACAGCAAAAAAAAAAACCACTGAATAAAAATATCACGCAAAATACTGAAAAATGTAGGCGTGCGCAAAAAGCTACAGGATAAAATATTAAGCTACTATTAAAACTACTGAAATATACTGAAATATAGTAGTAGCAGTAGAGTAGTGTAGTAGTAAAGTCCTATTAAAACTCCTGAAATATACAAAAGCTAACGTTATACTACAGATGAAAAATATGTGCGACAAACAAGGAAATATACCGGCGACCGCACCGAGTGAAATTAGCTACTGATCTTTCACGAACAACCATGTACAACCTGAAATAAGTGTGATTATCACAATATTCTGCCTGTTACTTACTGTTTTGTGCATTTGTAGATCCACTGTGATCTGTAAGTTGTAATGTAATTGCATTTTATTTATATTTTTCTAAAGAAATTCGCAGTTGCTCATGTTATTCCCATTTTTAAAGGATAGCTAGTACATGTAAACTCTCTAAAACAGGGGTGTCAGAGTCATTTTAGTTCAGGGGCCACATATACAAGGATAAGATCAGTAAAATCCTCTCATAATAACCTATAAATAATGACAAGTCCAAATTTTTGTCTTTTGTTTTAATGAAAAAAAAAAAAAAGTCAAACTAGAATAGATTTTTATCGTCACGGTCACAGGAAATGAAAATCAGTTTAGCAGCAAAAACAGACTGTATAAAAATATCACACGAAATATTAAAAAAATGTAAGCATGTGCAAAAAAACTACAGGATAAAATGTGAAATATACATGTGCTACTATTAAAACTACTGAAATATACTGAAATACAGTAGTAACAGTCGAGTAGAAGAGCAGAGTGGTAGCTAGGGCCGGGCGATGAGACGACAACGACGTATATCGCGACAGAACTTTTATGAGACGTGATCGATGCAGTTTTGACAGAATTCGTCCATGTTTTGACAGACATAAAAACAGCCAATCATAATTAAGTAGCGCCGCGCTGAACCAATCACACCCGAGCCATGTCCAGTTAGGTTGCCGCCCACAGCACACAGGCTAATGTTTGGGCTGCAGCGGGAGCTAATGAGTGTTCCCTGTGGAGAAAAAGTGAAGGAGAACTGGGGCGAGCGGGTTCATGAAAAGTAGAGTGAAGCCCGGAGTCGGACGTTCTAAACATGTTAAGTTTCATTTTCAGTTTACGCCAGTTAAAGAACGCACCCCCATGTATCGTCATATCATCGTATCACCTTTATTACAAAATTACAAATTACAAATACGTATACACCCCCGGTATTGTTTGGTAAAGACGGTCTGTTTTGTTCGTGTTCTCTGTTCTCCTGCTCAGACTTTTACTTTAGTTTTAAATGTATTTATAGTTTTAATTATTCATCTGGAACAGTTGTATGGTGTTCTTCAGCACATCTGTCACGTTCAACCTCTGACAGAAAATAAATCATATTCAAATCAAAAATAACCTTCTGATGTCTTCACAACCAACTTATGAGTAACGAAAAATTTAAGTCGGGCAAAAATAGCGATTTGATTTACATCGTGATACATATCGATATCGTCTGATATGACAAAAATGATCATGATATGATTTTTTTCCATATTGCCCAGCCCTAGTGGTGGTAGAGTCCCACTAAAACTCCTGAAATATCCAAAAGTTAACCTTATACTACAGATGGGAAACATGTGCAACAAATAAGGAAATATACAGGCGACCACACAGAGTAACATTAACTACTTTCAAGAAACTATCTTTCAAAATATCAATGTACGTCCTAAAATGTCTGAAGAAAATAAATGTGATGATCACAATATTCTGCCTGTTATTAAATGTTTTGTGTATTTGTAGATCCACTGTGATCTGTAAGTTATAATGTACATGTGTAAACTAGGCATAATATTGTCAAAATTGCTTTTTTTTTTTTGCTTAAATTTCAGGTTGCTTGTGGTTGTTCATGTTATTCACATTTTTAAAGGATCGTTTGTACATGTAAACAGTCAAACTCATTTTAGTTCAGGGGCCACACACAGTCCAGTATAATCTCATGCAGGTCCGACAAGTAAAATAAAACTGTGAAAATAGTTAAATTACTAAATGAAAATGTCTGCATCTACAAACTATCCTTTTAAAAATGTGAATAACACGAACAACCTGAAAATTCTAGAGGAAAAATAGATGCAATTTTTACATTATGCCTCCAATATTATGTCTTTAAACTAAAACAGAGGAAAAATTTGGAGTTTTCATTATTAATAAGTTATTATGTTAATATTTTACTAGTCCAACCCACTTGAGACTAAAGTAGGGCTTTATATGCCCCCTAAATATCTCGGACCCTTTGACACCCCTGCATTAAAAGGTAAAAACAAAAACGAAAAAGACAGATCCAAAAGAAAAGGTAGTGAATGCATTCCAGGAGGTTGTTTTTCTTTCTTTTCTTTACCTCGGAGGCGTAGTTGTGTCCGTCAGAGCCGCATACAGGTGAGGAGGCGGCCACGGGACACGGCTTACAGCTGCTTTCATGGACGTCCAGCTGCCCCGCCTGTTTGACTCTGGAAAAACCAAAACAGAAACAGCAGAATGGTGGAGTCAACAAAATGTGTAAAAGAAGGATTTTCTCTCGCTCCTCTTGTGCTATATACTCAGCCTGCTGCTCTTTTTCATCCGCCCTGAGCGTTCTTTTTTACCGCAAATGGGCGACAGAGGAAAAACAGACATGAAGCGTCTTAGAAAGGTGCTTCAATGTGCAATATGCAAAAACAGCCCGACTAGAAAAGTTCTTAAATATAACTGAATTGTCTTGTGCTAAGCAAAAAAAAAAACAAAAAAAAACCAAACTCCTAATGGGGTAAGCACATTTTTCTTGTTAAAAAATAAAAGTTGAAAAGCTGTTCAAGAGGTTTCTGTCTAACTATTGATTTATTTTTAACCCATAAAGACCCAAACAGCCACCGGTGACACAAACCATCTGCTGATCTAAAATGTTTAATAACTGTCGTTCAATTAATCCTATCAATCCTTGTAAATAATTGGTGTAAATACAGTTCTTCATCTTTTCATGGTCATCAGATATGACCCATTTGGACGTTCAGAGGCTTTGTAGTTACCGTGGAAACACCATCATCTTCTAAAAACACTGATTCACCGGTAAAAGCCATGGAGTTGGATCCGTGACAGCAGATGGACACACTGGGTTTATGTTCAGTTAATGACAGACTGGACTGAAAAAGACACTTTTTCTTCATTTTTGTGTTTTAATATAATGACCTTTGGTTTTACTCTGAGCTTTAATGAACATCTATGCGATCAGTGAATTAAATACAAGAAAATACAGGATTTACACTGAAAAAATGTAAAATAAAGAGGATAATATTAGGATAAATGGTTTTAAATCACTTAAGAAAAGCTAAATAGAGAGAAAAATCCGTGTGGGAAGTGAACTAAAAGTAGCACCGGGTCTTTATGGGTTAATGCAAAAGCTATTTTAACTGTTTTTGTGGTAAGTTTTTCCTCTACATTTAACCTTTCCTTAGTGATTTTTCACCATTTACAAATAAATTTATCCTCTGCATTTTTCAGTGAGAATCAGGCATTTTTCTGTTTAATTTACCGATCACGTAGATGTTCATAAAAGCTACAGAGGTTATTTTATCAAAACAGAGAAAAACGAAGAAAACGGTCTTTTTGTCTTTTTTCACTGATGTCGACAATAAACTGAACATAAAAACAAGTGTCTACAACTGCTGTCATTTGTTAAAGTGCATGGGTTTTACTGGTGAATCCATGTTGTAGAAGGTGTTTCAGTGTTCACTACGGAGCCTTTGAATGTCTAAATGGGTCAAATCTGATGAAAAGCCGAGAAACTGCATTTCATCTGAATTATTTACATGTATTGAAGCATTGTATAGGTCTACACAGCTCCAAAGTGAGAGCACAGATAGTTTTTTCTGTGTTTCTTCACACAAAAAGCGCTAAATCGAAGCTGAAATCAACACAATAGTAGTCTAAAACATGTATATTATGGACAGTGACTGACTTTTTACGTATTATATTTTGTACATAACCTAGTTTTTAGTGGAATAACTTTTAGAATCCAGTCGTTTTTCTTGTAGTGGAGTATTTTCACTTATTTTTACTGAACTAATGGATTTCATACTTCTATCGCCACTGTTGGTCTCTCTGTTACATGCAACGGTATCAACAGATTTCTACTTCTCCAGTGGTTTTATAATCACTATATTTCTAGGGAGGATGATTTAATGTCACCTGCACTAAGTAAGATAAATACTAACTCCTACGTTTCGTGTTCTAAAAATTGTGATTTAAGCCTGACTTCAGATAAGACGTGACTTGAGTCCCCACCCTCTGGTTTATACCTGACGTAAAACATAATTATGGATATTATATGCAATTTCTGTATGTAGATTTGTAAATCTCAGATACTGACTTTACAGCTGCAGCGGTTCATGGTTTTTTTAGTGTTATTGACTAAAAAAAAATCTACAATGACCTCTCAGAATACTATAATCCAACCAGTTTGTGGGGAAGCCAGACTTCTGCATGTACTATTGACTCTGTTTTCTGCTGCAGGGGCCGTTCTCTTCGTTCCATACTCATATTCTGGGGCGCCGCTAGTAACAGTGGGCCCCGTGAAAGGTAAACGTTGTGGGCCCTTCATAAAATTCAGTATCTTCTCAATCTGTTCAACCGGGGGTGGAGGGATTGGGGGGGGAGATCCATAAACAACGTAACAAAACCGAAACTTAACATGCTTTCAACGTTCACCTCCCGACTTTTATACCGACACCGGCTCTTACGCGAACTTTTCACAACTTCGAATGTGTATCCACTGAGCCTCCTCCACCGTTCTATGGCCCCCCTACAAATACTGGACCCCATGAATTTGTCATATTTACCCCCCCTTATCGGCATGCCAGGTGAAACGTAACGTGCTTTCAATTCTGAGATACCGTCTAAGAATCAAGGAAGAGTCACTGGATTCTGGAATCAGAAGAAGTTTACTTGGGGCAAGTCTAGTACATAGAGTGAGATGCAGCATTTGACTGACTAACACCAGGAAGTCTAAGTTCTTTAGAAAGAATATGGATAATACAACCATTGGTCCAAGTGTCCAAACATAATGACGTTGATCAAGTTCATCATTGGCTTAGGTATCCAAAACCCACAACCCATCCATGACTGGTGCTCTGGACACCTGGTATTTACAGAGAATAGTCTAATATAATATTATATTTCTCTAACATTTATTAGTCTTACGATTTGGGCTGAGAGGAGAGCGCTGCAGAAGGACGGTGCATATCTGCAAATTGAGGCATTTTCCGCAGCTACCTGCTGGTGGACACGAGGTGATTGTCTTTTGTACTCTTGTGGCACGCCGCCTTTTTCTTACTAGGTGGGAGGAACCTGCCCCACCTTCTGTTGGACGTTGGGTCAGAGAAGTGATCTCCAATTTTAAACTCGAAAAAATCCAATATACAGAACATGGATCTGAGCAGAAGTTTCATAAAGTGTGGAAATCTTTCTTAACCTTTTTTTTTGACAATCCTATGACACATGTACAAGGCCCTTAACAAGTTAAGATGTATATGTGTATGAAATACTCTGATATGTAATTTTATTTATATCTACAGTGCCCTATTGTATATGCATACAGATTTGGTGAGAGCAATGGGTTTGGGAGGGTTAAGTGGGTTTTGTTTGATTTTCTCTTTTTTTTTATGTGTGTGAATACCTGTGTGTATTCTGTATTTTGAAAATTCAATAAACAGATCTAATTACAAATTGTGGCATTTTCTCCCCCGGTTTCCACAGCTTTACTTGAATTCAAATGCATATATGGATGTAAGTGAAGCACAAATAAACTCCAGCAAAATGTACTTAAAATAACTACTTAATTACATGTACCAACTTGTTCTTAATGCTGTTTATTCTGGATTCTAGGCAGAATAAACTTAACGATCCACGATGAGGACTTCTTATGAACTTGTGGATTATCCAGAGCATCCCCGGTTTATAAAGTCGCTCTTCCCTGCATGCTTTCCCCTCACATTGATCGACATGGTGTTCACTGAGCAGAAGCATTAGACACCGCCGCGTGGCTTCTGAGGCTGCTGCTTAATGATGCTGTGATGGTTTAGCATGGTTGTGGCTGTGCTTATTACCCATTATTCGACACAGTCTCTCTCATCTCTGGAGTGACTCTGTAAATGAAGCACTTTATTGAAAAAGATAAAAAGCCTGTCGCCGCAGATAGACTTCGCAGGTAGTAATAATTCACTCCATTAATTCTTTTCAGACGGCAACCCAGCTCATTTGTTTTTCAGTCAGAGTGGAATGAATGAGCAAAAGAGGAGATAAATGCTTTTCAATGAGGTTTACCGGAGACAACTAAAAGGTCTTTGTAAAAGGAGGGTCCTGCATTAAAATGGCACAAAACGCCGTGTTAATGCTAAAGTCGCTATTTTCAGTAGTTGTGGTTTCAAAATTCTCTCTTCCAACACCCAGCTTCACTTATTCTTAGTCTCAATCATGTATTCATACGCTCCTTCATAATTAATGTGGGGTTGAGACTAAAGCGAGCGACTCTGTGAACCAGTCAAGTTGAATTTTACGTCCCTGCCTCTGCAGACACATACAATACAAGTAGTGGAGACTTTTACAAAATCTAACAAAATGTAAACAGTGGGAAAAAAAGCGGATGGTTTGATGATTCCAGTGCAGAGGAGTCTAGTGTTGGACAAAGGCCGGGATGCGTGATGCAGCAGCAAAGTCGACCTTTGACTTTTTGGGAACGAAACGTCAACCCGTGCTCGTTTTATTGAGTCTTGCTTGAAGCTGAAGTTTCTGAATATTTTGTTGTTTTCGCTGAAAATACATTAAAGCAGCGTACAACGTTCGTCACCAATTTTTCATCAGATCTGTAAAACCCGAGTCGTAGCCTAAGTATCACGAATGCGTTAGTCTTTCTGTGGTTACGCACGAATAAATTCGAAGGGTACTTGATCACAAACAGTCCGTTTGTTTACGTACCAAACCGATATGTTACTCGGGCCTTTTCAGAAATTGTGTTGCGAAGTGCATTGTGGGAATGGGAATTCAGCCGCAGTAGCAACAAACACGGAAACGGCTTCATTGCTTCTTGCTGCTGCGGCTGCGTGGAATTCCGAAAAAGCCCAAGTGACGGTTTGGTTTCGGTTTGGTATGTAAACAAATGGACTGCTTGTGATGGAGTACACTTTGAAGTTCTTCACCGTGAGGGAAATGATTCAGGTGCGTAATCACGGAAAGAATAACGGATTTGTCATACTTAGGCTACAACTCGGGTTATACAGATCTGATGAAAAATTGGTGACAACTGTCATACTGTGCTTTAAGAAAATGTATCTAACATTGTCATGAATGAGCTGTATTTAGTATTTCTACTTTCAAACATTAAAAAAATTACCTAAAATTATCATCAGAGTGTTTAGAATAAAGAGCTTTGAAGTTCTACCAAAGACACCAATGCATTGGTTTGTAGAGATATAAACTGAATTAATTTATAGGGTCGGGGGATTTATGTGACCACTAGAGGGAGTAGTGAGTCACTCTGCCGGTCTACCATGATGAGGAAAACTAACAGCATGGCGCCTTTGACTAAAACATCCAAATGTAACCAGATGCGATGAGAACCAAAAAGAAACAACTCTTAGAGTCAAAGAAAATGACAAAGATTTCTCCACTGGATGCAGCTCTAAATGAAAAGATTGGAGTTTGATGCTGAAATGGCAGCGTTTCTTCTACAAAGTGAGTTTGATTCAGAGGCTTATGAAGGTATAAAGTTATTATGGGATGTTATTATTTCATTTTTGCAAAGTTATCATTTGTTGATCCACGGTTCAAGCTAAATTGTAACAGTTTTGACCTTGTTTGGACAATTCCAAACAGATATTTGGTCCAGATATTGACAACACAAATTGTACAGAACATGGAGGTGATTTGTGGTTTTACTGTGTCTGTTTTCTGTCTAAAAACAGGGCTAAGCTAACAGAGCTATAATGTAAACTATCAGCTGATGCAGCACAAGAACAGTATAAGATATAGTTTTATTTTTGACTATTTTGAAGAAAACTTGATGCTACTGTAACACAGATGTGTGTAAACCATGAGCTTTATGCTATATTCAGAGAGTGAAACAGTCTGTGGATACACAGTGTGTATTTGTTGGTGGATTTGTTTGCCCTGAGTGTGTTCTTTCCCCTGCTGGTGAGAGTCTGGAGAATCAATGCTACATTTAACCCCTTTATTACGATATTGCAGCTAATATTTCACCAGAAATAAGCTAAAATAATGGTTTGCAGAATGTCCCAGCAGAGAAACTAGACTTCTTTTCTTATTATAAGAGGGGCAACGTCTCAATTTGAGGATTAAGTCTAATGAAATAAATAAATACACATAATTAATTTGGTCATAGTTGTGACGATGGTGTTTCACAATAGCTTGTTTTGGATCAAGCCAAGCACAATGTGGTTATCCCTTTGACCTACATAAGACTATATGGTTATATTATTTTATTACAAATCAAATATTTGGCTCCTTGGCCAAATATTCACAGTTTTTGCAGTGTTTCACACTCCTTTCACACTGGGTAATCCTCCCTTTTACAGTCTCCTAATTATTATGTTTTCACCCAGTATACATTGTTAGGTAATTAGCACTTGGAAATAAATATGAAAGTACTGAGGAAAATAAAGCAGAAATATTCTGTTTAAAAACTCAACTAATACAGTTTAGTTATTACCAGGTTAGGGTTAATAAACGCTAAACTGCATAGTGTCCTAAATCCTGTCCTACATAGCGTCTTTAATCAGACACTGTGTAGGACAGTAGAAACCAATATGCATCAGTTCATTTATCCAAGGTGAAATAGAGTATTTTTTCATTTTCAGTAAGTATTTCCGCTGATTTTAATGTATTTACCGACATATTCACAGAATGCTACCCATCCAATAACATACTATGGTTTACTGGATAAGCGCTTAGCTATTAAGAGACTATAAAAGGAAAGATTACCTCACATTGCCAGTGGACAAGTCTGCCTTTCTATTGTTTGAGTGTCATGTTCAATGTCACTAACACACCAGAAAACAGGGACCAGTAGAAAGCATCATAAAGGTCAGTGAGTCTTTCTCAAATTCAACTCAACTGAACTGTTTTTCCAGTGCTGCGTGAACAGAGATGGATGCAGTTTAGAGCTGATGATGCACGTTAAAACATCACCCCAGAAAAAGGTGGAAAATCTGTGTGTGTGTGTGTGTGTGTGTGTGTGTGTGTGTGTGTGTGCGTGTGTGTGGCGGGGGGGTACCCAGGTGTTGTGTTTCCATCACTGGAGTTGATAAGTATCCATGACCACTGCAGAGTCATTTGATGGGAATGAATGCTGATTGAATCCCATCAAACAGAAGGCTAAAATGTTTGTGGGTTTGTTTTTTGTTTTTTTTTATTGAGTATGAAAGATGTATCTGGTTTTGTTTCTTGTCTATGTTGTCATCGGATTCCTCAGATTCCTCCCTCTAAACCAGGCGTCTCAAACTCATTTTCTTTCAGGAGCCACATTCAGCCCAATTCAATCTCAACTGGGCCGGACCCATAAAATAATCGCATAATAACCTATAAACTTCAAATTTTTGTCTTATTTTAGTGCAAAAAACCCCCATTAAATTAAGAAAATACTTACTTTCATAAACTATCTAAACAAAAAAGATGTGAATAACCTAAAAAAAAAATATTTTTTTAGAAAAATAAGTGCAATTTTAACAATATTATGCCTCAACTTATCATTTATACATGTGCGGATCAGTTATGGATTGCTTATGGATCACAGCTACAAAGACACTAAACACTTAGTAACAGGCAGAAAAGTGTTAAAATTGTGCTAAATTTTCTTTGGACTTTTCAGGTTGTTCATATTTGTTTAGGTTATTCACATTTTATTGTTACAGGGTTGTTTGTAAATGTAAATATTTTCATTTTACTTGATGTTATTTTTTTTCGCACTAAGACAAAGACAAAAATTTGAAGTTATCATTATTTATAGGCATTGTGTAATATGGAGTTGTTATTTTTTGTAAGTTTTTATGCTATTATTTTACTGGAGATCATATTGGTCTGTATGTGGAACCTGAACTAAAATGAGCTCGACAGCCTCGACTGTGGAATTTTTGCACTTTGCAAATTCATCCCACGGGCCGGATTGATCCTTTGGCGGGCCCGCATGTGGCCCCCGAGCCGCACGTTTGAGACCCCTGCTCTAAACAGCAGCTGGAGTCTCAGATGTTCCTCCCTCACATTAAATGAAACGTGGCTTTGTCTTCCCTAAAAAGGACCTGGCTGAGGTACGGAATATGTTACCAACAAGTACCTGCAGCTGCTGGTTGGTTGTAGCGCACCTGATCATCCAGCAGGTGCAGGGTTTACAGTCCTGAGGGGCTTGACATCACTTAGGCATCGCTGCATGGATACATCACCCCAATTTGGCTTCTGTCCCCTAATACATCATCAGAGACTCCTTCCTGTTTGTCTTATTACACATTAGTGGGAAATTTATTCATAATAAGTGCATACATTTTATGACAAAAAGTGTGTTTGTGAGGTTAGAGTGGCCGTGTTTCCATAACCTGTTAAAATATTAAAATTTAAAGCATCACATTGCAAATTCAGTGCATTTCCATAAACTAGTTTCAATAATATTGGCTCTGCTGTATCACCAGTAGGTGGCACTGTAGACTACGCCATGACTCTAATTAAGGCAGAAGAAGAAGTAGAATATTCCGTTGCCGTTTACCATCGAAAATGGCTGTAATGCAAACACATGATCAGTCAAGTGATAGGGCTGCAACTAATGACAATTTTAATAATCGTTTAATCTGTAGGTGATTTTAATAACTAATCAATTCATCGGCTAAACACAAAACTCAATTCTCAAAGATCGGTATTTACCCCAAATCAATAAAGGCTGCAGACAAGTCACTAATAATTACATCCCTGCAATGGCTTCGGGTTTAGTTAGCAAACACGAGCCCACTACCCAGACTTGTTATGGCTAGAGACTAGCAAGATATAGTCTTTAACCAGCTCCAGTAGGTAACAGTCTGGTAAATGTAGATGGATGAAAACATTCTAATTATGACGACAGTGTCTAACTAGCTAGCCGGCTAAAGTAATCACTACATGTAGGCTATCTTAAGCTAGGTTTATGTTCCTACAGCAGCCCCATTTGCACAATTTTGGCCATTTTTTCTTCATATTCAAGTTTTGTTACATAAATGGCGCACTACGTTTGGGCCAAACGGGGCTGCCGTGGCCACCGGGAACATGATGTAAACCGAGCTTTAAGAATCTGGCCGTCATTTGAAGCCTCAGCCGTGCTGCTCCGTGTTTTCCTGTTAACGCTACACAGCAATGCTTCAATACTAACATGATCAAGACCCAACGAATCAACTGTTGAATTCATTGCCAGCTCTTTTATGAACTGATTTTGATCAATTTAATCGATTTGTTGTTGCAGCACTACCAAGTGAGTTAAATATTTGCTAAATATATGTCAGAATTAATTTCATAAAGGTGTTTTCATTTCCTCTATGCACATTTACTCTTTGGGGAAAAACACCAAAAAACAAAACAAAACAAAAAAAAAAAAACACCTCAAGCAAGCAAAAAAGCTTTTGGAAGTTTATCAAAATTGCATTGTTTAAAAAAAAAAAAAAAAAATTAGGAATGTTTGTGCAACTGTTAAGAAAAAGAATGGATGTACAACTTGAAATTGCATACCTCTAGCCATAGCTGTCTGAATTACAATGGTATTAAAAAGATATTAGAACATTCCCTCCAGACATGTAACAAGACATGATAAAAGTTTGAATAATAACTGTCTCATTAAAGCTATTGAATTGAATCTCCTCCATCAATTAAAAAAAAAAGCATAATGTCTGTAAATATAGTGAAATTTCAGTTTAACTTCAAGACAAAAGTGTCTCCAATTGTCCTAAAAGTCCATTTTCAGCTTCTAAGATGTGATGATTTCAATATTTCACATCACACAACATGCTAACAAAACAGATGGATGTCCCCTTGTCTCCTTTTAAAAAATAATAAATGTTAATCTGTCTGTGGATTCCGGCGTCATGCAAGAGAAATCTGCATGAATAACTCATGAAAACACTTTCAAAGAGACTTTATGAGTTTGCAACTAATTCAATGATGTTAATTAACATCTGGCTTGATTATGAGTTACATTCAACATAGATGAGTTGAACAAACTGATAATCCATGAAATCTTAAATACTTCCTAAGTAATACAGGCATAATGAAAAATTAATCCTAGGCCACGGGAGCACACGATACATCATGCATTAGATTATGAGTCTATTAAAAATGCATTCAATAATAAATGTGCATTCATTAATGATGAGTCTGATGAGTATCCCCTTGTTTGCCAACATTTTCATTATAAAAGAAGTAAATAAAACAACAGAAAAAACAAATCATCATATTAATAAATATAGACTATATATACTTGTATTTATGCAATGATGCCCAAGATCTTTTACCAGCTGATAAACAAGTTATCTGAATAAAACTTACAGAAAAGAACAAACTGTTACATAAATTTCCTGAGCTGTTGAAATTTACTTTTCTTATACTTATTTTTATTTACTTATGTCTCTTTGGGACGAGGAAAGTAGCATGTATAATAGAGTATCTACACAGCCTGGCCAAAAACAGTCTCCACCTGGATTTAACTCAGCAAAAAGTTCAGATCCTTCTATTGGATAATTACTGCGGTGATTAATATGTTTCAGAGGGAAAAACAGTCTTTAACCCTTTACCTGATGCAGTGAGTAGCTTCTCATGTCTGAAGCAACCATCAGTTTGTAGTTAGCATAAAGACTGGACTGTGTTTCAATGGATAAAGATCACATGGTCTGATGGGTTAGACTGACCCTGAAAAAGCAGGTGAAGTGGAAAAAAATGTAATAAATATACTATATCCACACTTTACTGTAGTAGGTGTCAGTGATGCACCTTAAATGCTACACCCACTCAGTGCTTAATTCAGTGTTTTTCAACCTTGGGGTCACAACCCCACGTGGGGTCGCCCGGGATTCAAATTTGGTCACCTGAAATTTCTAGTAATTGATAAAAATAAAAACTACGAATAACAATATTTTTTGATGATTCAATATATATTTCATTCTAACTAAAACTAAAATAAAAAATGTCCTAATAAAAATCAAGTTCAAATAAAATGCAGGATATAATATCTGAGAGGGCATATCTTGATTGACCCGATGATGTGTTACTACTCTTCAACCTGCCCGGACACAGTCGCAGTCAGAAAACCGGAACGAATAGACAATGGAAAGATTTCTTCGCCCGCCTGACCCCGCTAAGACACCTCCAAGAGAAAAATACCTCAGTTTTGAATGTCTGGGGTCGCCAGAAAAATGCAGCAGCAAAACGATCAACAAAAGGAACTGACTTTGACCAGGTCCATATTGTAATGGTGACGACCGGGTCAGAGCATTTCCACAGCCGCAGCTCTTGAAGGCTGTTACTGGTCTGTAATAGTTAGTACCAGAGGTGGGTAATCCCAGGTTCACCAAGTCAAAGTCCTGCACTGCAAAAATCCAAATCTTACTAAGTGTATTTTTTCTCATTTCTAGTCAAAATATCTCATCACACATAAAATAAGACATAATCACCTAAAGAGTGAGATATAAGAACTTATTTTGAGACAACAGATCTTGAAAATCTTAAATCTTACCAAGATAATTTTCACTTGTTCCGTTGGCAGATTGTTTTGCTTGAATGAAGCAAAAAAAAAAAAAAATCTTGAATTAAGGTGATTATGTCTTATTTTAAGTGTGATGAGATGTTTTGACTAGAAATGCGAAGAATACACTTGGTAAGATTTCGATTTTTTCCAGTGTGCCGTGTATTGGTTCCAACCTGCTCACTTTAACACAGGTGGTTGCACTGATTATCCGTCTACCTGGATGAGGAGTTGTGCTCGTCAGAACGGGCTGGTTCAGTGAACAGGTCGGAATCAATACATGGCAGGACTTTGACTTAATGAACCTGGGATTACGCCTCTGGTTAGTACCGATCAAAAATGGACAAAGGAAAGACATCCTAATCTCAGGACTATTGAGCATCTGTGGAGCATACAAGATAAACAAGTCCAGCCCCTCCCATTTCGCAACTTTCAGGACTTGCTTCAGGGACCTGCTGCTAACGTCTTGGTCCAGATACCACAGCGCACCTTCAGAGGTCTGGTGGAGTCTAGGCCCTCGGGTCAAAGCTGTTTTTGTGCAAAAAGGGTGACCTACATAATATTGGACAGGTGGTAATAATGTTCTGCTCACATAGATGCTAGATTGGTTGAGATCCATTTGTTGTTTTTTTCAATACTTTTGGTAGGAAATGACCACTTTACAACTGGGAATGAACAAAAAGATCTGGAGATGCTCTGATCATCCCGATTTCTTCTTTGTCAAAGTTGCTCAGATCCCTACTCTTATCCATTTCACTGTTTCTAACACACCAGCTTTGAGGATTAAATGTTCTCTTGCTGCCTAATATATCCACCCGCTGACAGATCCCAATGGAATGCAAAAATCAACACTAACACCACTTTTACTGTCAGTGGTCAGAATATTATGGCTGATCAGTGCACATGTCTACTCTTTCATAATGCCATATTCATCTATTTAGTCCCAGAAACCCTCTAGATGTCCATAGATAATATACAGTAGATCAGTGGTTCCCATTCTTTTTTGTCTCTGACCCCATTTTAACACCACAGATTTGTGGCGACCCCAGACATTCAAAACGGAACTTTCTTTTTTTTCCTAAAATCAATTTGTTTTTGATCATGTAATAGTTTGCTATACTATGTTGCAAATAAATGTTAATTTTAGAGGACATTTAGTCTATATAATGTATATTATTCTGGACGGAGGCAGAAAAGCCAGGTGTAGATTAC
Organism: Apogon hyalosoma; assembly: GCA_037367295.1. Lineage (NCBI taxonomy): Eukaryota > Metazoa > Chordata > Actinopteri > Kurtiformes > Apogonidae > Apogon > Apogon hyalosoma. The sequence goes on from JAPQRP010000013.1 coordinate 27,851,356, forward strand.
TGCA
>JAPQRP010000013.1:27861636-27877877 GCA_037367295.1 Apogon hyalosoma
AAGGGGCGGGGCCAATACAGAGGAGGAAGAACTAGGGTATGTAAACTTATGATCAGGGTCATTTGGATAGTTTCTGTAAAATGAGAAAACACATTTGTTTGATAATAAATGGATTCACCAAACCACTAGCCACGAGTGAAAGAAGTGTTTCTGTATTATCATTCATATTCTCTGAAAAACGGACAAAGAATCCCAAATTCTGCTGGGGTATGTAAACTTATGAGCACAACTGTAAACATATGTGTATACTACTTTTGCTTCAGTAAGACATTATTAGGGTTTTAAGACACTCACATAAGGCTATAAACCAGGAGTGTCAAACATAACCCAACAACAGTCCACTTGGGCCTATGAAATGAATAAGAAAAGATATTAACAATAAATGGTGTCAAAATCATTTAATTTCAGACAGTTCATACAGACCAATTTGATCTCAAGTGGATCCGATCAGCAAAATACTATTATAATAACCTATAAATAATGATAACTCCAAAGTTCTCTCTTTGTTTTAGTGTAAAAGTTAAATTACATGAGAATGTTTAACTTTACAAGCTATCAATTCATAAAAACAACATCAACAAATGTGAACAACCTGAAATGTCTTAAAGCAGTGATATTTTGATTTTTTTAAATGGAATTATGGATTTTCAAACGTTTCCCTGTGCTCTACACAAACTGTAAATGCTCTGCTTGGGTCTGAACTCTTCATTCGTTCAACTCCACAGCTCCATTTTCAATCCTATTTCTGAGTAATGACACCAGAAAGGTGCTTTGGAGCGCTGGCCCTTTAAACGCACATGAGCCACTTCAGGCCCCGCCCCCTCCAGGTTGTTGGTTGTGCCGCTCTGTCCCGTTCAACCAACAGCTGAACATTTCAGGTAATGGGCTCCAAGTTTGGACATATTTTCAGTTTTTAGTACAACCGCTGCTGCTGACAAATAACTATGTCGTACTCGGAGAAATGTTCGTCGGAAGTCTGGGCCTTATGTGTGCAAATGTCGTGACGTGAACATAAAGAAGCACCTGGAGGGTTCGAATTCCAAGTTTTCGAACTTTTAGGGTCCAAATACACAAATAAATGAACCAAAGACTAATAAAAGTGGGTTTAACTAAATATGACCCCTTTAAGAAAAATAAGTGTCATTTTACAATATTTTTACAATATTTTGCCCGTTGCTAAATGTTTTGTGTGTATGTGAGTCTAAGCTGTAATGCACACGTGTAAATGATAAACTGAGGCATAATATTGCTACAGTTGCACTTGTTTTTTTTGGTTTTTTTTTTTTCAAAAATTTCAGGTAGTTCGTGGCCATTCATGTTATTCCCATTTTTTTGAGGGATACTCTGTAGACGTAAACATTTTCATCATGTAATTTTATTGTTTTTACTTGTCCAGCCCACTGGGGATCATATGCGGCCTCTAAGCTAAAATGGGTTTGACACCCCCGCTATAAACAAACTACACCTCTAATCTTCCCATTTGTAATTTGCTTTCGCACATATACCGATTTAGCTAAGGATATCAGCTTCTGCACACCAAAACTCCAACACTATGTCAAAACATTTTAAATATTCGGCCGCCTACACAGATTTCCACCTTAGTTTTACTGATAACACAGAGTATGTTATTAAAGACAGTGATACTGACGCTAATGTCTCCCATCACAGCTACAAAAACCACCAAACCCACTGTTATATACATTATGAGAAGGTTGGGGAACTAGTAGAAGTAGCCAGTACCAATACATGTGACCTAAGCTTATGCTAACAGTGATAAAGGTGAGACTGGGATCTTTTTTTCTTTACTCAAAACACATTTTCATGACAGCTCTCGTAATACGACAAAGTACCTAATACAAGATGTAGCTATTAAACAATAAGACTTCTTCAAGTTACATGCATCTACGTCAAGTCATTATGGATATGCAGTGTTTGACAGCGTTGGACCGGAACAGGGCAAAAATCCCATAATTATCTTTCTGTATGAGTCGAGTGGTCTGAAAGAACTGTAGAAAATCTACCCCCTGGCGTAGATGTGGGTTAATCACAAAGAACTGAGATTTGTAATTAAAGATCTTTGATTGCAGATTCTGTCATGTCAGACGTGACCTGGACACAGTTTTACAGCTCGGCTCTGCGTCTCGACATAGTCTTACTTTTTAAAAACGGCATAAAACATCAAGTAATCAGTATAGACACGCTATACCGTATGTCCCCCCAAAAAAATTACAATCGGACTTTCTGCAATGATAACTTTGAAAATAGTGAATCAATCAAAATGCAATTTCAGGGCAGGAAACTATCATTTATTACCGACATCTTAACACCTAAATCCCATTATTTTTGCTTCAGTGGTCACGGAGAAATGGGGATCTTTGTAAAAGCATGTCAGAAGGCCCTTCCCTCCAAGTTTTGTAAGGAGACGTGTTGTCCATTGTGTTCACGCCTTGTTTGTTTCAGAGTACCTGAACACAATGAACGCTCTCTGAGCAGGAGTTAGATCCCGACCAACCGTAGCGAATTTGCAGTTTGAGAATTGGATCGGTAAGAACCAAAGGGAAATGCTTGTCAACAGATGCTACCTTCTTAGGGAACGAACGCAAAATGGTAATTCAGAGATCGAGACATCTTTCGACAACAAAACCTCGCACGAGTACACGCCACTGATATAATGTTATGCACAGAATTTGAATTCATTCGTTAGCTGCCCTGTCAGTTGTGAGCAAAATATTTTCCTTCATGTGGATGCCAACAGCGTCCAAGTGCCAGACTTGGAAGAAACGAACCCATGATGCCACATTTCTCCGTGACCACTGAACCAAATTAAATGAGGTTTTCCACAAGATGTAGGGAACAAGTTATAGTTTCATACCGTGAAATAGCATTTAGATTGTTTCGTTATTTTGAAAGCTATCAATGCGGAAAGTCCGATTGTAATTTTTTTTGGGGGACATACGGTATGTTCAGTCTTTCAATATTGACAGAGAGTAGAAAGCTGCAGATAACAGATGTGAAACGTCAGATTATGTGGGTTTTTCCCCATAATTTTGGCTCCTGCAGGTCTAAACTAACTTTACTGAAGAGTGTGGCGCCAGAACTCCCCTGGTGGTCACTTACAGTACTGCAGCAAAAAAAACTTCACTGTGACCCTTAAAGTATTTTCCCTAAACCTTACAACAATAAACAACTAAAACTGTAGACGGGACACCTATAACATCAGGAAAGTGTATCTTCATAACATTTTTACCCTGCCCCCCTGAAAGAGAGGAAAGGGGTATTGTTTTTGGTTTGGTTTCTTTGTTTGTTTGTTTGTTTGTTTGTGTGCTCTAGCAGCAAAACTATTGGTTTAATTTATACCAAATTGGGTTTATAGATTGCCAGTGATCCAGAATAGATCTGATTACATTTTGAGGAAAGTAGGTCAAAGTTCAAATTCTTTATAAAATTTTAAAATCTTTTTGTTCCCCATTTACTTATAACAGATGAAATTTCAAATGGCTGTAGCAGCAAAACTATTGCTTTAATTTATACCAAATTGGGTTTATAGATTACCAGTGATCCAGAATACATGTCATTATATTTTGGGAAAAGTAGGTCAAATTTAAAATTTTTTAGGAATTTTTTAAATATTTTTTTTCCCCATTTACTTATAATGGGTGAAATTTCACATGTCTGTAGCAGCAAAAATATTGTTTGAATTCATACCAAATTGGGTTTATTGATTGCCAGTGACTCAGAATATTCGTGGTTATATTTTGGGAACTGTAGGTCACAGTTCAATTTTTTTTTATTAATTTTTTTGCTCTTTTTTTTCCCCATTTACTTACAATAGGCGAAATTTCAAAAGTCTATAAAAACATCAATTTTGTTTCAGTTTACTTCAAACTTATACGGATAGTCTGACATCGGCACACGCATAGACATGATGACATCAGCTGGATCGATGCCAAAATAAGCTACAATACGTGCGAGGGGCGGGGTTTGTCGTGCCTGGAACCGCTCGTTTCATTTACGTTAACATTTCAGTTTTATAACAAAGAGGTTCAATATGTGTTTAATGTTCTGAACACTAAGAGAATTTCCAAAACCAGTGCATTATCATGGCAATTATATTGGTTGTGATGCCCAAAGCACTTGCAAAGGGTGGAATTCACTGCAAGCCGCAGTGACAAGTAGAAAGTGCCAGTGTAATTTACATCCATGCGAATGTCATTTGGAGTTACTGCTGTGCGACACACGGCCACCTGTGACAAACAGAACATCAGAGTGGATGCTTCTGCAGAGTCTCAGATGTCCTGGGTGACATAAAATTATTTTAGGAGTCATACATTAATCAAACACATTTCAGAACGGCCTGAATTACAGTAATTTTCTGTTTTGACGGACATTTCAAAAGATTGTTTTACAGACGCTAAAGACTATAGAAGCAAGAAAGGTTTGTGATTGTGGAGAGTTCTGTGTGTGTTCGTCTGCTCGTTAAAGACGTGTAATTTGAGGGTTTTGCAGACCTTTCTTGCTTCTACAGTATTGTGCAGTTTCTGTTTTCATTACGGACCAATCTGTGGTTGAAATGTGAAGAAACACCTCAAATGCTAGAAACATGAAAGTGCAAACTGGGCTCACTCACACTTCTCAGATGTGTTTCAACCAACATATCATTAGCACAAAACCTTTTATGAATAGGTGCAGAAAATGGAGCAAATTGGAGGCACAAACGCTGCACAATTCCCTGCACAATTATCAGCCGCAATTACTCTTGGATCTGCACCTTTGTATCATTTGATGTATCACTATAATGTAGAGTCTGTGGTGCATTCAGCTCCAACAATACATCCATGCAAGTAACTGGTAACATTAGGTTTTGGTTCAACATACATAAGCCTGTCTCATTATTTGGATATTAACCCCAATCATAACATGTTCCTAAACCTAACCTAGATGTTTTTGCGCCTAAACCTCTGCATTGAATCTTGTGTTAAAAGCGGGATAGCTATAGTAAATATGGTTTTGTAGCTACTGTGGTTTGAGAAAATGTGCAGTTTTTATTGGAAAATATAGATTTTTACAGAATGTACTAGAAAAGTCAGAACACACTTTTTCCTCCAGATGCTGTATTTCCTTCCAAAGTTTTTCTGACGTAATTTTTTTTTTTTTTAGCAAAACAAACTAAAAATACATTTACTTCTTACGGAAGCATATTGCATTCACATGGAAAAATTAAAATCGGCTCTGTTTTTCTAAATTAACGAGATAATTATCTTGTAAAAACAGAGCAGATTTTTTTTTCATAAACCCATTTCTCGTAATTATGAGATAATTATCTTGTTAATTCAGAAAAAAAGAGCCGAATTTTATTTTTTCATAGTCTGTATGATCATAGTGAGTTTGTTCTGTGAGGTGTAACACTTTTTAATATGAAAACTGAATTTCCTACATTTACTGTCAACAACAGTGCTCATATTTGGAAGAGGCAATGGATTATTTTGCTGCTGAATTAATGAGATAATTAAACATATATATATATATCGGCTCTGTTTTTACAAGATAATTATCTCGTTAATTCAGAAAAACAGAGCCAATTTTTACTTTTCCATGTGAATGCAACGCGCTTCCATAACTTCTGCTGTAAAAATGTATTTATTTCTGCTGTCAGATGCATAACAAAAAGCCAGGATAAATTCATCTGTATTACTACATGGAGGAGTTTGCAAATATACTTCCTGTAGTTTTTTATGATTATGGAAAATTTGCAGAAAATTGGAGGCTTATGACACCTCAGTGGAGCTTTTTTCTGTCTAAGTGCTTTATTATATGCTTTCTCTATACAGCACAATCTCTGAAGTGCCTTTATCTAAAATAACCCGACATAACACTGTGTTCACATAGTCTCCATTCTCCCTCCTACTGCTGATTTTCTATAAGTGAGAAGATTTTTTTTCTAGCTCAGTTGAAACAGACCCCATGGAGGTAAATGGAGCCTGGTGGGAGTTATGAGCTGAGCCCTCAGCAACAAAGGCAATTATAGCAGGCTTTTCAAACTAATGGATCCAACTGAAGGCTCAGCTTCTCTGTTCCTGAATCACAACACCGGCTTCCACTGGCCCTGACACTCTGGACCAACTCACCACACGGCGGATGACCTCAACCGACCGCCGCAATTAAAAGACGGTCAGCACTTCAAAACCCGAGAACAATTTAACCGACTGCAGCAGATATACAAGCAGACAGCACTTAGCATTGATTCCGCTGGTCTTGACTGAAGCGTCATTTAACCAAGCTACACGCATTTAAATACTGAATGCACCGAGTCTTAACAAGCACAGATCCCGACATAATCTGAAACCACACATGGATCCTTCAACATCTCAGACCCGTGGGATGTTTTCTGATTATATAACGTCAATTTCCTCTGACTTACTTTCATCAGAGCCCGTGTTGTCCTCCGTGTTTTTAATGTAGTCATCCTGGAAAGAAAGAAAGAAAGAAAGAAAGAAAGAAAGAAAGAAAGAAAGAAAGAAAGAAAGAAAGAAAGAAAGAAAGAAAGAAGGAAAGAAAGAAAGAAAGAAAGAAAGAAAGAAAGAAAGAAAGTCAAAATCTTGCACGTACAATAATAAACAGCAATAAGATACCGTATCTATGCAGAACTATCCAAAACTATGATACAATGCACATCACAAATGAACAAACAAATCCAAACAGAAAAAAAAAACAAAACAGAAGAATAAAAACATAAAACACTGGAAGTTACACAATGCACAACACAACAACAACGACGTCAACAAGTCATGAAGAAGTAACCTCAAGAAAAGGTCGTTTTAAGTGGATTTTTGTTGTTTTTCTCCTTTTTTTGTTTTTTTTTTTTTTTGTATATTTTCTCTGACACATAAGTGCACCGTTAAGTTGAACTAAATTAAGCAACTGACGTCACCTAAACTCTGATTCTTCATAAGTTACACAATGATTTAAGACTGAGAGTGAAAATAATGTCTAGTTTTGTGTCACACTATAACATACATACAAGACCTTGTGTTATAGGTTATTGGGGAACATGTTAGTATTTAGTATTTATTTATATTCCTTCTATTTATTAGTTTCTGCACTTACTTCTTCAGAGGGCTGCACAGTATTTTATTTATTTATCTGTGTTATTTGTCTATAATATAGAAACATATTCAAAGTAAGATCTGCAATTTATTTTATACACTTTGCACACGACAATAGAAGATTTAGTCCTAGACTTTGGGTCTTTATTAAAACGTCTCAGTGTAAAAATGTGCTACGAGTGGAATTAATTTGCTTTCTTGATGACTGTGAGGTGGAAAGATGAATGTGACTGTATAGTAAATATGAAGGCTGAGTGTTAGCATAGCTTTATGTGAAGAACAGAAACTTACTAGACCGTGTATAATTAGAAGATGAAGGAACAGTGACATCATCTATTGATTTATAATGTTATTTTGAAGCCAGTGGTTTGTAATTTGGCCAGTGTTATGTTGGACTCAGAAATTACCATATTTGGACAAAAGGGGAGGGGTTGCGGTAGCACAAGGGGTAATGGGTGAGGTAATGCTAAATGCTATCATAGTGATTTGGTAAAAAAAAAAAAACAAAAAAAAACATCAACTACTGTTTTGTTGATGTAACCTATTAAATACAAAATACAGAGAAGCTATCAGGAAGAAATGAAGTTTTATTCAATAAACTAAAAATTCCAAAACTCCAACTCAGTAGACGTCACAGCCAACTCAACTCAAGATCTTATTAACGGAGGAATAATGAAAAGACGATTCACCAGAGACTCGAAATAATATGAATGAAACCACAATGAGTTCTGGGGAAAAAAAATTCAAGCTTTTTTCAGGTAGCAGCTCAACTCCATGTAACTGTACCTCCACGGCGATCAGGGTTTTTTTGAGCCGACCCTAGTGGCCATCAGCGATATTACAACTGGGTGCTTTTATGAAACTGGTTCCTACAAACAGGACATGGGGCTAAAAATTCAAACCAGATGTAGACTAATGTTATGAAGCAAGTTTGGAAGCACTTTGGGTCTCTTTTAAAAAGAAATATTTACTGAGATAAAAGAGAAACTATTTTTCAGATAAAACACATTTTTATAGTATTTTTATACGCAACTCCGCATGTAACACGGTGAAAAGGACACGAAAATTACGCGGTATTATTTTTTCGAATATCCCTTTATTCTCTCACAGGTACATTTTGGGAATTGAAGTAATTATGCAAGGCAGAGCGTTTCACAAAAATAACTGCTGTTGCAAAATCACTCGCGATTTATTTGTGTTTAAATGAGCAGGTTCCGCATGTAACGCCAGTGGACACGGCAGGTTACGCGCAAAACCTGGAATGAGACTGCCGATTCATGAAAAACCCACGTCTGGATTAGAAAACCCACTAGGATTGTCAAATTTTACACAGTGTCTTTATTTATAGTCTATATAAGAGCATTTACAGCCATATTTTCAGCTCTAACGCACTGACTCCTAGGTAGCTTTTCCTGTCTCAGTTTTGGTCACATTTTTGGCCTCAATATTTGATTAAAAATTCATTAATTTTGGGATGGCTTAGAGCAAGAGTGTAATTTTTTTGCATTTCTCTGAGGTCATCATTAGGTACATCCTGGCGGGAAATAAGTCCAAATTTGTCTTTTATTATTGAGCCTAAAAAGCTGGAAAAGTGCCCGATACCAAAATGCACCCAGTTTCATAGAAGCACCCAACTTTAAAATCCTTCTATATTGGCTTCATTTTGCCCTTTGCTAGAAATAGGTAAAACATGTAGCCTAGCTTAGCATAAAACTGACCAAACTTAGCCAACACCACTGCCAAGCATCACTTAAAAGAGGACCTGCGACAATAATTACTATTTCTGTGGTTTATTTTCTTTGCGCCCTAGGTAATATATGGTACTGAAATAAAACTTGTTGGATTTATTAGAAAACTTGATTGTGTTTCACTGTTTTCCATCGTCTCTGATGTTTGCTTGTTCATGAGTAGGAGTTCCTGAAGTAAACACATGATTATTGAGATAGTTGCAGGTCATAACTCACATGATATGCCATTATAACATGCTCATGATATCACAGTGACACTACATTAAAAAGGATCACGGTTCATGTGAAAGGTGTGAGCGGATACGGTTCAGATTATCCAAAGGGACCCGGTGCTGTTTGACCACGTTACATCCTGTTATTAGGCTGTTTACATGAAATGAAATACAGTAAATGCAGCCTCTGATAGAACAGCACAGACAAATCCTGTGAGAAGTTTATAGTTTATAGTACAACATAGTTTTCTGATAAATCCACGTGCCATTGCCGTATATTAGCGCTGGTCGTATCGATCTAAATATCGATAGTATCGATACCCAGGTGATTATCGGTATTGGATAAATACTAAATAAATAAATAATAATGAGATCAATACTTTTTTTTTACAGTTTCTCTTTCTCTTCTATACATCCAGTAAATTACTTACATTTCCTTACAGCTTTTCTCCATGTCTGTCTGCGCAAACAGTGCCCCCCCCCCCAGTCAGAGAACTGGGAAGTATTTTTTGTTGTGTTGTTGACATTGCTATATTTATATTTTTCTTACAATGTTGCTTTTCTGCTATTTTGCACTACTGACTTTTTTCTTAAACAACTGTGTGTAGTAAAAGGCAAATTATTTTATTATTTTTATACTGTTAAATTGTTTTATATCGTAGTTAGTTAATTAAAAAAAAAATGTTTATTTGCCTAAAATCTTGGTCCTGTGTTTTATCATAATCGTAATCAACTAACTAAAAGCAAAACCACAAAATTATTAGTGATCATGACATTTCAGGTGAAACGTATCGGTATGGACGATACTAGCCATGTACTTATTTGGTATAAGATCGATACCAAAATTCCCAGTATCGCCCACCCTTACCATATATTACAAAGGAACAAAGAAAATAAACCACAAGTTTAGCCCATTGATTTAGGTTCACAATATTAGCTCTCATAGGTTTAATCCATACAATGAAAATAAAAGGTGATGTTTTATGAAAAGGTTATGTTCCAGGCAACTGTAAAATCACCTCAAAAACAAAGCGATATATAGTTTTTTACAATATATCCACTGTACAGATCTGTAGATTGCATGTAGATTGTGTTAAACATTCCAACAGTCTCTCAGTTTGAATACTCAAAATAACTAAACTCAACATTCTACTAGTGATTCGCACCTAAGCGGAACATTATTTCTCGCAATTTTCTGTGACTGTCAATTACGTCGAGGTGTCTGAAAAGGAAACCAAAAATAAAACTAACTCCTAAAGTGCTGATCTGTTCCTTTTGTCCTTTTCCACTTTTCCTCAGACCCGCATAGCGTCATCCACTTGCTGAGCACTAGTTTGAATTGCTCTTTATCAAGAACCCCCGAGTGCAGTATTTTACACTGCAGATTTTTATTTCTCTCACCGATGTTATATTTGTTGTAAATCTGTCGTCTGATGTTGAGTAAGTGGCCGAAGCGCCGGCCCCGAAGCGTGAATGTATCATCGTAAAAACACTTGGAGTATCTTAACTCCTGCGCTGTTGTGGAGGGAATATTTGCAAACTAACTCTGGTTTTTAGATTGCGTCTCTGGTGACGTTGCGCTGGAATGATAATAAAAAAAAAAAAAAAAAAAAATCAGCGTCCCTTGCCGTATCCATGCTGACCCATTTCTCTCTGTGTCAGGACAGGGAGGATCAGCTATAAAGCGGTTACTACTCGGCAAGAGGCCCAGAGAGCACCCCGAGGATCAGGTCTGTTCAGTTTAACTCGGTCTTACTCCGCTCAGGGGACACGAAGACTGAGCTCTCAAGTCAAGCTGAACAAGTGTAGCCGAAGGCATCTTAAATAGTGTGCACAGAATGAGGAGTTAAAGAGACACACTTTACGTTGTTTTTAGGTTTTATTACATCGAATTTAGCCGGAGAGGAAACACAAACCTTGAGTCTGTCCACTACACAGTACACTTAAAGCTCGAACCACTTGTCAAGATATAGTGATTCAGACAGATAAAACTTCTGTCTACTTCTTGATGCAGATTTTACGTACTTTTAGGTGGGGATTTCCAAAACAAGATAAATATCGGTAATATATGTTAAAAGGTTAAAGGTTATCTCACTTTATTGCCCCCATATTACTGCATTTTACCCATCCTAATACACACACAGTGCTTGCATTAGAATTAGCAATTAGCATTAGCACGTACGTTATTCATTATGCACAACAACATCCATGTCCCACTTACACTGCCAGGTCATTTCCATAACTTATAATATTTACCAGTAAGTTTTTGACTCTTTCACATAAGAATATACCAGAGTATGAACCTAACAATGTTCACCGTGTTATTCAGGCCTTACGACATATGTCTTCAACAACAAACAAGAGAGATGTCAAACTGTATGTTTCTGTTGTTATGCTACAGCCGCATTTATGTGAAGGTTAGATGTAATATAAGCACTTCCTGTGTTTATATATTTCAAAGTATTATTTCTGTGAAGAGAAATTTGGTCTTTGTATTTTAGCTAGCCTAATACACACGTCACCTAGCGTTAGCAATTAGCACTTCAGGATCAGATATTCTTCAATGCCTTGGCTACTGTCATTAAAAGAAGAATTAATTCATGGCAGGGGAAAATAGAGGACTCAGAGGAAACCCACATGGTGTGGAGACAAACTCAACACACAAAGGTATGGGTCTGAGTGGGAAATGAATACCGAATCTAGCATCTATGACATGCTAATGTAGCAATACTGCTAACGTTATGCACGGATACAGATCAACTTTATTTATCCAAATGGCTGAATTTGTTATCAATCAATAAAGAAATAAAATCTAATATTAAGAGCAGAGATGTAACAGTGCTTTGTAGTTATGGTAACATTTCGACCAAGGACGCAAGGTCTGATTGTAATGAAATAATAAAAATGAATGCCATTTTTCCTGTCAGTGGTCAGAATGTTATGGCTGATCGGTGTGCATCATATGTTCTTTTATGTTTTCCATAGGTCGATACTAACTTGGCCCCTTTAATTGTGATAGTTAACCCTGTAAAGCCTGAACCATCAAATCATAAGGCCCTATTCCACCAAAATACCAGGAACTTTTATTACCAGGAACTTTTTTTACTTGGGTTTTTACCTTTTTTCAAATGTCAATTTCCATGCATGAGTTTCAATTTTGTATCATATTTGATACGTCGGGTCTCAATGCTCAAATATTATTATTTTTGAAGAAACAAAAACATAATATAACACAAACATGGCTAAAAAAAATTGGCAATTCCTTTTCAAAATTGGCAAAGTTCTGCCTCCTGACAATTTTGTAGCGTCACCAGAAAGGCCTCTGGGTCACAAATTCCTCTCCCCTGGTGGATTATCAGTGTATGACATGGTTCTAATTGTATACATCAGGTTTTTCAAGACAAAAAAAATCACTGATTATGTAGAGGGCGTCAAAACTCGCGTATCAAATAGGCCTATGACACGATCGGCGTTATAGGGTTAAGCTTTCCTAAATTAGTAAACAGAAAGATACCCTGGCAGTGTTGAACAGACCCTGTGAGCGAGTATAATGTGTCTTTTTTTACCTTTACACCTCATGCCACTAACCTCCTCCCTCACCATCCCTCATCTTCCGCCGTGCACTGTCTCTGAGGAATATAATCGATCACAAATATTGAACATGCTTAAAAAAAATCTTTGCTAGAGGAACTGGCTACAACTGGATGTGAAGACTCAGGAGCTGGATGTGTACACATAACACACTACACGATTTTATCTGCGGCGGCGAACGCCGACTGAGCACGACAGGAACTGAGATCACATTCATAATCAGTTTGACAGTCATTAAGTCTGTGCTCAGCGTTAGAGATGCTGCACTATTTCCACTAAGACGATTTTTAATTTTAAGGGGCCGTACCTTTTATAGATGCCAATTTATTTGTTTTGTTCATTTGTAACGGATTCAACTGCAGATTCCTCATCATTTTTAATACAATGCAAAAAATAAATAAAATAAAAGAGAAAGATGCTGGTAAGTTATTGATGTATATTCGTATTTTATTAATTTCATGCAGGTGTTTTTATGATGCATGAGTGAAGTTGGAAAATTGTGTCAATAATATAGTTAGTTCTTTTGTTTGAGCATTTGTAGCTGGGTTTTATACGACGCGGAATCTATGAATAAATATTGAAGAGTACCAGGAGGTGAAATATGGACAATGTAGTGGACACAAGCCAAGGCTGAGCTTCGATCTAAGGGATTTTTTTTTTTAAAGATAAGTGGAAAAACTGCAATTATCAGACATAAACCATGATGTCTTTGGCTGATGAGACATTTTGCAATTACTTGCTTTGGCGGATGATTGATGATATCAGGGTTCTTAATTGGACAGAAACTCTTGACCTTAATATCAATTCATCATGACATGACATGGTATCCAAGTGATTTTTTTCAATGATTTATTCTCTCTTGCATCTTGTTTTGTCTGATATTATTTATTCCATATTGCTCTGTGTATAATGTTATTTTTGTCTGGTTATGTCTTTTACATTTCGTGCATCTCATGTATGTAGTCTTTATGTAATTTTTTTCATTTATCCCCCGTTTTCATCTTTTTTTCTACCACAGTATTTTCATCTTCATCTGTTTTCATCATTTACACAACCTCCATCTTGTTATGTATTTGTCATCTTGTTTTAGTGTGCAGTTATATTATTATTATGATTATTATTATAGAATATATAGTCCTTAACAAGTTGCGAGACTTGTTATCTTATCTTAATTTTTGTCTTGTACATTTTCATCTTGTTTTGCAAATGTCTTCTAAATACATATTATATTATTACATTAATATTATATACTTTTATTTATTTATTTATTTATTCTTACAGTGTTTTCATTTTGTTTTTTGTCTTTTATATCTTTTTTTCCTATCTTGAGTGTCTTCCGCAATGTTTTCAAATCGTTTTCATCAACTGGATTCACTTTGAGGGGAAAAAAATACGTTGAAAATTAAAAAATTGAATCAACTGAATCACCTACATGTTTTCTAAGCTTTCCTAACTCCTTAATTACTTGGCATTTTATGTTCAGTGATCCGAATTTATTCATTTAGGTGTTTATTATATTGACTTGTAGAACGTTAATTAACTCAGCCGTTGCCTTTTTTTGCTCCAAAATATCACTCTTGTTCCAAAACAGCTAACTCTTGTAATTACACCTCTATTTCATTCTTTTATTGGTGGTTGTTCTTGATTTGTTGATGACACTGTACTGTTTTCCGCTGAATAGTCAGAGACAAATCCTCACTAATCTGAGCTGTAAAGACGTGTTTTTCTTTCTGCTCAAGCTGAGACGATAAGATGACACCTACAGCTTCACAGAGACATCAAATGCAAGACAAAGAAAAAAGCGTACAAAGAGTCACTAACCTCGACTTCCTGCAGCAGTGACACGCAGCAGTGAGGGAGGATAAAAAGAAAGGCATTGTTAGAGATTAAAAACACTTTACAGTTTTCATTTAGAGCTTCCATTCAGCATGCAAACAGTGGGTTGGTTTATAACAGTTATGGCAGCAGTTAAACTGTCAGCCCTTAATGCACGCTGATTGCAAATACATGCCTTAGTCTCGCTCCTCTCCGGGGACAACATAAGACATTCACAGAGGATTATGAGCGCCTATTAACTGAGGATGATCAGCTGCCATTTCTATGAGCTGGCAAGAGTCCCAATCACTAAGGGCTCATTCTGTGTTGGTGTTTACAAGCCAAACGCCAGCTTCCTGCCAACTCCGAAGTTGTGGATAAGCCGTGACATACCGGATCGGCCTTGGGAAAACAGGGAAATTTGTGGGAATCTTCAAAGTCAACAGACAGATGTGATTTAGATGTTTTTTTTTATAGTTGCTGCAGACACATAGTGCACATTTACTAAGCGTAGCATCGACAACACAGACAGATATAGCTCTTGTAAAGTACAACCTTGAGTTAACAGGGGAGTGACTGCTTTCCTTTCATTCCATTTCACCGTCTTGGCTTCGGTCCAAGGGCATTACACATCAATACCCACCGCAGCCTCTTCCTGTGCGCTTCATCATTCAATGCTCTGGTGTGTTTGAAAGAAATATAGCACTGCATGGTTTATTTCAGCAACTCAACCCAGTAAATAAACCTAATTCTTATACACACAGAGGCCTATACCTGTCTACTTAACAGTGCCGTGACAGCATCTTCATATATCACTACGAACAATTTACCGGCCACACAAGGACAAGCAAAAAAGCAAAAGGCGGGCTTTTAAAGGCCTGAGAAAGAATCCATCACGCAACAGTTGCAGGAGGACTTTCGCCTCCGAGACACTTTCTTAGAAGTAAATATTTTCTCTGTCGCAGTGAAAATGTCGAAGCGCTACATATACGAGAGGCAATATCGGTGTTTGTTATGCCGGGGAACCCTTCTGGATCGGAAGAAATAACTTTTTAACCGTGTCATATGTGATGTAAACGCCACAAGCCAGAGTTTAGGAGAAGAATAAAAACGATCTAGATCTTCAAACATCCATGATTGTGTCTTTAGCTGCTAGGTCTGAGCTGGGTCTGCACTAAAGAGAAGGATAAAAAGAAGAAAAGAATACACAACCTGAAACTACAAACAGATTAATAGATGGGCACACTTGTACAGAGGACTGGGGCCTTCAGTTGTTAGAGTCTCCTGAAGATTGACAAACTTGATTCCTATGCAATTTGAAGTGACCTTAACATCCTCCCGCTAGACAACAGAAGCCCAAAACAACAGCACAGGTCAAAAACAGAAGGACATTTACATACATTGACATTTTCATATCTCCAGCAGTCACGAATAAGTGTAAGAGTGGCCACGTGACGACACAGCAGACCAACATCCCATGTCAAACCAAAGATAAACACTGGGTTTATTCTTCTAACTGGCACACAAGGCTGTTTTGGCTCTTGAAAGACGTTTTCCTAACTGTAACCCAGTTGGTTTTATGTCTAAACCATGGCCAAGACATTATCACACTCTAAATACAATGGTTATTTGTTGCTTTTAATGGTATCTGCAGCATTTTTATGCATACTACACTGTAAAAAAAAATCCTGTTGCTTTTACGGAAAAAAACTGGCAGCTGTGGTTACCAGAGAAATACTGTAAGAAACACAACAAACCGTAACCATATCTAC
>JAPQRP010000013.1:27904843-27923708 GCA_037367295.1 Apogon hyalosoma
TTGTAAGTATGGAAGAATTGATGATATCTAACTAAATATAAAATATGAGGTCAGTCACTAGTTTAATAATGAATTTAGTTGATGTCCATGCAGCTCCCAGCACAAAAGAAACTCCAATAAAATAAATAAACTGCAACTGTAAATGAGCAAATCTCCCATAGTGCACCCTTAAAAGTTAAAAAAAAAAAAAAAGTTCTTAATCAGTCAGTAGCTGGAATAAGTAAAATGCAAAAATGTCCAGAGGCTGGAGCTCAAATGTGAGAATTCAGTTGGTTTTATTTGAAAACACACAAATCTCAAATGTGCAAAAATGCATGCAACAAATTCTTATGTCAAGGGCTTTTTTGTTGTTGTTGTTGTTGTTGTTAAGGCTCTGATTGTGACCTGAATATTTTGATTCTAGTACTTAATCACACTTTTTAACTGATTAATCTACTTAAAATCTGATGTTTTTCCTTCACCTTTGAGTTCTATTGCTCTATATTCAGCTCACATTCTGTTTCCAGGTTGCACGTTGACAATGAATGATTTTTTTTTTTCTGTTTAAAGTTGAACTGATGTTTATTTCTGCCTGAGTGAGAGCTTTAAAGCGCCCTCCTGCGAACTGTAAAAATGCAACCTTCTGCCTATGATCTAGGTCAGCCTGATCGTTAAAGAGGTGGATCATCGATTGATCATCTCGGATTCGCCACCAAGCCAGCTGCGAATGAAGATGGAAACACAAGCAGAGTGGCAACATTCATCGCTCTGCCTGCAGCAAGGCATAGAGGAGCTTCTCGAGCACAGAGCTGACTCTCAGGCAGATGCCACTATAAATAATGCATGAAGAATAGAGCCAGAAGAAGAACCTTGGAACCGCTAATTATTCAGCTCGACATTTCAGCAACTCGCAGAGAAGTTAGTGGCTAAAAAAGATGAAATTCACATTGTCATTGCTGTTGGTGAGCGTTAATAGACCAATGGAGAAGATGCAGCCAGGCTCTATTAGGAAAAACTGTAATCCAAGCGGTGTCCAATCACAGCAAGAAACTCAGCCACAGTGGAGAAAGGAAAGGGATTTTAAATATTTGGAGAATCTGTGGGCTTTGCTTCTGAAAAGCTTTCCTGCTGTTCAGGGCAGCCGTCGAGCTTCTTTTGCAAACTGCTATTCCAGCGAGCGAGGCTAAACATAAAACAGCATCTCCACTCAATTAAGAGTCACCCACGCTTGTGTTGGGAAGCCAGCGGGATCTCCTTTCTTCTCCGTTTCCACTGTGAATCGCATCCAAGTGGTCCAAACACTCGCAGCAAATCCCCCGCCGATATTCACCTCCAGTGGAAGACGTGCATGATAATGACAAGAAGACAAGAAAGCGCCTCTTCCCTCCACTTCTAGCATTTTGATCTCATTAGTGTGCAACAAGCCGAATCCCACAGATAGATGTGATAGGCCGATCTTCACATCCACACAGCAGAGCAAACCGAAGAAAACTATTCACTCATTTAGCTCCGATCTTAATTTCCAACCCCCGCACTGCCACTCACTTTTAATTGGAAACTGGCCTTATTATCATATTTCTACAATTGTGTACTCCTCTTACTTTAATTTTTCTAATTTTTCATATCTGTAATTACACTGGCAGTTAGCACTGAAGCGTAAATCCTGTGGGAGGCTAATAAACGGCCGAGGTTGATGACAGCAGAAAAATCCACAGCTGGCAGTGTGTCTTTGAGCTAAGCAAAGGAGCTCAGTGTCACTTGGGCGTCATGTTCGGTGTTTGTCTGCAGGAAAACAGAGTGAACCCCGATGAACATTTATCACAGAGACAACGCATTCACGTAGGTGCGGAAACCGGGCCAAACGCAGCAATCAACCCATTTACAGGGAGATCGCGGATAAATGCTGACACCGAGCTGCATTTAGATGACACTGTGCATTAGGACACCGTGGTGATTAAGTGATAATTTAGGTAATTATTTGTTTGTTTAAAGCAAGGGTATGCAATTTTCCAAAGATCGCATAACACATCCCTCCATTAAAATGTACTTTGCTTCTTATGAAACATTTAAGGTGGTTCAATGTTCATGTTGATATACAGCTATGGAGAAAAAAAAATCCACAATTTAGCTCCAAACAATTGAAAATATTTCTAACAGTTTCCAGTAGTGCGTTTGCAGATGACAGTAGAAGGCAGGGAGCGATTTTCTAAATGGAAAACAAACTAAAAATGCCTCTGGGTTGAGTCTTATGCCGCGTTTCCAGCTCAACTCGACTCAAACTTTTTGCGTTTCCGTTATGTAAAAGAACCCGGAATCTGGTACCCGGTGCTGCTTTTTCAGTACTTGCTCTGCCGAGGTTCCAAAATGGGTGAAGAGATACTAAAATGTGACGTGTAAACACTGCAGACCACCGAGAGAGTCCACTCTGCGTCACTGCGTCATCAATGCACGACACACCATTACAAAAAAAAAAACAGATTCGGAAGTTTACGGTAAACATATTGGTAGGCTTATCCGTAAAGACAACCCGCAAAACGACACCGTGGTCGGTCGAGGAGGTTCAGACACTTCTGTCCTTGTTGGACGATGAAAAGACGGGGCAACAAGCAACAAGTGAGTTTATTAGCAACTCTCTGAGCAATGACGACCAGGTGCTCTAAATTCGGTACTATCCTATAATGGAAACGGTTTCCAGGAATGGCACCTGGTACCCGAGTCGAGTCGAGTCGAGTCGAGCCGGTTCCGCGTAGTGGAAACACAGAATTAGCGTCACTCTAGTCAATGAATGTAGCCTCTCAAACCCACTGCCGTTCCATTTGTGTTGCCATGGTAACGCTTCAAGGCTTGAAGCAATATATACATTCCATACATTCGCGTAACCACAAGAACGTCCACCACAAGCTCAACAAAACAAATTTTCGGGAAACAGAACACAAGCCAAACAACAAGCACTTACACGGGCAAATGTCTAAAACAAGCTAACAGTCTGAGACAGGCGTATGCCGTGAATAATTTCGTAAAACAACAGACTAACGCAATAAACTTTGTAGCGCAAAGCAGATCCAACAGAACAAATGTTATTCGCAGGAAACAATGGTCACGAATGTGCTGTTTTGTGATCATAACTCAGTTTATATGTATGCAGCTTATACTATCAGCTAATCCATTGTCTTGTGTTACATTGAAATGGTTCCTACTAGAAACAAATGCACTGGGGTTTAACGGGTTAAGAAACTATTCTTTTATCAAGTAGTAATAGTTGTTGTTAAAGAAGGGGAAAATGCAAGAAGGTGAACCCCAGAAAAATGGCTTTGTTTCAACTGCATTTTGTACAATTTATTCATTATGTAAAAAAAAAAAAAAAAACACCACTAAGACTTAAATCGCATTTAAAGTTACACAAAAGACATAACAGAAGATGATGATGAAGAGCGTAAGAGTAAATATGTGATGGAATAAACCTAATTTTCAGTCACTTCCATGTTATCAGTGGGCTTCGTATCTGTATTACATTTATTCATAAATGTATTTATTATATTTGTTTGGCCTATATTCCCACTATATATGTGAATAATAACAAATAATGTGAATATTACACTTCATGGTGACTTTTCTAAGTTTTTGCACAACAAATGAAGGCATCGATCACATAGTGCAGAACAAACATCACATCACAACAGCAGTGGATCTGTTGGATGTTTGTCTTTGTAGCCATCCTGTATTAAATGACAGAAGGATGCTGTGTGGGCAGCTCAGCCAAACGTCAGGAGAGTGAGTGGATTATGTAGATTACTTTTGGATGCACCTGAGTGGTTGCATTTGGGAGAATTTCTCTATCCTGTAAAATGAGATGTACCCAAACTTTCCACGTTTTTTTTTTTTTTTGTCAAGCACGCTCACATTTTCTGAATCTATTCTGAACTTTTGAGAAAGCGTTGCAAATGATTCTCCTGGTGTGAGCAGTTTTGGGCTACAGCTATAGATTATTTTTATATTTATATTTATTTACTAATTATTTGTTATGTCTATACATTGTAAGAAGGGATTTTCAAAGCTCAAGTTTGATCCACAGTTTGAAGATATTCCGTTTATTGTCACAGAAGAGGAAAGAAATAACAAATATTCAAATATAATGAGCTGGAATTGAAGAATTTTTACATTTTCCTTAAAAAAACGACACAAACTAATGATCAATTATCAGAATAGATGTTGACTAATTTAATTGCTGACAGCTAATTGAGTTATGCAGCTTTAATCATATTTTCTAGTCATTTATGTCTCAAAGTATGACTATAATCAGGACTTGGGATAGTTTTAAGAACCAATTTACATTACAAGAAACAAACACAGAAATTACATTCATTGTGTGCATGTTAAACGTGTGCATCCTTGTGTTATTTTGGTGACAATGTGCATTTTTTAACCCATATAGACCCAGTGAGACTTTGGTAGCAGTTCCCAAATGAATTTTTCCTCTCTATTTAACCCTTCTGAAGGAACTTGTCATTGCTTATCATAATATTATCTTCTTTGTTTTGCATTTTTAACTGTAAATCATGTATTTTCCTAGATTTAATTTCCCATATTTAATTAGATGTTCACGAAAACTCAAAGGTTATTATATCAAAACAAAGAAAATTGAAGAAAAAGTGACTTTTTTTTTGGTAAAATCTATCATTAACTGAACACAAACCAAGTGTTTCCATCCACTGTCATTGATCCAACTCCACGGGTTTTACCGGTGAATCGATGTTGTAGATGACGACGGTGTTTCCACGGTAACTACGAAGCCTCTGAACGTCCAAATGGGTCATATCTGATGACCATGAAAAGATTTTTATACCAATTATTTACATGTATTGATAGGATTAGTGGATCAACAGGGATTAAACAGTTAACTCAGTAGATGGTTTTGGTCGCTAATGGAACTTTGGGTCTTTATGAGTTAATATTGTGCACAAACATGATCCATATATAACCGCGTGTATGTATTACATGCATGTAAAAGTCGGCTTAATGTAGTGTTTTTCTCCCTTGCGTGCAGGATGTTTTCTCTGTCACTGTGAATAATGTTGTTGTAAAATAAAATAAATAAGTGAATCTGAGAGGGAAGTGAAGAGCACTGACGTATGAAATGAAAACTATTTGTGCAATTTTCCAAAGATTGCAAAATAACAGACTAACACAAACAAAAACCTAAGCAATAAATGCACCTTTGCTTAATTCCCTGTTATCAGTGTTTTTGCCCAGCCAGCACACTGAGAAGCTTGGGTACAATTTAAAGAACCCCTCATTGTGATTCAATTATCACATTTTCTGCAGTCCTAAATTTAGCTAATTCCTAGCCACGAGTGACATTCAGTCGTTTTTTTTTGTTTTTTTTTTGTTGCCCCACTCTGTGCTAATCTTTACAAACCAAAGAACCAGAGGAACCATTTACCTGAAAAAAGATCTAGCAATTTCCCCCTCATTAAAAATATAGCAGGCGGTAGAAGCAGGTGTGAGCCTTAAACAGCCCTCTGTGGTTGGCTGAAAGGCTGCGCTGCCCCTTAATAAGCTCCTTCAGACAGAGATGAAAGAATCCGACCGTGGATGAACAGCTCAGTATTGTTCATTTGAGTAGGCGGCATGAGCTCGCGCGGGGCAGGCCACGTCCGAACCGGCCAGAATGCAACGCAACGAAACCACCGACGTCTCCAGTCACCGCTGAAATTCTTACCCGATGAGCCCGTGATCATTAGGACGGATGCAATTAGCTAATTACCGCCACTGAGCTTCATTTACAGAGTTTCTGTTTAGGTGTGCTCTGCGCAAAGGAACATGTGTGGGAAATCTGCATCAGAAGATCTTGATGTCTTGACATTTGCAGTGTGTCATGATTACAGCGTCAACAGTGATGCCACTTATAATGGCGCTTGTACAACAGCCTGAAACCTGCTGTGGATTATCCAACACCTCCTGCCTCTGCAGCTGTTGGTCTTATTGTTCTGCCTTTCAACATTTCCTCATTATGTCTCCATGCTGGATAATCATATGTACACGGGTCCAATTTAACCACCAGTCAAATCAATCAAACCGGCATCGGTGTGTTTATAAAACCCACACAGCGTATTTTTATTCCGTACCGTATGTCACACTTTTGGATTTTTACAAACAGCTCGTAAACAAATATGACCCCTTAACATTTCAGATGGTGTATCTCGCTGCCCAGTGCATCAGAAAATAGTCTTATCTGGGCAAAAACACGCCGGCTCTGCTCTCTATCTCCTTATGTTATCGCTTGCTCTCTTGTGATGAAGTCTTACGGTGCACTTGAAGGAAAATAAGCCAGAGCACAAACTTGGCAAGAAAAATTCCCATTAAACCCAGATCATTCTTATTGAAGTAAAACCTCTTTGTCTGCTTGTCACTAGTTTTGCTATCGTACTTTCGACTGGCGCAATACCACAAAATTGAGCGTCTAACAGCGAATAATTACTGAAAAAAATCAGAGAGCTGACCTAACCAACTACAAGCAAAACAGACTGCTGCTCACGCTGTTGAACCCAAAGAGTTTTTCACAACCGTAATATTGTGAATCTTCATGGGCATTGTGCTTTGATTTTTTTCATGAGTCACCTCTCAAATGTCAGCTCTTGATCCGTCTCAATTCATTGCATCCTTGGTTTTCTGTATCACTGCACATTAATACAAGTAGGTAGATAAAGCTGCACTCGTTCTCATTTCTAAAGTTCTTTTAACCCTTTAGCTGTGTTTGTGTCTGTGGTGAGTTACTTTATTTTTATTTATTTATGTATTTTATTTTTGTGTATGTATGACTTATTTTAAATGGTCATAAAAATTCAGCTGTTTGCTCAACAGGAGATATTTTACGTGCTGATAGAAAAGACCTTGTTTTTTCCATAGACATCTGAGCATGCTCAGTGCGCCCCCACCACCGGTGCAATGGGGGGTAAAACACAGAGCAGTGAGTGAGACCGAATCACAATAAAAACAGATCGCTTTGGCTTTTTTTTTTTTTTTTTACACCGTTTTCGTTGTGTTTGTTGTTTTTTACTGTTATTTGCAGTGTTGTCACGATTTTCCTTTTTTTTTTTTCTTTACTATGTTTTTACAGAGTTTTGAGCGTGTAACTGCTTTTTGGAGTTCAACCAGTTGCCTAACAGTGCCAAAACAAAAACTACTGGGCCAAAATTCAAGTCCTTGTTGTTGTTCAGTGTGTTCCAGTTCACAGTTCATATTCAACATCCTAAATGTCTTATTGATGTACATTCTCAGTGCCTTATTTAGTAAAAACCTGTACATTTAAATTCCTCTCTTTGTCTTTTTCTGTTCTCCCACCTGTTTTGACCCTAAAACACACAGTAAAACAAAACCACTTAAGAGAAGGAACACAAGCGCGTACAGGACACTTCTACAGCCCTTTTCACTAAAATAATGTCTCAGGGGTTAAAGGGTTAACCCTGTAAAGCCTGAACCATTTAATCACTGACAGAAAATTCCAGTTCTTTGAAACCGGAGCCTTTATTGGTCCTTCAGAACAACCAAAAAACATTTTTTCAAATATCATTTTCCATGTATGAGTTTCAATTTCGTATCATATTTGATCCATCGGGTCTCAGTACTCAAATATTATTATTTTTGAACAAACAAAAACATAATATAATATAATTCAAACATGTCTAACAAATTGGAGATTCCGTTTCAAAACTGCCAAAGTTCTTCCTCCTTCCTCATTAATGACAGTCTTGTCGTGTCAATGGAAAGGCCTCTGGTGAATGAATTCTTTCCCTCTGGTGGATTATCTGTGTATTGCATGTATCTAATTGTATACATCAGATTGTTAAAGAAAAAAAAAATCACACTAATCACATAGAGGGTTTCAAAACTCATGTATCAAATATGATATGTTTGCCGTTACAGGGTTAAGACACCCGATGCATCGTTTCAACACCAGTATCTGTAAATCCTCACCGGCCTCATGATCCACTATAATCCTTGATCAATCTGTTACTTTATACTACACCATCATCAGCAAAGATATACTGCCTTACCGTATTGGGTAATGCAATAATGTGGCCTTTCTTTGCTTTAGATAATAAGATCATATCACATTCCAAGTCTAATTAGAATACAAATGCATCCACAGTACATAGCAGATAAAGGATGGGAGTCGAGAAGTGGTTCCATATTGTCTGATCCACTGTAACTGTACCCCCCCCCCCATCTTATCTGTTCATATAATAGATGCAAACGTGTTTTTCTCCAACTGCAAAACAATACATTCAAACTGCCGGAAGTATGCAATGAAACAACAGCTATGAAGAAGAAGCGGTCCAGAACGTGGCAGTCTAACGACAGTGCTAGTCTGGAAACGGATCTTTTCAACTGTGATTTCAGCAGATTTCTACGTTTATCGGCAGCTTCTCCTCACAACATGGATGTAACAAACTTGCGCTGTAACACGAATACAGGTATTAAACTTCTTAAGTGCATGTAAATAATGACGATAAACTCATGGGAAAAAATATGGACAAATATGTTACGACGCATCACATCTAAAGCTCGTAAGACTTCCTTTATATTATCGTAATTTAATGTTCATGTCGGTAATTATGACGACAAATGTCAAATCAATATTTCTCTTATGTTTAAATGCTGATTTTTCTTTCTGAGTAAGAGTTGCCAAAACTAGACGGTCAAATTATTATTTATCATCAGTATGTGACAAATATTTACATTTGCACTATTTACACTGATACATGTGTGTTTAAAACTGTATTTTTGATTGTATACATTATATATTTTATATTTTTTTAATACACGTCTGTATCTTTGTGTTGTTATTTAGACATCAGTGCATTTTCGCTGGCAGAGACCACCTGCGACTAGTGTAATAACAAGAAAGCCTATTCTATTCCATATTTCAGAAATCTAGAGGTAGAACGTGTAAAACGATTACAACTAGAAAAGCACTCGGAGAGCACAGACCTCCGCCAAGGCAGATCAGCCCCTGCCCCCCCGATCACCACCAAAATTTAATCATTTGTTCCTTGTTCCAATATCAACATTTCCTGAAAATTTCATCAAAATCCTTCCATAACTTTTTCAGTTATCTTGCTAACAGACATACAAACAAACAAAAAGACAACCGATGAAAACATAACCTCCTAGGCGGCGGTAACGACAACACAAAATTTTGCCGCGTAAAATTTTGTGAAAACCCACCAAATCATTTTGTAAGTGTAGATGAACGTGTGAACACAATAAACCCTCAAGACAGAATAAAAATACTAGTTCCATCCTATTTTTTTATAGCATTTGTCATTATCAGTTTGTACCCCTGCCTACTGTTAGCAATGAAACACCTGATTCCAACGTGTCCTGGGTTATTCTTTACTGAGGATCCCCATTAGCCGACGCACAAACACCCCAAAAAAAAAAAAAGAAAAACAAGGTTCAGGATGCAAAATTACAGAATGCAAATCCAGTTACAGTATAAAGAAAGGAGGAAAAAATAAATAAATAAATAAATAAAAACAATTCCCAATAATGGTAACATAAAAAGATTAGTAACTCTCAAGCCTGAATAGTGACTTTACATGTTTTTTTAAATGCGGTCTTACTTGAAATGTTTCTAATATTTAAAGGAAGAGTGTTCCATAAAGAAATAACTCTATATATAACAGTGCTTTTCATTGCATTAGTTTTTGGGCGTTTTAATGTAAGTAGACCTTGAGCTGCGGCTCTGGTACTCTTATCCTTTTGTCCATATAGTGTACATTAATGGAAAAAATATATATATATTCAATGGGAAGGAGGAGAATGTGGAAAAGAGGCCAAAAGTTTTGCTGGAAATTTTGCAATTTTTGGTAGTTACGTAGACAGTTTTTCACATTTCATGCTGCGATACATTATTGTATATAAGTAAAAGCCTCTGTTTTTATGTATATAGACTTTATATGTACATAGAGTTTCTGTTATTTTACTTTTCTTACATTCTTTGTTACATTTTGTATTTATCGTATTACGGAGATGGAAAAAAATGCAAATAAATAAATAAATAAATAAAAATCCTTGTATGTGTTTACGTACTCGTTGAATAAAGCTGATTCTGTCACACGGTTCAACTACATTTCTGACAATATCTGATTTTGTCCCAGATTGTCTTTGGTTTCTTGGGACAACAGCTGCCTACGACAGCTGCTCTGTGCAACGTGGGATCACTGTTCAAAGATATTGTCATTTTTTTCATGTTTTGCCCGGGACAGAACAAGATCACACAGTGTTAACCCTTAAAACGTGGCTGTCGAACTCATTTTAGTTCAGGGGCAACATTTTAAATGAGTTTGGTCTCATTCGATGCTAACGCTAGCTAGCATCCACCGTTTGATTATCTGCTTATTAAAAGTAAAAGGTCCCACTTACCTTTATACAAAAGATGTTTTTGTAGATTTGTACATTACTTTTTCTTCCACATGTATAATAAAACTAACACGACAAGAGTTTTTAATTATTTACCTGAAAGTAAAACCCAGGCTGAAGGATTTGATTGCGGAGCAGCTCAACTATTCTGTTGTCACAAAATAAATTCATTATTATAAAGAAAGATATAAAGAATTGAATAATGTTGTATTGATAAATATGCTGCAATTGTTGAAGAAAAGTGTTCGACTGTTGATGTTTGTTTGTATGACCGTACTACCGCGATCATTTTGTTGTGCATATTTCAGTTACTGCATTATGTACTAGTTGTGGGTTGAATGCTAAAATTAGGAAAAATATATTGTTTGATTCATGTATTAAGTTAGTGATAAAGGTGTAAAAGCACTTGAGGAGTCGGATTAAATAAGTTTATGCTTCTTCCCTTTTCGCCCGTGCAAAATTTAATACTTGAAGATAGATTCTGTACATTTAAATGTTATTTTGTTTTCGTCTTCTTTGCTTGGTTTTGTTTTATTTTGTTTCTTTGCATGTTCGAAATTAAATAAATAAATAAAGAGAGATCAAATATAATAAGTGAACTCACAATGTACCCACAAAGAAACACATAAAAGCTCATATAGGTTATATATTGTGTTAACTCATTTCTGTATGTAGAAATCACACAGTGTGAGACTATGGTTTCGACCAACTCTATATTTAACGTGTCATGAGATCACTTTTGTTATGATTTGGTGCTATATAAATAAAATTTGATTGACCGATTGACAGTAAATTAACATGGACCTAAAGCAGAGATTTGTACCGAGATTGTCAGTGTATAGAAAAAATATTTAATTAATATTATATTTGTATCGTTTTTGAAACGTTTTGAAACCATGTGACATGTTTGAATGTATTATTTTTATTCGATTGTTTTATTTTGTATTTTGGTTTATTGTTCTTATTTTTATTGTTTTTAATCGTACAGCTTTTTATGTTTTTAATCTATTCTTGTATTTTATTCTTTTATTTTGGTTTTATTTATTCTTCTTTACAGCACTGTTTTTTGTACAGTTGTTGTATGTTTTTTAATCTATTTTTGTATTTTATTTTTTTATTTTACTTTTCATTTATTCTTCTATACAGCGCTGTTTTTTTGTACAGTTGTTCTATGTTTTTTAATCTATTCTTGTATTTTATTCTTTTATTTTGCATTTTATTTATTCTTCTGTGCAGCATTTCAGTCCACTGCAGTTGTTTTAAAGTGCTTTACAAATAAAGTTGGATTGGTTTGGATTTTATTTTGTACATTTTTACTATAACAATAAATATTATATCATTCTCTCAACTCACTTTAAAAACAGCGCACGCCTGCCAATGATGTCAGAGTCTTTATGATGTCACACACAACCTGAATTTATAAATATGGATTCAGACCAGGGACCAACCTTCCACACTAATAAAACAGCTAAAAAAAGACAGCACAGTTCATTCACCCTTGATAAAATCATTTCTCAAACAAGTTTTAGAGCAGCTTTGGATCAGTTGCTAGAAAATAAAGAGCTCTTGAATAACAGAGTTACAAAAACGGAGGAAGAAACCAAGAAAAGACAACCAGAGACAAAAAAAAAATCTTCTCCTGATACAGGAGGATCTGGAGATCAGTGGAGACTTTGGGGGATGAAAATCAGCTCCTCGACACTAAGATTGTTGATCTTCAGTCCGGAGTTAGAGAAAAAGGTGCAGAAATTTACTATCTTTTTTCCCCAGTTGATGCTTTTTGCACAAGAACCTGAGATCTGCAAGTTGTGAAAATGCAACTATCATCAAGAAATTGACTCGGTTCTAGACTTTTACACAAACGCTGCAGGCCGAGATTGAAGACTCGGCCTCGGAAAACCTTGAGCTTCAGGGTCACGTGGATAGGTACGACTCAAGGCGAGAGCAGAGAAGCGTGACCTTCAGGAGAAACTTGAAGGACAAGCAATGAAGCACCTGAGTGGGCGCGAGCAGTTTAAATCCACCAGAGATAAAGACGTGGAAACCATCACGTCTCTAAGGTCTGCTTTGAACAGCGACCAACACCGTGTGATGGAGGCTGAACACAGTTTCGTGATTATAGACGAGCTCCTGGAGGATAAACCATCTCACGGAACTCGGAGAGGATGAACTTTGCCACATCACCTCCTTGAAAGGCACAACTGTAAATCAACAGCTGCTGGAAGAAAGTCAGGAGAAGATGTTTTGTGACGCGGAGGCTTTCACGAATGACCCCTGAGCTGCGAGAAACACCTGAGGAACCTGAAGGCGCTGTGGACCAGTTAACTTCTACATGGCCTAGAAGTGGTCCAAAATGGGGCAGGATAACAACGGTCCTACTCAAATTATTATTTATCATCAGAATGTGGCAAATATTTCAGAAATCTAGAGGTAGAACATGTAAAACAATTATAATGATGATGCAACACTGTAAAAGAACATAGTGAAAGGAGTTGTATGGTTCAGAACTGGAGCTGTGATGGCTTTTATTTTATTTTATTTTATTTTTTTTACCTGAAGAGCCCAGCTAGAGACTGGCATTGCAATTTACCCTAGGTTGTAAATACTTCAGTCTGTACACGATCTATACAGATTAATAAACACTAAATAAATAAGACTAGATGGGAACTGACATGCACATATTTGTCAAATTTATGAAAACACTATATAACTGATGGGGAAAAAAACAAAAAACAAACCCTGTACCTGTTTCCAGTGTAGGAAAAGGTTTGGTACTTTATACTGAAATGGTTTATAGATCAAATGAAAGTTGAATTAACCTGTAGTGAAATATACATTAGTTGCAGCATCTACCTTCTGTGTTGTAACATTTTTGAGAAACAGAGTACATTCAGAGTAATTTAAAGAATGATGATTTGTACGAGACAAGACAAACAAAACACCAGCAATGTGCAATTTAAACCCCGCCCCCTGAAGGGGAGGAAAGGGGTATTGCTTTTGGTTCGGTTTGTTTCTTTGTTTGATTGTTAACGCTCTAGCAGCAAAACTATTGGTTCAATTCATACTAAATTGGGTTTATAGATTGCCAGAGAAACAGAATAGATGTCATTACATTTTGGGAAAAGTAGGTCAAAGTTCAAATTTTTTATGATTTTTTTTTACATCTGTTTTTTTCCCATTTACTTATAATGGGTGACATTTTAAATGTCTGTAGCAGCAAAACTAGTGGTTGAATTCTTACCAAATTTGGTTTATAGATTACCAAACAGCCAGAATAGATGCCATTACATTTTGGGAAAAATAGGTCAAAGTTTCAATTTTTATTAATTTTTTAAATATATTTTTTTTCCCCCAATTCACTCATAATGGGCAAAACTTCACATGTCAGTAGCAACAAAACTGTTGTTTGAATTCATACCAAATTGGGTTTATAGATTGCCAGTGACCCAGAATAGATGTGATTACATTTTGAGAAAAGTAGGTCAAAGTTCACATTTTTTATGAATTTTTTTAAACTTTTTTTTTTTCTTCTTCCATTTACTTATAATGGGCGAAATATCAAATGTCTCTAAAAGCATCAATTTTGTTTCAGTTTACTTCAGACTTGGTACATATATAGAGGCAGTTGATATGCTGACATCAGCACATGCACAGACATCATGACATCAGCTGTATTGAAGCCAAAATAAGCTACAATACGTGCGAGGGGGCGGGGTTTGTTGTGCCTGGAACCATTTGTTAAGAATTTTTTCCCTGCACAGGAAACTGATCAAGAATCAGTAAAGAGAGCGGACTCATTAACAGCATCCAACACCCAGTTTCCACACAAAAACGTTACGGATGTTGTGGATCAATGCACCGACATATAAGAAACCCACTCACACATCCATTCATATCTACTCAAAAACAAAAAAAACTTTGTAATATTCCAACTTGCATGATGTACCAGTTTGCAATTCAATTCCAGACTCTCCCCCAGGCCTTTTCTGCTGTTGGGTGGGTGGGTGGGGCTGGGGGACACACCTCCTGCATCCACTTGTCACTGACCACGAGCAGCTCCTCTCTGTCCGGCTTTGATAAGCCGATCTGTCGGAGGTGATACTCATCAGCGATGAGATCAAACAACTGTTGTGTTGTCAAGGCAGAAGCTCAGATCAGAGCTGTTGCTAACCTACGCCTCCTCAGAGATCTCTCCATCCTGATTCATGCCACAGATACCACAAAGCCAGGAGCATTCTACAAGTCCGCCACGCCCAACAGCACAGCCTCCTGACCTCTGACCCTGTTCTCTGCTTCCTCATCGCCGTGACAGAAGAGAGGGAAAAAAACAAAAAAACTACAGCATTACATGAGCTTTTTCTCTAGCGGTACAAGGCTGATCTCAGGTTATCTGCTGATACTGAGTGCTGATCTGATAGCAATAAAGGAGACAATACTGTGCCGCAGTGACTGCTGTAGCATTCAAAGATAATTAACTGACCTGCTGTGACTGTATGAATCGGAAAAACATTTCACTACTCACTCACATCTGCTCAACCGTTTAAATCAGGTCAGTATCTGCGCTGATACTCATCCTTTTATGTTCTATTTTAATCATTATAAATCATACCCATGCATCTTGTTTGGGCCACCTTCTATTAACTATTAACTATTAACAGAGGCTATTTCATTATTATTTCTTTAATTTTTTTTTTTTTTTGATTTCTTGGGTGCCTGGTCACAGATCCAGGCAAGAAATGTACATGCAGAAATAAAAAAAAAACAAACACAGAGGAACAGAAAGACTCCAATCAGATGAGACGAATTGAAAAGTTCAAAGACGGGCTACATCTGTCACATTTTTGGTACGCAAAGTCCGACACACACCAGAAAACCACACCTATATTTATCATTTCATCCATTAGCAGTAACACTCTATATTTTGCCACGTCGATGGGAACATTTACACAAATATTCCACATAAAAGCACAAAAATAATCACATTCCACATTCCAGTAGGGCCGTCACAGCAATTGTAGCTGTCATACAAATAAGTGTGATTCATCTGTCTCTTATTATTCTCCTCTAGTATCGTGTAAGGCTAAGAGTAGTTTATTCACACACAAACAGTTTGGCACTGAACACCAGAACAGAGACATAAAATTTGGCCTTGCAAACAAACATTACATGGTGCAGATATAACAAATAACTTAAGTATAACAAGCTTATTTCTGAAAGAAACAGCCAAATGACTGGCAAGGTTTAGAGTTTTGGGATGTAACAGTCAGTGGCGCTAATCCTCCACTCAGGTGCCGTTAGGGGGCGCTACCAGATGACGTCAGCTCTTAAAAATTGTGATGTAAAATGGCATTTCTCTTACTTTCATCCTAACAGGAGATGCTTATCAGGATTATAGCAGGTATCTCCAGTAATCCCAATGAGATTAAGTGCATTTTATCTGTCAGGTAGGCTTTTCCCTGTGACTTCAGAGAAATATAGCCTTTTTTTTTTTTTTAAATCAAGATATAAGACTCTGATCATATTGCAAAGCTTTAACCCATAAAGACCCAAACAGCCACTCATGACCAAAACCGTCCACTGATCTAAACTGTTTAACACCTGTTTATCCACTAATCCTATCAATGCATGTCAACAATTGGTGTAAAATACAGTTTGTCGTCTTTTCATGGTCATCAGATATGACCCATTTGGACGTTCAGAGGCTCAGCAGTTACCATGGAAACACCGTCATCTTCTACAACACTGATTCACCAGTAAAACCCATGGAGTCGGATCAGTGACAGTGGACGGACACACATGGTTTATGCTCGCTTACTGATATATTTGTTGAAAATGTCACTTTTTCTCTGTTTCTGATGTAACAACCTTCGAATTTATTCTGAGCTTTAATGAACATCTGGATGATTAGCGGATTAAATACAGGAAAATACCTCATTTACAGTAAAAAAACACTAAATACAAAAGATATTATTATCATATATGGTGATAAATCACTGAAGAAAGGTCCAATAGAGAGAAAAATTCATTTGGGAACTGCCACAAAAGTAACACTGGGTAACATGAGTAAAAAAAAAGATCTAAAATGAATATTCAATGCATTATTGATATATTTTTTTGGTCTTTTTTTTTTTTTTTTTTTTTTTAAATTTTTACCCCGATTATTAAAAATAAAAGACTGATGATGTTTGACGCAGACATAAATCGGACAATTTGGATAAACAGGTATTTATCTATAAATCTGGTTTCTCTCACTGACATCAGTTGCAGGTCATATTTCATATTAACAACCTATTTCGTAGCAACTTCAAATTTTGAGGAAACCTAAAGAAAATACCCACATTTATCCAAAAAACAGCCATTTGTCACGTTAACTATCATTACTATAGTTTTATACATTTCAGTGTTTTTCTTCGTTTCCGCCCCATTGACTCAACTGTGGGCGAATTGTTTGGATTGTTCCAATTGGATAACATTCAATATCCAATCTCTGATAAATGGCAGTGTGTGGAGCCCGGGTTAATGGTGCTCCAGGACGGATGGAAATGATCCACAACGCTGTCCCTTTTGCAGCCCACAGTTCAGTCTGGACAACAAATCAACCTGGGAAGGAGAAATGTTTGCCCCCAACAACAGCTGATGCTGCACTGGCTTCAGACTGAAAGCCTCTAAACTCAAACGAGCGCCTTCATTTCTTGTGGCAAATCAATTAATATCGATCAGTGAATACAGACACTGTTCGGAACATCCCAGTTTATACACAGAACAGCCTGGAAGCGGCTTTTCGAGACTCATTCGATAGATTTTCTTTAAGTTGGAGGTTTATTCAGTCGTAGGCTGGACGGTACATGTGTAATATCAGAAACAGTTTTCAGTGAAATTGCGCGCAAGGTGCGAAATATGAGGAAATGTCGCGTTAAATTCCCACTATTACGCACACGCATTTCTTATTAAAAATATCATTATTAGTGATACATGTTTGCATTTTTAGGGTTTTTTTTTTTAAT
The DNA here is from genome assembly GCA_037367295.1 of Apogon hyalosoma. Taxonomy (NCBI): domain Eukaryota; kingdom Metazoa; phylum Chordata; class Actinopteri; order Kurtiformes; family Apogonidae; genus Apogon; species Apogon hyalosoma. The sequence goes on from JAPQRP010000013.1 coordinate 27,922,252, forward strand.
TCTAAGACACCCTCAAACATATGATCTTGACTGATACGTATGTGCATTTTTAGGAATGTTTCTCGCGCGGAGTGACAGTTTTTGCGCGCACTTCGGAGCGACGGAGAACTGGAAGTGTGCGCAAAAGGGTGGAAAAGCATCACCTGCGAAAAGGATCCGTGTGGACGTGGGGGAAAGACGTGATATATGTTGTATTAAAAGGCAAAAAAAAAAAAAAAAAAAAAAAAAAAAAACAAAAAACGAAATGAAATAAAAAAACAAACGTCTCTGAAGCGATTCCAGTGTTTGATCTTACGGCTGTACTGGGAGATCGTTGACAGCCATTGCTCGTCTTCCATGAAATTCCCGGCTTTTGCTCCTTCTTTGCCACTTTTCACGTCCACCTGGAGCGACAAGCCCACCAGGAGGCACAGACAGGCGGAGACCCTCACCACGACCACCATCTCTGCCCAGTCACTCAGTTCGGTTGTGGGATGTATCCTGCACGGATCCGGATCCTCATACAAGATCAGACCAGACCAGACTATGATACTGTTTCTGCTTCTGCTGCTGCTTCAACAGACTGAATGGAAATGAGGGAGAGGAGGAGAAAAAGAGGAAGAGCAAGAGAGGGAGGGAGGGAGGGAGAAACAGAACACAGAGTTAAAGGGGGAGATTAGATCCTGCACTAATCATTTATTTCTGCTTACTTGCTTTCATTATTTCAGTGTTTTGTTTTGGGTTTTTTTGTCTTTATTTCTGCCCACACACACTAAAAAAAAAAAAAAAAAAAAAAAAATAGACTCACACAAGTGGAACAGATGTTTCCTCTTGTTCTCATGATCAGTGGGTTTTATTCATTGGATTTAAATGTGATGCACAAGGCTGACACCGGTGTAATTTGTATCATATCAGCTGAATTTAGTCCTAACTGAATCAAACAGAAAGACTAGCAGGGAAAATCGCCGCAGTTCACCTCAAACCATAAGGAAGGAGACTTTCCTCGACTCTTTAAGGGGTCAAGGGAAAAAGAAAAAAATCCCAAAGGGCTTGAGGCAAATGAGGGTCAATTTAGCTCAAAATTAGCTCCATTCCTCTCTGAATTTGTCTATTAGCGGCGATGGGAGAGAATATGTGACCCGCTGCTCATAAAAGAGGTGTCAGTAGCATAAAAAAAAGCTAAAAAACTAAACTTAACCCAGTGCTTCCCAACCTTTTTTGCCTTGACCCCATTTTAACATCACAAATTTCTGCTGACCCCAGACATTCAAAACTGAGACTTTTTTTGTGTTGTTGTTGTTGTTGCTAAAAATAATTTGGTTTTGATCGTGTAATAGTTTGCTATACTATGTTGCAAATAAACATTAATTTTAGACACATTTAGTCTATATTTAGTCTATGAAAACATGTAACGAGTGAATGTACAGTAAAGTCGACCTTGCTAACACCATACATGTCCTGTTACTTTACCATAAACT
>JAPQRP010000013.1:27925178-27938932 GCA_037367295.1 Apogon hyalosoma
AGAGCCTCTGAACGTCCAAACGGGTCACATCTGATGACCATGAAAAGATGATAAACTGTATTTTACACCAATTATTTACACGCATTGATAGGATTAGTGGATCAACAGGTGTTAAACAGTTTAGATCAGTGGATGAGTTTGGACAGCTGTGGATGTTTGGGTCTTTAAGGGTTAACAGCAGGACATTTCCTATATGAGGCTGATCCAGAATATTTCACTGCTCTTCTCTCTTCCTGAATCCTGATATTGTCGTGGAAGGTGAAGGTCAGCGTCTTTCCACTTCAGGAACGTTTGAAATCTAATATTTTGGTGTCGTATTTCTCGCTTTATCAACTTAGCAGGTTCAAGTATTTTTTTTTTTTTGGTCCTCACTCTAATTTGAATAAAAATATGTGATATTTTAAGCTAAAGTAAACATTTAATCATACATTTTCTCTGTCGGCGGCGCTAACTGAAATGGAAAATCCTCCAAGTCTCATGCGCGTCTTGTGAATTCCCAGACATTCTTATAATTCGGCGTGAAATACAGCTATTTGCCATCTGAACCCTGATTCTATGGGCAGAATTTCTAACGCTCTTTGAGATGCTTGTCTGCACAACACGATGCTGCAACGAGGGAGAGCACGGTGGAACCGCAGAGGTTAAAATGTGTAGCTGCCTGTGTGATGCTTTTATAACAAACTGTGACCTACAGAGTTTTGCTGTTGCCAACACATCATTTTAAGTCAACCCACGTTATTCCTGCCGCTCCCTAAACTCTCCGTGCACTCACTCTCTCCCTGCCTTCACGCTCTATTTCATCCCCATGAAGATAAACATAATCCAGTGCTCTGCTCAGATTCATTTGAGTTTAAGGTTACCAATATTGGCCAAGGCTGAGTAGCCGGGGGCGGGATCACATTGCTGCGATGCTGCTTAGCTGGCCGAACTCACGCCGACACTGGCATAGAAATAGTTGATGTAGCAGATGCAGGCTTTCCTGATTGTGCAGAGCTCTGGGATTGGGAAGGGCAGAGGGAGAAGCGTCCCACCGAGTTTACCAGCTGTGCACATCAGCAGCGCCGGGCGCCCGACAACATGTGTTAATCAAGAGGTCGTTGTCGGTCGAGGCCTGATCAGGATGAATGAGCTGCGGCTGGAAGTGTCTAAACCCAAGATACTCATGTTAAACCAAATCCACATCCACTAGATCGGGGGGGGGGGTCAAAGTCATTTTAGTTTGGGGGCCACGTTGGCTACGTTCAGACTGGAGGCAAATGTGGCCCATATGTGACCTGTATCCGATCTGTTAGAGACAGTAACAGCGCAAATCTGATTTTTTTTCTCAAATCTGACCCAGGCCGCTTTCATACGTGGTCCTAAATCCGATACGTAGCTGACATTCTGCAATGCGACTTCAGTCTGAATGGCCAGGTCGCATTTATCCGACCTTTACGTCATCGAAGTGCGACAAACATCACAATTCTGCGTCCCAGGAGGAGGAGCGGTGGGAAAAACATATTTAATTTTGTAAACACAGTGCGTGTCTGCGTGGTCACATATTCCGTCGGGGCCACTTTAGCGCATGCGGATTTCACCAAAAAATTCAAATCGTGCATTATGACCTGCCTTGCGAACATAGTCATTCAGCATAATATGCCTACGTTCAGACAGCAGGTCTTAATGCACAGCTCGGATTTTTGGGTTACATTTTTTTTTTGTGTGTGCTCGTTCATATTACACATTAAAGCGCGAATTCTATCAGTTTTGAGTTTGAACTGAATGTGATCCTGAAGTGACCCACGTGCACAAAAGAGGTCCTGATGTAATACGTGACCACGCAGGCACACAATGTGTTTACAGAAGTCAATGTGTTTTACCGCCGCTTTTCCTCCTGGGACGAACTGTGACGTTTGTCGCATTTTCAATGACATAAAGGTCGGATAAATGCGACCTGGCCGTTCAGACTGAAGTCACATTGCAAAATATCAGATACGTATCAGATTTAGGACCGCATATGATAGACTACATTCAGACTGCAGGCAAATTTGGCCCAAATCCGACCCAGGCCACTTTCATATTTGGTCCTAAATCCGATTTATATCTGATATTTTGCAGTGCGATTTCAGTCTGAACAGCCAGGTCGCATTTAGCCGACCCGACCTTTACGTCATAGAAATGCAACACGCGTCACAATTCTGCTTCCCTCCATATTTACTTCCGTAAACACAGCGCATAGTCACGTATTACGTCAGGACCTCTTTTGCGCATGCGGGTCGCTTCAGAGTCACATTCATTTCATACTCAAAACTGATAGAAGTTGCATTTAAAATGTTATATGAATGAACTCACAAAAAAATCATATCTCACCAAAAAATCCAAATTGTGCATTTAAGACCTACTGTCTGAAGATCGTTGATTTGGAAAAAATCAGATTTGTGCTGCTCAAACTGTCTTTAACAGATCGGATACAGGTCAAACTACACCATGGGCAAAAAAAAAAATCAGATTTAGGCCGAATTTGCGTAAAGTCTGAACGTAGCCTATGATCTGAAGGAGGACAGATCGGTAAAATAAAGTAAAATTACATCATGAAAGTGTTCACATCTACAAAGTCTCCTTCAAAATGTGAATAACACGAACAACCTGAAATTTTGTTCAACCTGAAATTTCTTTTAAAAAAATCAGTGTAATTTTAACACCACGGGATGATGTTTGATGCCTTACGGGCGTGTGTTACTGTGTTATTGTCTGTTTCGCTGTACTACTGTTTTAGTTTTATCCTGGCGCATGTATGACATTTTATTTTATTTGAAGCTTTTATTAACATTTTATTCTAAACCGTAAGCTGCTTTGGATTTCATCTGTGAAAAGTGCGATATAAATAACATTTATTTACTTGTAATATTCGGCCTCAGTTTATCGTTTACACTTATGCATTACACCTTATAGATCACAGCGGATCTACAAATACACCAAACATTTCATAACAGGTAGAATATTGTTAAAATTGCGCTTAACTTCGGGGCGTTCATATTTGTTCATAATAATTACATTTTGTGTGAAAGGATAGTTTGTAAATGTCAGCATTTTTATGTCATTTTTACTTCTCATACTAAAATAAAGAGAAAAAGTTAATAGTTGTCATTATTTATAGGTTATTATGGCAGTATTTTACTGGTCTGACTGGTCCACGTTACATCATATTGGTCCGTGTGTGGAACCTGAACTAAAATGATTTTAACATCCTTGATAGTTTAATATCTTCAGTGTATTTTGTGCATTTCACATATTCATCCCCTGGGCCGGGCTGGAGCCTTTAGGGGGCCGGTTTTGGCCCACGGGCCATATGTTTGACACCTGTACAGAAGTATTGGGACACGTTGAATTCAGGTGTTTCTTTTCTAACGGGTCTCGGCTCCAAAACAATAATGACAAATGTTATAATACAGTTTTATTTATTATTATTTACATTAAAAAAAAAAAAAAAGTCTTCAATATAGAAATCAGTGCGAAGGCTCTTATTCAGGAAGTAGGGAACTGTTAGTCATTAGCTTAGAAATGGCACTGTCACAGAATAAAAGAAACAAAACAAACTCTAAACACAAACTTCTTGTAAGTACGCACATCCCACAGAAGCCATGTTTCAAAGAAAGACAGCCTTTTTAATGTTTTTTTTTTTTTTTTTCTGATAAATACTGTTAATTAGAAGGGTTCAGGCCTCCTGTCATTCAGGAAAAGCCTCCCCCAGGCAAAGGAAGTGGAATATCCCGGAGTTAAACACTGTTCTCCTTTGCTTCATTAGCTTTTAAAGATTGTCTGATGTTATTGGGCAGAGTCTCTTTGGAGCAGAACATAACAGAGTCTCTTAAGGGAAACCTTCATGAACAGCAAATGCAAAACATGTTGACGAGTTCGCCTCTTCAGACGGAAAAACTTAGGAAGAAGAAATAAAAAGAAAAACTAATGACTTGTACAAGCTTCCACTGGACTGAGATGACCTCTGTGATCCTGCTGGAGTTTACGGTGGAGACACGACGAGATGGAGAAGGGTGTTAATTGGTCCGTCCGTCCGTCCATCTGTCCATCCATTCAAGCATCCATCTATCTAAGTATCCATCAATCCGTCTGTCCATCCATCTGTCCATGCATCTATCCATTCATTCATGAATTTGTCCATCTATCCGTCCATCCATCCGTCTGTCCGTCCAAGCATCCATCCATCCATGACTTTGTTCATTCAAGCATTCGTCCATCTATCTGTCCAAGCATCCATCCGTCCATCCATTCATCTGTCCGTCCGTCCATCCATCCAAGCATCCATCCATCCATGAATTTGTTCATTCAAGCATTCGTCCATCTATCTGTCCAAGCATCCATCAATCCGTCTGTCCATCTATCTGTCATCCATCCATCCATGCATCTATCCATCCATTTAAGCATCCATCCATCCATCAATCCACGCATCCATCAACCCATCTGTCCATCTATCTGTCATCCATCCATCCATCCATCCATCCATCCATCCATCCATCCATCCATCCATCCCCTCTAAATCTGTCAGACAGATGTAGTCACTGTTCAGATCATCTCCTTCCTCTTTTGGAATAAACCGATGGTTTAAGTTCTTTTATGTCTTGGAGAAAACCTATTAGTCTTTGCCTTAGTTTTAAATGCTTCGAAAACATTTGCATTCACTGTAAAATACATCATCACGGAGCTAAAAACAGGTCTGTTTTTTCTGAGCTCATGAAAAGTCGACCTTTTAGAGAAATGTGTTTCTCATGGAAACATATGATGATGTTATAGAACGGATAAAACCACGCAGCAGTAAAAGGCAACATTGAAATTAATGCCATAGTGAAGAATCAAAACAGATCATTTTAGTGCACGGTGGCTTTTTTTTTATGCTTCCGTGCTACCTAAAACAAAAAAGGAAAACAAATGGGCCTACTTTCATTTTTTTTTAAACATGGTCACTGATTATATTTCGACTTGTGTACCTACGTGCGTGACAGAAATAAAAACACCGTGAAGCTTCCGCCTATATCTAAGCGTAAACATCTTTTTCTCCGTGTCAGAGTCACGGTGTGGAAGACTGCGTTTAATTGTAAAAGGATTACCTGATGTCATCAGTTCAACCCTGTTCCTCTCTCTCTCGGCAGATGTTGATAAAACTTATCTAGCCTGTTCACCAAGCATAATCACTTTACACAAAGGGGGACGAGGGGAGGAAGGCTTCATTTAAATACCATCTGACAGGCAAAAAACAACCAAAAAAAAAAGGAAGGGTTTCTTATCAGTAAATATTTGCTGTCTCCAAATGTAAACACCACACATCCCTTTTCTTTTCTACAAATGGAAAACGGGGACAGCTCAGCTCATAAAGCCCAACATGAGTCGAAGGCTTATCATGGCTGCACATATTGTAACAACTCTGTAAGGATCGCTTCAGGAATTAACTGCAACAAGGCCAAGGACGGATGCTTTCATTTATTTATTCCTTTCAGATTTTTAACAGAACGGCGTAACGGAGCACCTCCGGTCAACGCGAGGGGAAAACAATCCTAATGTATGCTCGTGAGTCGGTTTGATATGAACGTGTAGGCTCCGGGTAGAAGCTGAAGTTCGCCGGCGGATGATAAACAGCTGATGGAAAACGAAGGCTTCAACTGGAAGTCATTGGATAGATTCCACATTTCCAACAGGGACCTGAAAAGTATAATCAGACATCAGTATCTGCGCTATAAAGCAAAAATCAGACAAATAATAGGCTCATCTTTTCCCGCAATTATCTAAAAAGAAAAACAGCTTTCAGAGCCTGCAGCTGCTCTGGGAAAATTAACAAAGCGCTGGTTTTCTAACATATTTGAGTAAAATTAGCATTGGTCTTTATTCTACAAACTACTGACAATGTTTCTCCATAAATAAGTCAAATAACAAAAATAAAACAAGCTCATATTCAGTTTTATACAAAAAAATACTAATATTCTAACAAAGGGAGAGTTTAGAAATCAGTGTTTAGTGGAAAAGCCCCAATTTTTAATAACATTCTCATACTGTTCATTGCGTTGCTGGATCATTTATGGGACTCCAGGGGCTAAAAAATGCAAATAAATTAAATGGTTTTTATGCTTTTATCATATTGCAGAGGTTTTCAACTGAGTTCAGGTTCTGATATAAACATTTGAAAGGATTTCTTCTGTTTTTTTTCCAGAGCTGCATGTGTTTAAATTGCATATTTTGCCACCAAATCACAAAATATGACATTTAGAATCATGAAAACAAGCAGTCGATTATCACTTTTCTATAACTGGACCTACAAAAAAAAAAAAAAACAAAACAAAACAGCATTTTCATGTCACACTTCAGCCAAATGAAACGTTCAAATAAGATGATCTCTGCCATGGTTTGCTGTAATTTCTAGTCATGATAAATCAGATCAGATACCTCCACTATTTTTTTAACAATGTTATGTTGTCACTATTTTTTAGCTTTTTTTTTTTTTTACAGCACAAAAAAAGGCAATTGAATACTTCAGTACCTTATGCATATCTCATCTATAAGCTCAAGTTAAAATCTACAACCTGCATTATTTCTTAGATAAATAAATATTGCAAGGATACCAGTCAAATATCATACAAAAACACACCATTTTAAGTCAAATAAGTCAAAATTCAGGACAAAAACTTACAAAAATGTCATGAATTGCCACAGATCTACATTTTTTGTCTTTTTGTTTTTGTGATTTTTTTTTTATCTTTTAGTGTTGTTGTGTCTTTTATGTCATTATCTTTTACAAAGTTTACGTTGTTAGGTAATTTTCACTTTGTTCTTTGTTTTACGTCACTTTCCAGCTTATAAAGAATTGCAGTGGATCTACATTTTTACTCTCTCTCTCTTTAGTTTAGCTTTTTTTCTTCCAACAAAATGTTGGGTTTTTTTTTAAGTAAATATTTTCATTGAAAAATATGGCACACCAAAGACAGAAAATCAACAGTTCAGGAAACAAAAATCTGACAAACAGATAAATGTCATAGTTATTGTTTGTGTATCACACAAAAAGATTTTTTTTTAAACAAAATATAAAAGAGATAAGCAAACCTACATAAAATAACCCAGAAAAACATACACAGAAAATAAATAATTAAGTACAATTAAATACATAAAAAAGAAGAAGAGAAATATAATAATAAAAAACTAAATAAAATAGAATAAAATAAAAATAATTACAAAAATAAATAAAAAATGAAAAACTGGGGGGTCCATTAATCACAAGAAAAGAATGGAAGTGATTTAAAGAAAGTTACGAAGGGCTGCCATTTACTGAAGCATTTAGAGGGAACAGCTCTTATAGAATATCTAATCTTTTCTATTTTTAAGAAAGACATGACATCCCTGCGCCACTGAGTCTGGAAGGAGTCTTTGTGGAAAAACGCTGAGTTTTTGACATAATTACATACAAGTACTTAAGTACATAATAAAGACTGTGCTAAAGAGTTCAACTTTGCTTATTAAGACATAAACTTCTTCCACATTTACAGCGTTGAAGTGTCAGAGGAAGCACATATTGTATTTTTAAGTCCACAGTACATTAACACAGTTCATCTATTCATCTACAGAGGATACATGGAAGGATTTTGATACTAGTACAGCAAAGAAAAAAAGAGAAAAAACCTCTTAGCCAGACTCATTCAGCTTTTGTGATAAATCTTTGTCCCATAGATAGTTTGATTTGGAAACTTGTCTCATTTGTCTTTATGTGTATGTAATTTTTCCAAAGGTAAACACAGACATTTCTTTTTTAAAGTTTTAATCTAATTCAGTTTTTTTATTTTTACATTGTCTTTGCTTTGTTACGTCTCTTAATCTTGTTGCGCATGTCACGTTCTTGTAATCTTTTGAAGTCTTTTACGTGTTTTTTTTTTTTTTTTCCCAGTTTAAGTCTTGTTAGATCATTTGCATCGTACGTTTACATCAAAACTAAAGAATCAAGTGATATAAAGCCAGTAAAACCAACATGAGGAAATATAAACGTAGGTTATCAGTGTTCATATTGATTCGGTTCGTATCGCTATATAAGGTCTCTTTACTCGAGACTTTTTCTTTTTTTGCTTTTGTATGACTTACAGCAACCACAAACCTACTGCGGCGCTTCCATAAAGTAGTTATGATCGGCGTTGCGTGGAAAAACGCGTAGCCTGAAAGCAAGTTCCTCGAGAGGAGAGCCATCAAAGAAGTTATTTTGAAAGTTGTGGAGAGAATAAACCACATCGGGAGGCATTTAATAAGTAATCCCCAGTGACTTACAGCTGTAAGTGGAGCTGCTATAAATGCATATAGATTTAATTCAATTGGATTCAAACTGGGTCACACAGCTATTAAAAGTGCAAAGTTAGTTGAGAGCAGTCTGACAGTATTTTGCTCCTGCCTAGCAAGTAGCTGCTGTTTTGCACTGCAGGCAGCTACAGTGGTGCACCACCTTTTTCCATTACATGTCCACAATAGACAAAATTATGAATATTCAAGCTCTTGATGTGCTCCGTCTCTTTATTTTTAGTCACCGATATTAAGCTCTTACCAGCTGCTAGAAATGACAGTTTATTCCCACATCTGACCAGTAAAAAGAGGCATTAAGTGCACTGTGACGGGATTTCACACACTGCAATAGTTTGGAGTGGATGAGTAAAAACTGAATAGAAGTCAGCGAGGGGGATTTGTTAAATCCGTGGCACACAGAGAGAGGTTACGGCTGGGGTGTCAAACTCATTTTAGTCCAGGGGCCACATACAGCCCAATATAATGTCAAGTGGGCCGGACCAGTGAAATAATAACAGCGAAAAAAGTTGCATTTCAGTAAAAGTTACATTATGAAAATGTGTGCATCTACAAAGTTTGCTTAAAAACGTGAACAACTTGAAATGCCTTAAGAAATACAAGTGCAATTTGAACAATATTATGTCTCAGCTTATCATTTACACATGTGAATTACAACTTACAGATCACATTGGATCTAAAAAGGCACAAAACATTTAGTAACAGGCAGAATATTGTTAAAAGCGCTCTGAGTTCTCTTAAGATATTTCAGGTTGTTCACATTTATTCAGGTTATTCACATTTTTTGTGAAAGGATGGTTTGTAAATGTAAATATTTTCATGTAATTTAACTTTTTTTACACTAAAATAAAAGGTTGTCGTTTATACAGTGGCGAGAAAAATGATTAGACCACCCCTGTTTGCTTCAATTTCTTGTTCATTTTAATGCCTGGTACAACTAAAGGTACATTTGTTTGGACAAATATAATGATAACAGCAAAAATAGCTCATAGTAGTTTAATTTCAGAGCTGATATCTATCCATTTTCCATGGTTTTCTTGATGTACAGTCTCTAAATTGACCTTATCTCTATCAAATGTAACTGCAATTTCTATTATTTGTCAAAGACAGAACCGTTGGAGTGTCTTTCTTTAGATTTAGAGCAGATTCACAAACACAGCCAACACATTGTCTGGGTGGGCGAGCGAAGACAGAGAAGTAGCTCAGCTCGCCGACACCTTCTCGACCTTCCTGTCCCGGTTGGGGAATTTTCGGGCGTCTGCGCCTCATTGTCACACCAGATATTACACGTTCTGAGAATAGCATCATGCTCGGAACGTTTACAGTTTGACCCTGGTCCTGTGTCGGAAACAGACAAAGAGTCGGCACAGGACGACTGGAAGGTCAGAAACTCAGAAACTCGCAGAACACAAAAGAACATTAGGATCACATAACAGCGAGTTTACGGGAACTGGAACCGTTTCTTTAAGCAAAAGTGGTATTTATTCTCTGGTTTGAGATTCTTAACCATGAAAATTCGCTGTACTTGAAAATGGCTGAAGATGTGGTTTGGTTTTTAAACACCTGCAAACGCATTCATATTTTTAAAATAATTTTCTATCAGTTCTATTTTCTACTTCTAATGTATTATGTATCGTGTGTTTGCTCTTGTATTCTATTTTTACTGTTTGTCATGCTGCTGTATTACAATTTCCCAGTTTGGGATCAATAACGCCATCCGTCCATCTGTCTATCCATCAGCGGTGGAGGAAGTACTCAGATATTTTACATCATTAAAAGCAACAATACTACCTTTGTTACAAGAAAAAGTCCCGCATTCAATAACTTGCTGGACGAAAAGTACAAAATCCTCACAAAAATGTCAAAAAATTCTTAAAAAATGCAGAATAATATACTTTAAAGGATGGTGTATACCTCTACTTATACCGTTGGGGTGCCCGTATGTCAGAATCTATCAACTGAATTTTTGTTGTCTACTGTTCTGCTTCTCTGGGGTTTCTCATTCAGAATAAATCATCAGAAATCACATTTACAGACAAGGTAATAAATTAAAGTAGGGCTGGGTGATGTGGCGAAAAATTAAAGAATTGTTTTTCAACATTATGGATGATTTTTTTTTATATTAGTCAGTCATTTTCTGGTGACATGTACTGAAGACGAATCATTAAAAAACTATTGAAAAACTATTTCTATACAAAATCAACATGCCATATGACAGGAGAAACACATTCACAATTAATAAACTACAACGGACACACAGGCTGCATTTAGAATTTTTGGTTGAGCAAGAAATTTCTACAGAGGAATAATCGTGATTTTTACGACTAAGGCATTTTTCACAGCTCTCAAAAACTAAAACCTTGATTAATTCAATAATTTTGTCAATAACTTGCCCATTAAAGTTTTAGTAACATTATACTTAGTGACATATATTCACATAATCTCATTCTGCACTTTATTTTTATATTTTACTGCTGTCAACAGAGAAATTTCCACATAGTGGGATCAATAAAGTCTATCTTATCTTATCTTATCTTATGGCTGTATATAATATAACTGCACACTGAAATGTGACCCTGTTTATAGTGGAACATTTGGCTGCAAAAAAGTGGGTAGATGTAAGAAGTCGAATGAAAAACCAGCTCTAAAAGATGGAGGGAATTTGGGTGGAAAAGCCTGATTAGATTCTTTACGACACCACATATCACTGCTAAAGTAAAGGGGCAGCAACAATATTGTTGGAGACAGTGTGGGCACGCAAGCGCCAATCACTCTCATATTTTCTGGACATGTACAAAATTGAAGTCTTTCCGGAAAAAGGTTTTTTGAAATAATTGAGGGCATTATGACTTACATGATCCCTAAGGACCCCAAGTTTTTTTTTTGTTTTTTGTTTTTTTTGCTGGGATTGCTACCTGGAGATGGAGTAGAGAGAGACGACAAATACCGTTTTAAAATTCTTATAATTGCATCCAAAAAGGCCGTTACAAGGAACTGGCTCAAAACTGATGCACCCTGTGAGGATCAGTGGCTATAAGAGGAAATCTACTCTACGGAAAGACTGACTTATTATCTACGGATCAAGGAACATATCTTCATAAGGCGCTGGAAAAAATGGCTGGACTATAAACAAAACAAAGCATGATTACTAATTGTCTGTCAGTTGAATATTTTGTATTTAACCAGTGATCCCTAGTTTCTGTGCTGAATTCCCTGCTGATAACGCAAATGAAAATAAAGTATATATTATAAAAAAAAAAAAAAAGTTGAATGAAATGGAAATACTACAGTAAATGATGAGTTCAGTTAATATAGCTGGTGACCAAAAAAAAACCCATGGAGGATAACTGAAAGTTTTTCTTCTTACAAATTAATTTCTTTCATTTCACTAAAAGAAAAAAGGTGCTCACTTCCTTAAACACTAATCCTAATATCTTAGACCAGTTGTTCCCAAACTTCTTCAACTTGAGACCGAAAAGAGAAATTAACTTAAAAAAAACAAAAAAAACATCAAGAACGGCCACAGATTCACATTTTTACTCTCTCTTTTTGCTTTTGTCTTTTTTTTTTTTTTTTTTACCCCCTATTTGGTCTTTTTAATCTTGTTGCCTGTTTTACATCATTTTTGTCTTGTTATATATTTTACATGATGCCTGTTCCTCCTGTGGACGAGAGGCAGGAGTAGTTCAGGGATGTCTATGAGTTTTTAGGACACTTTTAAAGGTGTCTTTGGTCAAATTTAATACCTACCTTTAATACAGGTCTCATAGTTATTATATTTAAACAGTCTTAACCATGATTCAATCCTAATGTTACAGTTCCATTTGTCCATGACTAATGTTTGTGCTACTGATATTCAAGCTGCTAAATCTCATACCTGAATGCCTTCACCCATGAATGACTGCTGGAGGCTCCACTCATTCCCATCTCCATTAGGATAAAATAATCACCAATTAAACATTTTACTAATTCTGCCAGATTTAAGGATCAAATATCAATTTTCAGGATAATGCAGTTCAGAAAGGGCTAAGAGTTTTTGTACTAATTATACCACCTAATAGAAGCCTGTCTAAAAGCCAATATCCATTTCCATGTATGCTAGATTTATATTTTTTGTTGCTGTAATACAGTCTTTCCTCACATTGACCTGAGGCCCTGAAGTGCTCTTGAATCTACCAAAAACCCGCCCCCGGCAAAGAATGTACTTCTGCAGCCTGTATTGTCGGGCAACTGTTGTGTATTACTAAGTTATTTCAGACTTGAAACCAACAAACAAACTAACCAATGTAGACAATGGCTGTAAGAGTTAAAATCACAGCTTTCCTGTGAGTCAGAAGATGGATGAGGTTTGACAGAACGTGACTTGAAGGACATCTGTAATTAAGAGGCAGTGACAGATTTTTTTCACGCCACAGCGTTGTATTAAAACAACTTAAAAAGTACAACTGTCATGTTTTTAATTTGACCTTACATATATATATATCCTTTATCACCTGTATACATCCTTATATACAAAGGGAGAGAGAAGGAAAGGAGAGAAAGAAAGGAAATAAAAAAAAGAATGAAGGAAGGAAGGAAGGGAAAGGAAGGAGAAGGACAACAAGGAAAACAGCAGGAAGGAAAAAAAAAGATGCCTTAAGTTTAAATTATTTAGGAATGTTGAATTGAGATGGTAGATATGTTTTTTTTTTTTTTTATTTCTTTATTTTTCCCTCTGTTCATGCAGTGAATGCTCGATGCTGTACACATTTACTGTAATTTGATGTATCAGGTGAAAAGGATAGGTAAAAAAATGGCCTATTCCTTTTTTGGTTTTTGTGTTATTGGGATTGTGCTGAGTGCGATGATTGATGTACAAACCAAAAATAAATAAATTAATTAATTCATGTGTTGTACATGTTTCTTATCTGTAGTATAAAGTTAGCTTTTTGTATTTTGTAGTATTTAATAGTATTTGTATATTTAACATTTTATCTTTGTAGTTTTTATATATTGCCAATATTTTTCAGTATTTTGTGTGATATTTTCAGTCTTTTTTCACTTTAAAGGAGTGATATTCTCTGCCTGTCTTCCTTTTCACTTTGATTGTAAAGAAATAACATTCTTGATTCACATACTTATGTGTTTTATTTTACTGTACGATATGAGCTATTGTGCAAACATTATGTACTACCTCAGTGTGCTAGTGATGCTGCACCAGCATATATTACATAAACCAGTCTTGTAGCATTATTGTAATTAAAATTTTTACTGATTGTTTTGTTTTTGTTTTTTTTTTATGTTTGTGTGTTGATTGTTTGTAAAGTTGTCAAAAAAAAACTTGAATAAATAGAAGTTTAAAAAAAAAAAGGAGTGATATTTTGGAATTCTTCATTTTCAAACATTTCCCTGTGGTCTCCATAAACTGTAAATGCTCTGCTTGGGTCTGAATTCTTCAT
>JAPQRP010000013.1:27939032-27972375 GCA_037367295.1 Apogon hyalosoma
AACTATTAGGGTCCAAATACACAAATAAATGAACCAAAGACTAATAAAAGTGGGTTTAGCAAAATATGAGCCCTTTGTTCGCTGCTAAACAGAAACAGAGCTGCTAAACAGATTTTCATTGTTCCCATAATCGTGACACTAAAGATCTGTTGTATTGTACTATATTGTATTGTATTCTATTCTATTAAGAGCAGTAAGCCTCTAAAACAACTACAGGAATAGGTGCGATTAGCTGTTCTCACCTATGATATACATTATTTTTACATATTTGTTGAATTTTGTGCACATTATCACCAGTAGAAATGCTGCCATTTCACTGTGAGGAAAAAAAAAGGATAAATAGTAATAGCCAGGTTAGTGATGTTGTATTTCATAAGAATCTACAGCTATAAAAAGATGTTTTAGTGTTTAGTATGACTTCAAAGTCTTATGGGGAACGCCGTTTTAATTAAGGAAATGAATTCTTATGTCATAATTCCCTCTCTCTGTTGGAGACCCAAAAAAAAAAAAAAACAGCTCCACAACCCAATTTGATTCCTGACCCCGAGTTTGGGAAACAGTTTGAGACTTTTAGAAATAACATAATTGGTCCTGCGAGCTAATAGTGAGTATACTTCACTATTTTCTGACATGTTTGTTTTATTGAACCACAGCCTTCATTGTACAAAGTGTACATTAAGTCGGCTCTGGCGTTGAGCGTGTGCCTGCTGTTCAAACACACTCTGCTCTCCTGTGTGAACGCCTCCAGCAGTAAACAGACATGAACAGCTGCAGGCGGTCTCCAGACTCAGCCCTCTGAATGATAAAGAGCTGCTGCAGGGATCACCTGGCTTCTCGTTAGACGTTTCAGATGCTCTCTCTTTGTCTGTCCATCAAGGCCTCTCATAGCTATTAGTGACAGGTGATTAGAGTGAAATCTAAACAGCGGTGACAGACAACGGAACAATAGAGAAAGACAAGCAGGTTCATTAGCTTTGTTGAGATGGATCAGCTTTTGTACTTAGAAGGGTTTTTTGATTTATCTATAGACCTTCCTTAAGGAGTTACAGGTAGTATTTCTACTGTCAAATAATTAAAAAAATGACCTGAAAAAATATCATTAGTGTTTCAAGACTAATAAAGTTATGATAAAAACGCAAATCTATTGGATTGTAGAGATACGGAGTGAATTTATTTACGGTGATGGGCCGGGGGATTTATGTGACCACTAGAGGGAGTAGCGAGTCACTCTGTCGGACTTTGATGGTGAGGAAAACTAACACCATGAGGCCTTTGACCAAAGCATCAGATGGGATGAGAACCACGAAAAAACAACTTTTAGAGTCAAAGAAAGTGATAAAGTGATAAAAGCTAGAAGTACTGCTGTTGTTTTCTCGGCTAGAAACAGCTGTAAATAAAAAGAGTGGAGTTTGATGCTGAAATGGCAGCGTTTCTTCTACACTGGTGAGTTTGATTATGTGGATTATTAAGGTATAAAATTAGTATAGGGTTTCTGCAGGTATCAGCAAATCTAATTTAATGCTTTTTAATGCCCTTTTTAATGTCACTAAACACATTTAATGCCCCTGTCCAACTGCAGATACAGTTTTATATATAGTTCTATGACAGTTTACCATCCACAGGCTTGAACCAGGTTCTGAATAGTTCCTCCTCCAATCGCTTCTGCTGAAACTTGCATTTACCCATTTTTCCAACATTTGCTAATATTCCCTCCACTCTTTCATCACAGCATGAGCACACTCACAGCAGGCTGCATTCCAAGCATCCGGTGTTGACACTTCGTGTATCGGCTATAAACAAGTCAATTAAAGGGTTCCGCCTGTCAATCATCACACTATACTTCCGATCAAAGTTATTAAATGCTGATCTAATTGAAATAAACTGTGAATAACAATGCTTTTTTCCATCAAGTGTATTTAATTTTTAATGCCTCTGGACATCGAATGTAATGCTTTTTAATGTTATTTAAGGCCTTAATTTTCACAAAATCGATTTAACAAATTTTAATGCTTTTTAATGACCCGTAGAAACCCTGTATTATGGGATGTTATTATCTTTGCTAAGTTGCTGTTTGTTGATCCACGGTTCAGACTAATCTTTGACAATTCTGACCTTGTTTGGACGATCCCAAACAGAACACAGACAGTACAGAAAATGAAGGTGATTTGTGGTTTTACTGTGGCTGGTTTCCGTCTATAAACAGAGCTAAGCTAACAAACCTATAATGTAAACTATCAGCTGATGCAGCACTGTAATATTGTAAGACAGTATTATTTTGAGCGGCTGTTAAACAGCTATGAGTTTCAGTTTGAAGTAGATATCTTTATATAAATGTGTGGAAACAATAACCACTTTTGCACAGAGATCTGGAAAAACGGCAAGATGGTGATCCCACCTTTTTTCCACCATTGACTGATTTCCACAGCCAAGCCAAAGGAGTAAAATAGGTGAAACAAGCTGGACTTACTGTATTACACAGCAGACCTGTGTTCTGGAATCAAAGGAGTGATGACGCAGCGCAGCGTATAGTGCACATATGAAGAAACTGGCATGGATTCTGCGGCAGCTGCCCCAGGAGCTGATCCCACTGCTTCATGCCACGGATGAAAATGGCATGTAGCTGCAGCACCCACGGCATCTCTGGCACAAAGCTGACACACCCCAGAATCCATGCCTGTGCCTCAATATACGCCCGCTGTCTCTCAGGTGCAGGGGTCGCCGTCATCACCCCCACCCTACTGCATTTTTACAGACCTGAACTACATCTGCAAATGGACATCCATCAGTCCTGGTGCATCTACAGCCTGTCCGTCCATGGGAGTGGATCTCTCCTTCATTGTGGTTCTCCCCAAAGTTTCTCTTTTCCCAATGGGTTTTTAGAGTTTTTCTTTGCTGAGAAGGATGATCTAAGGACAGGGGATGCCCGGGACATTAATCCATTTACTTCATCTATTGTTTATTTGACTGTTGTTTGTTTATATCCAACTAATTCTGTAAAGCCCTCTGAGCCAACCTTGTTGTGATATAGGGCTCTAAGCATTAAATTGAATTAAAACGTCACACCTTAATTGCGGAATGAGAGGTGTTCCTTTTACATAGCCTTCCAGAATCATGAATCCACCTTTATCACGGCTCTGTTACTACCTCCAGAGGTGTTACAGAGCCACGATAAAAGTGGGACCAAATGATCCACCATTTCGTTTCACAGACATCGCTCTGGAATAAAAGCGAAATATTCTCATAACAGAAGTGGTGTGTAAAAGGGGCTAATGAGCTTTATACTTTATTCAGTGAGTGATACAGTCTGTGGATATAGAGTGTGGATTCGTTGGTGGTTTTTGTAGTCCTAAGTGTGCTCTGGTACCAGAGAGTTTACAAAATCAATATGACAAAGAACTCCTTTAAAAACAATCTCCGTATTCAGGCTTATTAAAGGAATAATATGACACTGAGAATATGAAGCATCTTGACCAAAATGTCATCCTAGGGCTGCCTTCCTGTCAGCTTTTCATTTTTTCCACTTAATTGGATTTAACATATTCTTTGCATTGGCTGGTTAAATGAACCTGCGTTAAAATGGACACCCGGGTAAATCCTACCACAACCTTAAAAGTTAATTAGTAGCTCAACAGTTTTCATGTGTGTTATTATACACTCTGATCATGTAAATCAAATATATCTACTGTAATAAAAGGTCACGTCAAACACCATCTATTTCCCACAGCAGATGTTAACGCCAGCCATTCCAAATGAAAGCTTAATTTCTAATTATACGATGAAAAATGACAAAGTGTGATCCTGAATATCAAAACCAGGAAAAAAAAAAGTTTGACATTGATAAAGTAAGACCTCTTTCAAACAGCCTTTGCATAAAAAAAGGCTACATTCAAAACTGGCATGAAATTAAATATGCAAATTAGGAAAAGGCCTAAACAATGCTTTGGTCGAGATAACACAAGACTTCAGTTAGCAAACATGATATGAATTCTCATTACTGACGAGTTTAATAAGAGTTTTGGGAGTTATAATGGGTTCGACTGAGTGATTACTTTGGTTTTTCTTCTCACAAAATTACAGCTTTGACACTTTTAATGCAGGCAAGAAATGATTGCAAATAAAAATTTTATAACTGGGAACTGTGTTTGATGAGAAATGAAGGTTCATTGGGAACACAGATGTTGTTGATAGTGTTTACAAGTGCAGCAGTATCCCAGTTATGAGGCTTATCCCAGTTTTGAACATATTGGGGATATATCGTTTATGAGGGGGAAAAAAAATTGTAGTATCCTGGTTAGTGATTAAAAGAAGATGGTGTGATGGCATGGCAGGTATTGTTGTAGTACTTCAGACTGATCTTGACACCACTTTTACAGGTGTCAGTGTCGTCGTGGTCTGGAATATATTTTACTCTTTAGTCTTGGGATTTTATTTGAAGATCAGTTAACACAGCTGTAGGGGTGTCACTGAAGTTCTGGTGCTTTAAAACTTCTTTAACATATGCGTCTTTGAAATATTCTTTTAACCCATAAAGACCCAAACAGCCACCGACAACCAAAAGCATCTACTGATCTAAAATGTTTCATAACTTCTGAACCACTAATTCTATCAATACGTTGAAATAATTGGTGTAAAATACAGTTTGTCATCTTTTCATGGTCATCAGATATGACCCATTTGGATGTTCAGAGGCTCCGTAGTTACCGTAGAAACACAGTCATCTTCTACAACATTGATTCACCAGTAAAACCCATGGAGTTGGATCAATGACAGTGAATGAAGACACTGGGTTTATGTTCAGTTAATGAGATCTTTGCTGAAAAGTCATTTTTCTTGTGTTTTCTCTGTTTTTGATAACATAACCCTCAACTATAATCAGAGCTTTTATGAACGTCTACATGATCAGGAAATTAGATATAGGAAAATACCTGATTTTCACTGAAAAACCTCAAAACACAGAGGATAAAAGTATTAAAAAAAAATGGTGATAAATCCCTTAATAAAGATGAAATATAGAGACAAAACAAAATTTTGGAACTGCTACAAAGGTAGCACTGGGTGTTTAGGGGTTAAATGTAAATGTTTTGTCAGTTCTTGATTCAACCGATTGCAGTTGCATTGCTACAGCTCTGTAGAAGCGGGAGAAAGTCTTAGGTGCAAGCAACAAGCAAGTTCTAAATTTATGTGTTGATAATAAATTAAATTAAGTCCAGTCTCTGCTAAAAGCCAAGAAAGACAAGTCAAGTCATATAAACGTCTGATAACTGATGCTACATGAATAGCTGAGACATCAATTACAAGTCTTCCATATGAGTTGTAATGGTGAGTTATCCACTAATGGACTTCCACTTCCTTCACTCCTTCTCTCTCAGCCTCTGACTGGAGGCTGTTTTATGATGATAAACGCATTTGGCATTAGATATCACTCAATCGTGTTTCAAAAATCAAATGTGACTTCTCAATATGTTCCTGAGCAGGATGACTTGTCAAGCTATTTGCAACAAGTCATTAATCGATGTTAGTCGAGTAAATCTTACACCTAAAATTTGCTACTTAAGTGCCCCTCCTCTGTCAGTATGGTCTCGGCCTTGACTCGATCTCATCCTGTGCTGATGTTGGTTCCAACCCCTCAGTGGCCTGGTCTGGTCTTTGACTTGATGCACTCTGGTCTTGGTTCAGATGAGAGAAGTCAAACTCTTTTCAGTTAAGGGCCACATACAACCCAATACGATCTAAAATGGGTCAGACCAGTAAAATAATACCATAATAACCTATAAATAATGTCAACTCTAAACTTTTTCTGTATGATTCAGAGTAAAAAAGTCAAATTGCATGATGAAAAATGTTTAGATAAACAAACTATTCTTTAAAAGATGTGAATAACATGAACAACCTGATTTTTTTTTAAGTGCAATTTAACAGTTTTATTCCTCAGTTTGTTATTTACACAGGTACATTAAAATTTACAGATCACAGTGGATCTACAGACACAAAACATTTAGTAACAGACAATATTGTTAAAATTGCACTTACTGCTCTTAAAGAATTTCAGGTTGTTCACATTTGCTCATATTTTTTACATTTTTTGCAAAAGGACAGTTTTTATATGTAAATATTTTTATGTAATTTAAATTTTTTACACCAAAACAAAGAGAAAAATTTGGAGTTGTCATTATTTATAGGTTAATTATGATACTATTTTACTGGTCTGATCCATTTGAGTTCAAAATGTGCCGTATGTGGCCCCTGAACTAAAATTAGTTTGACAGCCTTGACTGTTCGTATGTCAGTCTAATTTTTACATTTCACAAATTCATCCCACAGGCCGGATTGGACCTTTTGGCGAGCTGGCTTTGGCCCTCGGGCCATATGTTTGACACTCATGGTTTAGGTGGTCTTGACAACAACACTTTGCAGATGCATGTGAGGTTCACAACAGAAACCACAAAAGTCACTCCTATCATTTAATGTCATTTTAATGTTGCTGCATCAGAGTTGGCTGTTCAGTACTGTTTCCTGCTTCCTACTGTCACCCAATGTGCTCAATCCTTTTTCCTATCTAAACTACCAAGTATATTTAATTCTTCCAGTACAAAAAAAAAAACAAAACACTGTTTCTTCATCAATCCAGAGCTGAGGCGCTTCCATTACTCATTGTAGTAGCCAGTAGTGGTCAGAAAATGAAAATGGGAAATGAAACAGTATCCGCGTTAATATTAATGAAGTTTTAATAAATATCAGATGATGCTGACAGGTACAAATGCAGCTGATGGAGAAGAGAAATTAGAACTGAAGCTTAGCAGTAAATTCAATAGGGGCTCAAGATTTGACAGATAACAGGCTGCTATTGACGTCCTGTTAAAATAACATCTTATTAATGAAGTATAAAATGTTAACAATCTAGTTAATAACCTAATTATAAGCGGTTTGAAAATTATTATTGTAAAGTGGGGCCATTTTTCTTTCCTGAAATTTTTAGATTTTTGTATATTTATGTGCAGATCACTGACGGTGACATTATTGTCCTTGTTTGCCATGACTTGCTCCATGAGAGACACATACAGTATTTCAATAGGTGACTGACTGATTAGAAGCCGAGTTTTCATGATAAAAGTCTCCTCCTGCATGTGATTCGCCTCATCACTGCATGTAGACGAGCACATACACACACGCCTGCCGGAAATCCGAGCGTTTAACATTTTAATTAGCATGTAGCTCCTGTGTGTCGTTAGATCTTAAGAAACAGGAATGCACATCCTCAGAGGAAATTGGTCTGAGGCAACGCGAACCAGGAGTGGGGTCTCATTTATCAGGCTTATTGAAAGGGACACACGCACGTCTCGAAACCTCGAGGGTCAGGTGGGATGTCTTCACTGCGGGAAACACACCGAACTGACTAATTAGGGTGAGAGATCTAGCAGGGACAGGAAAATATGTAAGTCACACAGCGTGTAGGAAGAGCCCCCACACAACTATTTCAGTCATTTAATTTTTTAGAAAACCATGGATAGAAAACATGCCCTTTATCATTCTTATCATATAAAAAAAATAAATAGGAACTAATAATTAATGGAAGATTTTTATTTATTTTAATTTTAAGTAAATATTGTTTAGGTGAGCAAAAGATGAAGCAATTAATCCAATGATTGTTAGAAATTAAACTGATTAAAATTTAATTAATCAGTTTGGTATTCATCAGCAGGATTTTTCTGCATGACCATTCCTGCAATCGTATCTTAACCCGAAAAGAGCTAAACAGTCACCGGCGACCAAAAACATCTATTGATCTGCAATGTTTAACAATGTCTGAACCACTAATCCAAACAATACATGTAAATAAATCAGGTAAAATACAGTTACGCACTGATTCCCTAATAAAACCCATGTAGTTCGACAAATGACAGTGGTTGAGACGCATGTTCGGTTTATGATATATTTTGCTTAAAAAAAAGTCACTTTTTTTCTCCAGTTTTTGCTGTTTTGATACAAGAACCTTTAATTTACTCTGAGCTTTTATGAACATTTACATGATCAGTGAATTAAATCTAAGAAAATGCCTGATTTTGATGGAAAAATGCAAAGTGCAGAGGACAATACATAGTAAATTGTGATTAGAAAAGGTTAAATGTAGAGACAAATTAATTAAGTTACCACAGAAATACTTTTAGGTCTGTAAGGGTTAAAATACAAACACTAAATTAGAAATGAAGAAATGTAGTTTAACAAATAACAGTAGTCACTTTTCCGTTGGACATATGCGCAAAGCTTTGCCGATATTTACTAAATGTCCAAAAACAGACGTGCATAATATCGCTTTTTCCATTATATCACAAATCTGATGATTTGTTAATTTATTATCACGAGATGTCAAGGGAAGTCATTCCATAAACATGGCGACGAACATGTATCTGTTGTTTTGAATCTAGAATGCTGGTTACCTTTCTATCCCGTACTAAATTCAAAAACGATTCAGTTTCTTCGTGTCCACATACCACGCCATGTTTGTTTTAAAACTCCTCTTCTTCGCTTGTTGTAACATCCATCAACATCCGGGGTTTTTTGTTCACGTGACTCTAGTTATGCAAAAAGGTCTTTTCATTGCAGTTTTGCACGATCTACCAATTTCGCTATGCATGAAAAATCACCTCTTGCAAGCGCAAAAAATTTCCATTGAAAAATCAGAGTTTTGGTGAAAATGATGTTTTTCCATTGGGCAAATTTTTATGCGGAAGTTATATTTGCGTAATTTGAGGGTCAATGGAAAGGGACTAGTGATTGAAAATGTTTGGGGTTTTTGTTCAGGTAAGGTTATAGTTAACTGGAAATATGTTTTCTTCAGCGCTTTCCTCAGTTTTCTATGTTCCGATACAATAATATTTGTATTTAGTCTGAGCATTCATGAACATCTATGTAGTTAGAAAAATAAATACACCTGAATTTAACTGAAAAATGTAGATGATAAAGTAATAAGTGGTGATAAATCATGAAGGAAAGATCAGATTAATTCAATCGATGGTCACTACAGAAAGAGTTTGAGGTCTTTAAGGGTTAATGCAAAGATCTCAGGATTAAAAGCTAATTATTTTGTTATTTCGAGATCATTTAAAGCTTCTTTTCTTGTGACAATAAGCTCATTTTTTCATTTTCTCAAGATAACAAAGCTCACTTTGTCATGATAATTGGTTCATTCATCCCGTTGAATTGAGACAACAAGCTTTCTTATCTTTAACTAGGACAGAAAGAACCTGTTCTCATGAGGAAACTGGGGGTAATTTCCCTCTTCCTGCTTTTTATGTTTATCAGACATTAGGAGTGCCGTAACAGCATGCACAGATGGCTTCTGACATTAGGTGAAAATGTCAGATCAAGGCGTTGACATGTCAAACTGTGCTCCAGTCAAGGTCGAGCAGAGACAGAAACTTAGAATTCATTGTGAACTTGCGATGAATTATTACATTTTGCTATTTGGGAGGAAAACTGTGGATGCACAATGGCTAAATCTCAATGAAAGAAAGCACAAAGAAATGAAAAAAAAAAAAAGCCACAAATGATCCAAACCATCACAACTTGACATTTTCTTTAAGTCTTTGCAAGCTTGGAGTTGTTGTTATCTTTGTTCCATGTAGGCAGAGGGACTCTAAAAACATAACAAGCTGATATCTGAGGCAGTGATTTATTCCAGAAGACTACTTCCTGTGAGTCATACTAGGTGTTAGGTAGAGTAAGATCCATCCTTTGAC
The DNA here is from genome assembly GCA_037367295.1 of Apogon hyalosoma. NCBI lineage: Eukaryota > Metazoa > Chordata > Actinopteri > Kurtiformes > Apogonidae > Apogon > Apogon hyalosoma. The sequence goes on from JAPQRP010000013.1 coordinate 27,948,770, forward strand.
ATTAAGTAATCGCAAAAAGCCCGTGGAAAAATAAAAATAATATTCAGCGCTAATATTTCCAGACAAATTAAATCTGTTTGGAGTCTTTCTGTGTGCGTATGACGTATGTTCCCTCATGTGTTTTCAGCACAGTCATTATTGAGGACATCTGCACACCCCATCCTTAATCATCCTCCTGCCAAAAGACACAAAGATATGCAGAGTCTCAATGAATTTCATTAACTTGCAAATCATTTTCTCTCTCTGCGTGCGTCCCTTGGAGCAGAGGTATGGATAATACCCTGACTGAATCCGTTACCTGAGTGTGGCGTTAAACAGGATGTGTACTCCTGACCCACTAACAAGCATGCCTCTCAAGAGACAGGGAGTGGATAATTAGGCCCTTTTTCTGGGTCTGAAAAGATGCTTTTTATGCCCAGACAGTGCCACAGTCAATGCATGGATGGCTAGGCTGGCGGCTTGTTTTCTGATGACAAAATTTGCATCTCCCCGTCTCCAATGGCATGGTGTTGACAAGCCTCCAAGAGCACAGGGAAGAAAAAAAAAAAAGCAGAATCACGCCACTAAAACAGAGGGTGGACAGGACAGGGTGGCAGGGCTGACAAACAAAGCTCCCTCAGCCTGCATCAGTGTAACTTTTGGCCACTCTGTGATCACCCTCCTGCATGCCAAGCAGAAAGCAGAAAGCTCCATAGACATAAAAAAAAAAAAGAACAAGAAGAAGAAGTTCTGAGCTGGTGTCCAGACGCTATGTCTGACGTTTGCATTCACTGTCAGACTCGACAGATGTGAGTGGGAGCGAGGTTATGGTCTGTGTAGGAAGGGCACTGATAATAAAGATGGGAGAAAAAAAAAACTGACCGGCGTAATAAATCATGTCAGTGTCACATTAACACATTCATGAGGCGCTGAAGTAAAAGGAAATGGGTAATGTTTGGTTATGGCTGCACTGAAACCAGGCCAGTCTGGAAACATATACCCAACACTGCAACAAAATATAGCATATATGTTTTTTCCATCTGTCTGACAAAAAAGAAAAAGAAATCTAGTAGACAGTATGAACCTAATCAGACTAAAATATAGAAACTATTGTATTTCTAAGTATTGCTACACCACTTTGCTATGCTTTTCCTTCTTAAATTCCTACTCAGAAAACTCGTGAGATCCTTAGTCCCGCCATCTGTTGGTTAAAGTCTGAATTTCTCAAAATAGAGCACCGTGGATTAGATGGGGCTGCAGTAAAGACGATTTGAGCTGTCCGTGATTAAGTGTGGAAACGATGCCTTCAGATTTAGTCAGAAAAAGTCACAGAGATCCTGCTTGATTAGACTGAACACATAAGAGTTGTCACACTAGAAAAATTCACTACGAATTACAGAATGTCACTATACAGTCGCGGAAAAAATTATTAGACCATCAAAAGTCAATATTATGTAAAACATGTAAATGACTACATGTAAATTAATACACAGATAATTATTACTTGCCTTAATGAATTCATGTGTACTAAGTTAACCCTTTAAACCTTTTTTCTTATTCTGACAATAAAAAGGTTTGAAAACATGCTGTGAGTGAGTCCTTTTGCCCATTTTTCCAAAGTACTTAGAACTTTCCAAAGCTAGCAGTCATTTACAATTTACTGCATGTTATAATGCTGCTAAAAGGGCTTCGTCTCCAGCTTCTAGTACAGGCGTGAGTGAAATTACTGTAATGACTCAAAAAAAAAAAAACATAAAGCGCAACATTTCAGGTTGCACAAACAGTGAAAGAGTTACAGCCATCCAAACTGTATATGAGCAGGGTGTGTCAGTGATGACACGTTAGGTTTTAAAGAGTTAAACTGACTTAACCTATAGTCAATAAGTATGAAAGTATGATGCACAACATGTGCAAACACTATGGCCTGAATACTTTTTTTGTTGTTTTGCGGTGACTTCCACATGAATTTTCCTCTACATCTAACCTTTCCTAAATTATTATTTATTACTTTATATAGTACTTCATGTAGTTAATAATAGCTCCGAGTAAATTCAAAGGTTATAATATCAAAACAGATAAAGCTGAAGCAAAATTGACTTTTTCAACAAAATATATCATTCACTAAATATAAAAAGAGTGTCTGCAACCACTGTCATTTGTCAAACTCCATGAGTATTACTGCTGAATTAAAGTTGTAGAAGGTGATGGCGTTTCCATGTTCTCTATGGAGCCTTTGAACGTCCAAATGGGTCATTTCTGATGTCGATGAAAAGCTGACAAATTGTATTTTACCTGAATTACCGACATGCATTGATAGGATTAGTGGTTAAAAAGTTATTAAACATTTTGATTAGTACATGCTTAAGGTCTTTGACAGTTAACTGACCAAGACAATCACGATACTCCTACTTTTATTGTCTGACTTTGCAATGTCTGTCAAACATTTTATAACTAAGCTAACAGGATGAAAGAAAAACATCTTAGCCTTCTGTAAATAAGTCTTTTGTAAATAGCATAAATCTGTGCCCTAAACACTGAGTCAACCTCTTATCAGACTCATCCACATTTATAGTTATTCATATTTAACATAATTTCACATTAAATCCTGCTTTAAAAGGCAAATATAGTGATTTTATCGATGCGAATTCAAGAGTATTTCCTGTTTTGTTCATTTTCTTTGGATTGCCAGTGCTTCGAAAGTGTATTTATGCCATTTACTTTGATGTTTCTTTCTATCACAGAGCTGATCCTCATGTGCCTAAAAAGAAGAAACACAAATGTTGCTGCCTGGAGCATTCAGATGAATCTGCATCCATATCTGATCTTGTGAATAGTCTTTTTAGTCTGAACTTCAATCATTCTGCGCTCTGATCGTCTTATTTTTCCAGACAGACCACAGGGGTTTAAGTTTAATTGCAGGAGCACAAAGTCATCAGCATCAAAAGGAAAAAAGAAAAACTATGCTGCCACCTAGTGGACACACACAACAGTCCAGTTAGAAGTTAATTTACTAATGTCCTTACCTTTAAAAACTGTCAAGAGAAGGTGATGCTTCCAGCAGAGGTGTAATACCCTGTGCAGTCGGTTGAAAATCTCTGGGACATCAGCACAGTATTCAGCTCAAACTCCCCGAAGTGATATGAACTAAATTTCTGCACCAGAGGAAGAAGAAAAAAGTCAGAACAATTGGCCAAAAACTTAAATTCAAAATTTTACCATATTTTCTGCATATTTTACCTTAGACTTACATATTCAACATATATTCAAAACATATTCCTACCTCTATGATAACTTAAAATCTATTCTTCCTGCACTGTACATCTTATTAATTATCTAATATTTATCTTATTAATTCTTATTGTTAAATAAGTCTGCAGGACTATATAACATTTTTACCCTCAAAACCCCTGAACTACTTTCGTGTCAACCTACAAACAATTTTATCACTAAATCTAACCTTTCTTAAGTGATTTATCACAACTTTTCATAATATTATCCTTTGCATTTTGCATTTTTCAGTGTTAATCGGGTATTTTCCTGTATTTAATTAACTGATTTTGTAGATGTTCATTAAAGCTCAGTGGAAATGCAGAGATCAAAACAAAGAAAAATGAGGTTTTACAGCTTAATATAACATTAAATGAACATAAAAACAAGTGTCTACAACCACTGTCATTTGTAAAACTTCATGGGTTTTACTGGTGAATCAAAGTTGCAGAAGATGACGGTGTTTCCGCCTTCACTACAGAGCCTCAGAATGTTCAAATGGGTCATATCTGATGACCATGAAAAGATGACTAACTGTATTTTACCTGAATTATTTACACATGATGATACGACTAGTGGTTCAACAGCTATTAAACATTTTAGATCAGTAGATGCTTTTGAACACGAGTGGTTGTTTAGGTCTTTATGAGTTAATTAACCCCTATTCTCTTCTAATTATATTTTCTATCATTCTGATCTTTTATTGCTAAGAACTTTACATCTTTATTTCTTGAAGTTCCTTATTTATGTGAAGCATATTAAAATATAGAACTTGCCTTGCTGTACTGAATATTGTAGAAAAAAAAGTCTGTATTGTGATTAAAAATTCAACCATTTCTGTTACACAGCATGCAGCTATGAGGTAACAAAATACACGGTTATGTTTTTTACAAATGCAGAATAAAATCAAGCAATCATCTCAAACAGAGATTTGGTGAAAAGTTATATCGGTTTGCTGTGTCACATAAGACTGAAAATGGGGAAAGAATGTTCTGTACCTTTTCTACACAAAAATCAGTCCAAAGGCACATGTTGGACAGGTGCGTTTGTCCAAATTTCAAGAACCAACAAGCGGTGCCAGGCACAGCAAACCCAGCCCCTTGTACTTATTGAAGCTTATTTTGGCATCAATCCCACTGATGTCATCATGTCTATGCATGTGCTGATGTCCGCATGTCAAGTTCCTCTATGTATGTGCCAAGTTTGAAGTAAACTGAAACAAAATTTATGTTTTTATAGACATTTGAAATTTCCGCCATTATAAGTGGGAAAAAAAATTTAAAAAGATTTTAAAAATTCATAAAAAATTTGAACTTTGACCTACTTTTCCCAAAATGTTATCACATCTAGTCTGGGTCGCTGGCAATTTATAAACCAAATTTGGTATGAATTCAACCAATAGTTTTGCTGCTACAGACATATAAAATTTTCACCATTATAAGTAAATAGGAAAGAAAAGATTTTAAAAATTTATTAAAAATGTTATCTCTGACCTACTGTTCCCAAAATGTAATAATATATTCTGGGTCACTGGCAATCTATAAACCAAATTTGGTATGAATTCAACCTGAACACTGCACTGTTTTTACTGAAAACTCCTGACCAGGTTATAGTTTATTTTAACATTTTGCTTTGTAACAGACTGTGAATAGAAATGAGAAAAGACTATGAGACAGTGTGAGAAAGTGTGATATCTAAAAATCTATTTAGCTATTCATTTTTATCTTCAATTCATGGGCAAGAAATGCTAAATTTACTTCACTCAAAGGAAAATTTGAAAGTTTTATTGGTGAATAAATGTTGCAGAAGACGACTGTGTTTCCATGATCACTGCGGAGCCTCTAAACGTCCAAATGAGTCATATCTGATGTCAATGAAAAGCTGAGAAACGGCATTTTAACTGACTTATTTACATGTATTGATAGGGTTAGTGGTTTTAGTCATTTGTCTCAAGCAAAAATGCTTAACTTTATCCAGCTACAGCTTTTCAAAAGTAAAGAATCTGAAACTTTTGCTATCAAATCAGACTGTAAACTGAATACCTCTTATGAATTCCTTACATACTGCTGATTGATTAAAAAAGATTAAGTGACTGATTTACTAACAAAATAAAGGTTAGAAAATGACTACAATTTAAACACATCATAATTGTCTGCATGTTTTAACCTTTAAAGACCCAAGGTTATTTTGTGGAAACATCCAAATTATTTTTTCCTCTTCATTAAACATTTCCTTAGTAACTTATCAGTATTTCTTTAATCCCCAGCTTTTTTTAGTGAAAACCCGGAATTATCCAATCTTTAATTTACTGGTGAAGGTGTGGAGTATTACATCAAAACACAGAAAACTATATAAAAAAGCTAAATATCTCCATAATTGAACATAAAAACAAACATCTACTATCGGTCCCGTTTGTCAAACTACATGGGTTTCATTGGTAAATTAGTTTTGCATCAAATTATTTTATTTCCATGTTCTCTACAGAGCCTCTGAATGCTGAACTGCGTCATAACTGAAAAGCTATTAAAATACATTTTCTATTAATTATTTACATGCATTGATAGAATCGGTTGATGCTTTTGGGTGCAGCGCTGTTTAGGTCTTTGAAGGGTAATATAAATTATTTGGTGGTGATATATGTCCTATTCAAACAATCATCATAATTAACCACTTTCTTCTTTCATTCCTCGTCGTAACGACAGCTTGGCTTTTGTTTCAGCTGCCAAGTCATGAGAGCTGTTTAACAGCTGTCACGCCCAGTAATGACAGATAATGACATGTTTCCACACAGCGCAGGTGTTTTAGCAAAAACATGATACATGTCACACAAATTCCCAATCAATCAGACACAATCATTTCCCTCCCTTCACATTTCTGGGTTTCAATCGGTGGCCGCCACAACTAGGACGTGTTTACATCCAATTACATGGTTCACACTGCAGCAAATCCGGACCTTATCATTAAATGCCAGCCTGAAATCAGGACATTTTTAGCGATCTGTTGTGAGCTTGACTCAAGTCCAGAGTTGACCTGATTATCTCACAGTACACGTTTGAGTGGTACCACAGTGTTCTTAACCCAGGACTTAATCTCTACTCTGTGATAATGATCTGCTAATTGGCAAGCTCTTAAATCCAAATAGTCTTTAAGAGCAGGGTAAACATCAGGCACAGTTGGAACACATACACACCTGATTTCAACAGCAAAAAAAGCCCCTATCCACTCAAATTTTTATTAACTTTTTACTATTTTTTGCATTTATGTGCTATTTTCCCAATATGTTTTAAAAGCAGCACGTCAAATTAACTTTAAACCAGAGTTCTGTAAAACAAAACTCATTCTTTTCATTTACTCAGCATATGCTTGAGAATATTTAGGCCCACAACTGAAATGAATGTATTATATTAATTGTAAATAAAATTTCCATCAATCTGAATAACAAAGTTTTAACTATAGACTTTATATTAGTGAACAGAGGAACCATGACTTCGCCTTCTGGTTTCTGCCAGTAGTTTATGATATGGAAGTTGCCATGTTGGAAGTGACTATTTTTGGACAAAAGAGATGGAGCTATGGGAATCCAAAGGGTCCAAGCTAATGCCTAATGCTAGCTTACTGACTCAGCTGTAAACTTCATTAATCCTTTATCAGGCACGTGACTATTTTTGGTAACTTCCACAAACATTATATGGGGTCAATCCTGTGCACCAGTGAGGTCAAGATGCATGTTGGTTTTTCTAACACACATCACATCAGTGATTCAGAGATTTTACAGATACTTTGAAGCTGTAAATAGTGAATATGAGTGATTTTTGTCAGTTTATGACCTTATAACAGTTGTTTTATTGCATATCTTTGTTTTTTAGCAAGTGCTGCTCAGATGTTTTATGGCACGAAGAGGGAGATGACGATGTCCAATAACAAACAAAGGTTGAAATTTTGAATTAGAAAGTATTTCAATGAGTGCCCTATAAAGGGTTAAGCATGGCATCACAAATGAATTTTATTACTATTATTGTATTTGTTGTTAGCGAAACCTATAACTCACTATAGTGGAGCTCTTTGTCAGGAAAAGTGTGGAAAGTCTCAAAGTCCAACTCAGTCAAGAAACATCTACAGATCAGTTAACCAAAGTCAGACCCAGTACACATCTAAGTTTCTATTTGACCTGAGATCTAATTAACAGACTAAAAATGTAAAGATAGACCTGATCATGTATTAGTGGTTCCTAATAAGACTGGAAAGTCCTGGGAAAAATTACTGAATTGGCAATTTTAGAGGAAAGTTCAATGTAAGTCTATAGACTCAATCGGCAACACCAGTGGTCATCAGCAGTATTACAACTTTAAGACTGGCTTCATTTTGGAGCTGAGGTCATTGTTATTGTCTGTTTTAACCAAAACAAACTTAGTGCTACAGGAGCTAAAATCAGCAGAAAAAAGCTGTGGACACTAACACCTTCCTTCTGCAGCTCTCTCCTCTCGGTCCAAATCAAAAGACTAAACATAAATATAGACACACCTGACCTTGTTTCATAGCATATTCCATATGTTACAGAATCTGATCAAGTCCCCAATCATACATTCAACCCCCCCAAATTGGAAGATCACGTGGTAGATTTTCTATAGCCTGAAAACACAGGCATGTAACAGATGCAAAAGTCTCATGTGTTCTAAGACCCACAGAATTACAGTGTGGTGACAGATAATTATAGGGGTTTCACTCAGTGACGCTAAAAAAACTAAACTTAGCACTGTAAACAAACCTACATCAATGAGCACACTGCAAAAATCAAAATCTTACCAAGTGTATTTTTCTCATTTGTAGTCAAAATATCTCATCACACTTAAAATAAGACATAATCACCTAAAGAGTAACTTTTCAGTGAGATATAAAAACTTATTTTTAGACAATAGATCTTGAAAATCTTATTTTAAGAAATCTTATCAAGATAATTTTCACTTGTTCCATTAGTAGATTGTTATTTTTGCTAGGATTAAGCAAAAAAAAAAACCTACCAATGGAACAAGTGAAAATGATCTTATTATTTCTTGGAATAACATTTTCAAGCTCTATTGTCTAAAAATAAGTTCTTACATCTCACTGAAAAGTTACTCTTTAGGTAATTCTGTCTTATTTTAAATGTGATGAGATATTCTGACTAGAAATGAGAAAAATACACTTGGTAAGATATTGATTTTTGCAGTGCATTTTTGGGCTTCAAAAGTTTTAATATTCTGAGTATCTAAGTATCACAGATATCAGTGCCTGTGTCTGTTTACAATTTTGCAGTATCTGAAGGAGCAAACCTTTAGTATGTTCCTGGCATCAAAGGATTCTCTTTCACTCGTTTGTCTTCCTGAACCACCAGACTCTTCAGCTGCAAGTACACCAAACAAATCTGAGCAAATATAACACTCAACAAATTACATTACTGATAAAGTTATCCTCCAAATAGTAAACATGTTTACTCTGTGAAACTGTAAAGAACAGCAAGGTGAAAGGCCCTTTAGTTGTTGATATACAGAGAACACCAAATGACCTAGGGATAAAAATAAAACTGCATTTTAATAGATCCTAATTGTGCTTGTCCTTGTTCTGATAAACATCGTCAGCAGCAACATGGCCCCTAACTTGTCCTCTGTTGTTGGTCAGCCTAGTCCAAATCTGAGAACTGGGGCTGGACTTGATCCATGGCCAAACTGAATGAAGCCATTGTGAGAGTACTTAGAAAACACAGTTGGGTGCACGTAAACAGGACTGTGGCCAAACACTGAGTGCCCTGCCTGATGCCTCCCTTTTGGAATTTGTTGCTGTGATTGTTCGAGATCGAGCTTTGTCGTCACTGCAGCTCCGATCTGGGCCAAGACATAACAAGGGGACATTGGTAAATAGGTTCAGGACAGCAGCGAGTAATGTTCTCACTTTGCTGTTACACAGGCTGCATGCAGAGATCTGTCGGCTCAGTATCAATGGTGTATTTACCTGTGGAGTCTTTTCTGAACAGTGTGTTCATCACAGTCACGTGCAGCTTGACCCGGTCCCACTCTCTAACCATCAGTCCTACAGAGACAAAGTGTTCCACCAGCCGATCAGCAATCACCTGCAACCTAAAACACACCCACACTTAGTTACATAGAAAGGTGAAAGAAACCAGAGTGAAGTATAAATTTGCAGCTTTCCTTAGGGTTGTGCAATATGATGACTGTATACATTCTACTGACTCATACAGATCATATAATTTTGTCGTTCTATTCCTGTTTGCAACCTTCAAAGAGCATTTAATACTGTCAAATCAATGGAGATACAGTCAAGGAAAAAATGATTAGACCACCCCTTGTTTTCTTCAATTTCTTGTTCATTTTACTGCCTGGTACATCTAAAGGTACATTGGTTTGGACAAATATAATGATAAAAACAAAAATAGCTCATAAAAGTTACATTTCAGAGCTGATATCTATCCATTTTCCATGTTTTCTTGATAATAAGCAAAATCACGTCAGTTCTTACATCAATAGCTAAATAGATGCCCTGCTGATTGGATGACTGTCTTCAGGTGTTTCTTTCTTCAATAATGTGGCATATATACAAATAATGCAACAACAACAATTGTCTCTGAATGAGTTGTTTGAGAATTCAACAAAGTATGACCATAATAAAAAAAACTTTAAAATGTTTTTCCGATTGTGTCATTCCCCACATTTATGCCAAGTGTCAACAAACATCTAATAAGGCATCCTACAAATCTCCTTTTAAAAGAATACTTTCTTTTTTTAGAGAGGGAGTGCGACCAACTGACCGACAGACCGACCGACCGACAGACAGACAGACAGACCGACAGACAGACCGACAGACAGACATTACTTATCAAATACCACAGCAAACACAAGTAAAATATAAATACAACTGCAATGTGGTAAAATAGAACTGTAACGTGCAAAACACGCTATAATATTCAGAATCAGAAGGTGCAAAATAACACCCAAGCGCAAATAGATTTATGACCAGAGAGAGGTGAGTTATTATAGAGTATAATGGAATCTTGCAGGTAAGATTTCTTGAATCTGTCCATTCCACAGCTAAACAGCCTTTTTGAGGTGCTCTGTTGTCTGTTCAGTGTGTGGCAGAGAGGGTGCTCATCGTCGAATCGAATCTTTATTTTGTCAGTAGGGGTTCACACTTAAACATGCATATGCACCACACATCAAAATTTGTCTTCTGCCTTCAACCCATCATTAGATCATGCATTACAAACTGCATGCTAGGAGCAGTGGGCGAGCCATATCAAGAGCAAATGGGCACATCAGCCAACAACTCTCCGCCAGTCCAAGGAAAACGAACTGGCGACCCTTAGGTCACAAGCTGACTCTCCAGCCATGTAGGCCACATCATTGTCCACAATTGGATTTTTAGCATCCTCCTCTCTACTTTTTAAGGTTTTTTTTTTTTAACAAAAGTTTTTATTTTGATCATCTAACAAACCCAGGTAGTAATCATTACTTTACTACTGGGAACTGTAGTGAAAATGTTAGTATACTTAATCAGACATGGACCACCAATAACTTGGTTTGACCATTCAATTGGTGACAATAGATTGTTTTAAAAATGATCTGTATTGGCAGAATTTGATCTGTTAGTGGCTGATAGCTAATACTTGAGGTTTAACAACTAGAATTACTAACTTTGAGTGAAAATAAGAGTTCAGAAATGTAAAAATTGCACTTAGAATCACATTTTTTTTTTTACAGTTAGTCTAATATCCAGTTTCAGATTCATAGATTAATCTATTTGAGGTTGAGTGATTATTTGAGTAAATGTTAGGTGAAGCAGTTATCCAGTTTCTAATTAAGTCAAAGCCTTTACTTCGCCACAGTTTAAATTTTTTACGACTGATAATAGCTGATTAATCAAATATCAACTTTGCCTTGCTCCAAACTATCATTAATATGTTTGCTTTTAAAAATGTGTAAAGCCTACCTCCATCTTTAACATAACATTATGTTCTACAGAAATCCATCAACTATTTCTAGTCTATCTGTCCTCTATATTTCAAAACTGCGCAGACAGATGGACAATGACATCATGGATTTAGACTGAAATAAAAAACGCCGCTTACGTGTCAGACCCATCTTTCACATTGACTTTGCCGTACAAAACGTCCACCATGCCCGGGTCATCATTCATGTACTCTATACCTGTCACCTCCAGCGGGATTGGTTTTCCTTCCGTGATATCCCTGATGACAGAAACACAAAGCAGGTCACTATGACACAGTTGATGTAACACTCACTGTCCAGGTTTAAGCATGGAAATTTAACATCTTTAGCAACATTTCCTTTACTCTTTTGCAAGGTTAAAGTGTCAGCCGTGGCTTTAAATTACATACAAATGTAAAATAATACCCTTGTTTGGTCATTTGCTTTACCTGATGACGCTCTGAAACTCCTGGAGGTGTTCACACGCTTTTCTCACTTCCATTTCGTTTAACAAAGCCAAGGTGCCGACTGTCAGATGTAGCTTTGAAGGGTTCTGAAAGATGCTCCCCTCCACTCCATGATCCTACAATGTCAACCAATCTGTGCGTGAAGTGTTGAAAAAGACATTATGTGCTGATTTATGTTACTTTTTCTTTTGCTGTACCTGTGAACACTGTTGCAGAACCTCATCCTTAAATCTCAGGAACCCTTCTTGAATTTTAGGATCATTCAGAGGGAATGACAGAAAATGCGTGAAAGGCTGCTTTCTCCGGAAACTCTCGACGAGGACTTCAATCCGTGTGATTGCTGATGAAACAGCTGATTTATGTGGGCCTGTGATAACTGCCAGGAAAAAGAATAAAAGTTGATATCAACAGTTTTCTACTCTATATTTTTCTCTAAAAATGTGTGTGCATGAGTTACAGAGTATGATCACTAAATTGAATCCTCACCTATCTGTCCTTCTACTCCTTGTTTTGGGATGATGATAGATGTCTTTGTATCAGCCTCCAACCGTTTGCGTGTTTCCCCCTTTTTCCCAATGATGTATCTGTCAAATAGGTGCACATGTTAACAACAACAAAAAAAAATCCACTACAGGATAGAAACAGAAGTTTTTGATGAAAACATACTTGTAAAGAACACTTGGGACATCGATGGCACAGCGAAATCCTTTCTCAGTTTGTTCAATGCAGTGAGTGTCACAGGTTTCATCTTCTGCCAGATCTTCACTCTCTAAACATACAACCACGGAAATAGTCAGTTATTCTAAACAGTGTAAACACAGTATATTTCATGTTTTTACATCTATTTCCTGGCACTCAGGCCAAAACACATTCAGGAAAAACTTGGACCAGGGTAATTTAAGGCTACTAATAACTTAGAATAATTATATAATAATGTGATTTCAAACACAGGATACTTATATATCTATGATTATATGGTATACATGGTATGATTATAGATGGTAAACATTAAAATGAAAAGTGAAATGTGTTTGTTCTGATGAAACGACACATTGGTGAAATGTCACCACCCTGTTTTGTTTTCAATATGATACAGGTGACAATTAATTATACTAAACCCCATTTTCAGTTTTAATTTTCCCATAATGACAAAGTAAAGCCTAAATGAGTTTTTGTGATGTTAACTACTGTAATTATAAACCATTTTATGTCCCAAAATTCATTTTCCTTTTATTGGGCAATGGTTTGTAATGTTTCTCAGTTTATGAAACGTCACCTGAATGCATAAACTATCAGTTACTAATAAATATTGATTTTTTTTTTCCTTTTATCTGTAATATACCACATGGTCAGACCATCATATGCTGTTCAGAGGTCACCTGGCTCAGTTCTCATTTATAGTAGGGCATTTAATAGCCTATTTAGCTTTTGTGTGGCATCTGGAATGTGATTATTTTGGTTCAGTGCATTATAAACCAGTAATATTAATTCAAAGCCACTCTTAACTTCTTAACTTACCTGGTGGCCCCATGTAGGAGAAATCCTCCTCTTCCTCATATTGTTCTTCTTTAATGAGATTTCGTCGATATATCCTTCCATTTATATTTATAAGAGAAGGACGTAAAACTTCCATAATGTAATGACAGTACGCTCAACGTTAAAGTCACACAACAACTTTAGCGGAAGTTCAGATAGCTCGCTGGAAATGTAGCTATCTTGTATAAAATACGTGGCTAAATAAGTAAATTTAGCTCTTCTGTTATAACTTTAGCAAGCTAGCTTGTAGCCACAGTCCACACGTCAAATCTTCCACTTTACGACACATGGCTGTTGCTTGTAACGTGTTATCAGATCTACAAATGATAGGGCGCGTCCGCTTTCCGAAATACTTCATACGTTGACAATCCCAATGTGTTTCAAATCTACCGTCGCGTCTATCGTAAAGCGCTGTCTGTGTCGTAAAGTAGGTCTTACCACATCCAAACAAACAACAGTATCCAGTGCGTGGATTTAAAGTCATTATACATATTTTTGGGGTACTGACGGTAAGTAAACTTGGCAGAAAATAGTTCAGATGATCGCATGTTGTTGATACTAACACTAATAATGCGTGTTTATCGCATACTTTGCCCTTAGATGGGTTGCTAGCTTGGTGGCTAGCCACCCACTGTTGCAGTTCGCATAAGAAAGTGCAGGAAAAGCTAACATGCTAGTGCTAATGCTTCAGTGGTTGTCCTGATAGCTAGTTGTTTGGAGGATAACTGAATGTACTGTCCATAACCTAGCAGTAATAGTTCGTATGTTTGTGTGTGTTAATATTTTCTACAGCCATGGCAGCGTCTTCGTCGTCCTCCTCTGCGGGCGGAGTGAGCGGAAGTTCGGTGACTGGATCTGGGTTCAGCGCCTCCGAGCTCATTCCCCCCAGGAAAGTCCTGTACACATACCCGAAAGGAGCAGGTGAAATGATGGAAGGTGAGTTTGAAGACACGCCTGATGTCTTTTTTTTCCTATACAGCTCCAAAACACACAGCTATAATGACAAAAGGCTGAACATGTAAACAGATTAGTTGTCTTGATAAAAGTTCCAGCACGCATGACTGAATAACATGTAGGACTAGTTTTTTGAGAATTGTTCCTTGAGCCAATATAAGCTTTATCTAATCAATCACTTACTGATTAATCCTCACAGCAGTGGGAAAGGTTTCTAAAAGCTTTCTCAAAGTTGTCCAAAAAAACATAAGTTTTCCCCCTCACTCATAGAAGCTTATGATCAAGAAAAATGGCTGTCCACATATGCCACGTTGAAACATCTTTCTGTCTGTACATTGTTGTAATCTTGCCCATTTGATGTGCCAATTACTGAATATATTCACTAATTTAAATGTGAACCTTTGCACTTCAGCACAGCTTTCATAGCTTTTGCATAATACACAAGCAGTGGTTTATAGGACCAAAATCTTCTGTCACAGTTTTAGTAATTTTATGTTGTAGTACCAGTAAACATTAAAGTGCTGTATTTGTTGCGTAATTTCCCTATGAAATTATTGCAAATGAACATACTATATTTAATCATATTTGACTATTTTTCACCCCTTGAGACAATGCTTGAGTTAAAATTAAAGACTAAACAGTACAACTAATGACTCAAAAGGAAAGGTTTTAAGTTCTACATAAGAACTTTGTCACCATAAAAATAACTTGCACTATGCAACCTGTCAGGTAATCTCATAAATTCACTTTCTATACAAATGACACTAGTGTGTTAAAATTCTCTGCCATTGTTATATTTACATGTGAAGCAGCTAATTCACAATCACATGGTAGAAATGGTAATGTAAAATCTTAAGCTATAGACACATTTCTACCATCACATGGTATGTACTGTTCTATTAACCAAAACTTGCATTTACTTTTACATTGATAGGCAAATGACATAAATAATTTGTCTTTTACCGTACCATACCGTCTTCATCTGCTTATTCGGGTCTAATGGACACTTAAAGGAGTTGGCTTTTTTTTTCTGTTTATATTTTCATATAGCAATGCTTTAAAACTTTTCTGCAGTTAAGAAACATTTACATAAAATGTGTCTCTTTTTCCAATGTGTTCCAACAGTTACACGTTGAGAAACAAGTGAAAAGCATTCTTATAAAGCAAACAAAATTTTTTTCATTCCAGCTAGTCGGAGGAGGCTGGGTATGCCTTGAAAACACTGGCAACTATTTGAAAAGAGTTGCCAAGATTGTTAAGGGTTTGCTTGTTTTTATTCTTTGTGAAGACAGATGACTTAAATCATTGCACAAGTGTTGCCCACTCACTTGTCAAACTCGCATATGTCTGGCATCCTACCAAAACTTTTCTCAGAGCAAACTTATCACATGTACAGAACAGTCATGTTGGAGGAGAAAGCAGCATGTTCTGTTCAGTTTGTTTTTGTTCTATGCAAAGACAGATGCCTTAAGTCACAGCACAGTTCCTACATGAAAAACGTACACTGCACATAAACATCATTGAACTCTCAGTCGTTCAGTGTCATTCAGTTGTTAAAATCACAAGATTTATTTCTATAATTTATTCCCTTTTGACTGATTCTGTGGTTTTATATTGCTGCATACATACCGTGCTACCACATATAAGATTTGCTTGAGAAACAGAGAGCTCATTCCTACTTTGCCTGTGTAAAATACACAAAGCAGTATCATTGTTTGACTGAGGAACAAACAGTGTCAAGGAAGCTACTTTGAAAACGTAGCTTTGCAAGTCACCAACTGCCTCACACACTTGAAGAAAGTGAACTAGAGCAAAGCTACTCAAGGGAGAAATCTAGTTTGGTTAACTAAAGCTGCATAGGAAAAGTAGTTCAAACTACTTTGTGGAAAAAAAAAGTACAAGGACTGTCAAGTCATACCTGTTTTCCACAAAACTTGTGGAGCCACTGCATCAATTAGTAACCTTCAGTTAATTATATCACTGCTACATCAGTACGGAGTAACTTCTGAACATTTGATAAGAAATATCAATCTAGGCTAGTAATAACAAACTCTAATCTAATACAGTACACTCTTTGGCCACTTTATTAGGTACACATTGCTGGCTGCCTTTAGTGGCCTAGATTCAACAAGGTGGTGGAAATGTTCCTCAGAGGTTTTGGTCCACGATATGAATCTCCCATTCCACCACATCACAAAGGTGCTATTTTGGCCATTTGAGTATAATGTTCAAGGTTACCTGGTGCCTCATCCTGTTAGAAGGCAGAAAAAACAACACTCATCACGCAGACTGTTCAAGCTGATTCATTTGTACCCGTCGGTAGATTTGTTTTGCAGCAAACCGATGACAACCACTTTGACAGACAAACATGCAGAATTACAGAAAAGTATGAATTCATGATAAAAGTACTTTATGCACCACTAATCAGGACATAGAGAAGCTAATGACTCATTAATTAATATTTAAAAGGACTCAAATAAGTAACACTGAATAAAATACACTGGAAAAGTAGATTAGAACATGAATAAGTGATACTTAAGCAACATTCAATTGGTATTAAGACTCTCAAACTTACCAAAATAATATCCCCCACATCATCCAGTAGAATAGATCTTTATTGTCATTGTGCAACGAAATTGAAGTGCAACTCCCTTGTCAGTGCAACTCCCTTGTCAGTGCAACTCAATAAAAATATCAATATATTATCACACCACCAAAAATATCAATATATCATCACACCACCATCAGCCTGTACTGTTCATACAAGGCAGGCTTGCACTCAATTTTGACGCTACCAGGTGAGCAGAAATCAAGATTCATCATATCAGACAGCATGTTTTTAATCTTCTCTCGTCCAGTTTAGATGAGTCCATATGAAATGTAGCTTCAGTTTCCTGTTCTTAGCTGACAGAGGTGGCAGCTGGTGTGGTATTCTGCTGCTGTAGCCCATTTTGATTCACGATTTGATGTAAGCGTTCAAGAGGTGCTGTTCTGCAGACCTCGGTCGTAACCAGTGGTCATCGGAGTTGCTGTTGTCTGCCTATCAGCTTAAAACAGTCTGGCCATTCTCCTCTGACCTCGAGCATCAACAAGACGTTTTCACCCAGAGAGAACTGCTGCTTGAGACTGTCGTGTGTGAAAATCCCAGTAGATCAGCAGTTTCTTAAATACTCTGGCCAACACCGTGCCACATTTAAAGCTACTTAAATCAACTATTTTCCAGATTCACTTCAGCAGATGTGTTTGTACTATTAGTTATGCCAATTAATGAACAGTTGAACAGGTGTACCTAATAAAGTGGCCGGTGAGGGTATGTTGAAGTGCGGTTTTAAAATTTAGTTTAAAAACAGAAGTTAATTAAAATTAAAATGAAACATGTATTTATGCAATTAATGTTGGTTTATTTAGCAGGAGAGGATGCTTAATAACAAACAGATTCAACAAAAGATACCGTAGATGTAACAGTCACCCTGAAAACAGAATATAAGAATATATTGTAAAGTTAGTGAAATTATTTATAAGCATGCAGAGCACTAATTAAAAGAAAGGAGAATATTAATGTTAATAAAAAGGAATATATGATGCTGTTTAAAAAAAAAAAAAAGGGCTGTCGCTATTATTGTATTTGGTATTACCGATTTTGCTGTTTTTTCCTTTTTCCTATCTTTATTTTTTCCCTTAGTCTTCTTTCTATACTATTATTTAAAACCCTTTACTGACTTCTTGTTTTTGTATACTCACATCTTGTGACCCTTTTACTTATTAGACTGTCAATTTTGTTTTCATTTCATGAATATGCCCAACACGCACAAAATAATCCTAAATAATTATACATAGACACATGCATGCACACAAACTCACCTGTAAATAGCCCTCTGTTTGCACCCGTGCTTGTTTCGCTAAATGACTATGAACTATTCCGTCTTGTCTGGTGTCTATGGACTCGTGTCTCTTGAAGTCTATGAATTAGTACGCCAGGTGTTTTGTTTTTTTTGGTTTGTTTGTTTTGTTACCCGTCAATGTTTGTCTAGCACTAAATTTAAAAAAAAAAGAAAAAATCATTCCTTTCGTTTGTGCCAGATTGATTTTTTTTTTTTCCAGTCGGTAACTACACAAAAAATACATTATGCTGATGTGAGTCTTAACTGAATATCTCTAAGCTCCTCCAAAAGCAAACTTCAGTTCTACTTTAATCACATCTTGTTAACAACTCCCCAAACTCTGGGAATAAAAGTACAAGGTTAAAAACAAGTAGCCGTGGTGGATTTACTGCAGAGATTTAGTTTCACCCTCAAGAACACCTTGTTTTCCTGTGTTGTTTTTCATGTTGTAGTCAGACTATTTCAACACCTTGATTGGCCTACTGACCCAAGACATAGAAATTGCATAACATGTAACTTGAAACTGTTCTGGTGTAGATTGAAGGGGCTCTATTTTCTGGTGTTGACTAAACCTAACCTTGTTATATAATCCATAACATTTTGTTTTCTTTCCATTTAGATGGCTCAGACAGATTTTTATGTGAGTCTGTATTCAGTTACCAAGTTGCCTCGACGCTGAAACAGGTTAAACACGGTAAGACGACGACTGCATGTGCAAAATATGTAATGATGCAACGAAAATACATGTACCCTGACCTACTGTTGTGCGTTCTTTCAGATCAACAAGTGTCTCGGATGGAGAAACTTGCAAGCTTAGTCGAAGAACTGGAGGCTGACGAGTGGCGTTATAAACCTATCGAACAGCTACTGGGATTCACACCATCTTAAATAAAAAGATGCCATTGCCTTTGGTTAATAAATCTGCCAAAGAGAAAGAAAGGAAGTGCATAAAAGTATCGTTTACTGTTTTATGTAAATTGTGAAATACTATCTTGAATGTGCGGTTTATTGTTTTATTGCTTTTACTATTGTACGTGCATGGCACTGGTTTGTTACATCTGTTCTAACGTCCTAAAAGAAACCCTCTTAACTAAAATCTCTATTAAAATGTTAATAGGTTATTACAAGTGGGTGTTTTTTCAGCCCAATCTGCCTCGCTCTTTGGTAATAAAGCCCCTGAAACGAGCTGTTTTTCTTGCAGCTTGTTCAGTCCGTCCTCTTTCTGAAGATCCTCACTTCTGCTCTTTTGCAGTTCTTGATGCAAAAACAAAGCAAGGTTGTAAATAAAGTCATACTAGGACATTTCTCGGGTCAGTTGCTATTTGTTTCCTTGTCATGCCCTAGATGTTTTATGTAAAAGCGTGGACACAGCTTATTCTTTGTGCTATTGTTTTTCTGCGTCTCAGTTAGGTACTTTTAGAGAAGCTGAGGTTTAAGGTTTTATACTCTGCAGCGCTATCTTTCTGCGTTTATGTACCGTAACAAAATGTCCACATCCTGAATGTTTGGCTCTCAGATTCAGTGTTTTCAAACAAATGAGGGTGGGATCTTGAACAGAATGTACTGTTCTGATAGTTAATGTCTAAGGACGTCCCTGCCTGGACAGTGCAGGACACGCCTCCAACCAGAGCTACACTTTTATTTCAGAGTTCATAAGTGAACTTTACTCCACAACAGTTTTCTGGCAACCTTGTTTACAAGTTGTTACCACCTCTTAAAAGTTTTAAAGTTTGCTCCCATTGTATATGAGAAGCTTTTCAGAGTGCTCGCCTGTTTTGCCCAAACCAAAAACCTTGAGATGATGACTGTTTAATTCGCAGCATCACACTGAGTACATACAGTTCTGCGCCTACACGTGTTTACCAGTTCCTCCCTGCCATAAAAGCACAGTCCCGCCCACGTCTCTCACGTGTAAAAACTCAGAGTATATCTGGCTTCCTTCCAAAGTTCCCCTCAGAGCAAAACATGAGTGTTACATACAGCAGAGTCATGTCAGAGGAGAACAAGTCAGAAAGTTACACAGAACCAAACTTGTTTCTAGAAGTTTGAGAGACTTGACTCTTTACCGTATTTCAGAGCAAGTTATTGCTTTTTTTTTTGCACCATTAAATAAACAGTGAATCTGCTGATTTCACATTCTGCTGAAAGACCATTTCTATCCTTATCTTCAAATTGTGTACATAACATAAATGATTTCATGGTCACAGGAACAGCCTCAGATCCACATCTGAAAGTTGATAGAAATGTAAAAAGGAGTATCTAAAGTTTGAGTGTTTACTACATTTCAGATGATGTTATTGCACTTTTTCTTGCAGCATGTTTATCCGACAGGTTTAGGTGTTACTTTGCAAATCAAGATTATAACAAAAAGCGCATTAAGAGTTAATAAAATATGCTGCTCTGGCATAAAATGGCTCATTAAACCAAGCTGTTTATACAGCTTTAGCTGGAGTAATCACTTTATTGACAGGAAAATTAATCTGTAGACCATTTTAGGGTTTCAGCCTCAGAAAAATCCTGTGAAATCAATAATGTTATTGTGTTTATTCTCATTTAGAAGTTTAGATAAACTTTGTGAAGGTTGTGTGGGTAATTTTGTGGGCATTTGTGACTGTTGACAGAATTTCAACTGTCAAAAAAGTCTGAAGAATAATCTATAATGAATATAATTTAGTTGCAGTCTAATACAAAATAGTTAATGAGATGCACCTCATGCAATTATAACTGCACAATCCCAGTTTTACATCAGTGCATGAGTAAAAAGATTAATATAATGTACAATATCTTAATGCTCTCAAGGGCCATTGTACTGCATAATACTTCTAATACTTTAAGAGCAGATTTTTGCTGATCATACTTACAAACATACATTGAATAGGTCTGAATGCATAACATTTCTTTTTGGTAGAGTATTTTCAGTATGTTTTTCATTCACAAAAACATGCTGCATTGAGATTGACACACCAGGTGAACTGCAAAACCTGATTATTCCCTGCTCTTTTGTTCTCTAATTGTTTAATCTTGGACCATTAGCAAGTCTGCGCAGAAATCCCACATATTTACAGTCGTAATGTATGTTTGTGTTTTTCTTATGCAGCCGGGGTAGTGTAATGCTGCGTTGTTTGCACGGCTGTGTGGCAGATGAAAAATTCTGATGTAATGCTTGAAGAAAACAGGTGACGTAATGTTTCACTGCAACACTGGCCCAGCTGAGGCTGAGCCTGCAGAGATCCTCACACCGCTCACACTTTAAAAGCACCTACAGCAACAGAAAAACATATATTTATGCTTATGAAAGTGTATGACAACGGTGCACAGTTTGACCCATGCAAGCCTAGACAAGCCCCTGTACATTAACTATAACACTGGGGTCTGCTGTTCATCACCTCCCCAGCCCCCCTTCTCCTCCTCCTGTTTGTCTTCTCTGCTGGCATGTTACCAGGCAAAATACAGCGCAGATGGCGTGCCTCTCTTTTTGATTGGCTGCCTGGAGGGGGCGAGGGCGTGGCCTCCGTGCCCCTATATAAACATTGTTGCGAGACAAACCGCAGAGCTGTTCAGCTGTTGACTGGAAGAGGAAGCACGGGGGGGTCAAGTTCAGCAGAGAGTCGTTTTTGGAGACAATAACCAACAAAACAACTACCTGAAATACCCATGAAGAACGTGAACAGCCACGCTTAATAGAAAAAAAATGTAAGTACTCTTTTATTCTTCATCCATTTTCTTGTTTTATAGTGAAAAAGGGCTGTTTAAGAGCTGCTAGCTAGCTAAGATAAAGGAATTGACTTATGCAGCTGATGTTTTCATATTTATATTCATCCTTTAAGGTTTTTTTTTTTGTCAGATGCTTGTTTCTTGTCTATATGTTGATTATTGTAGATTACTGTAGATCTTAATTGGTCTTAAGTCTGTCCTAGGTTGCTTATCTTCTTGTTTCCTCATTAACAGTTGTCCACAGAAGCAGCTGATAGACTGATTATTGCAAGAGGACAGCCATGCCTACTTTGTCTGCACACACTGATATCGCCAGCTTGCCTCCTTCTCCAGTGGACAGCAGCCCCAGGAGGCTGTCCTGGGGCAAACTGGTGCAAAGACTGGCAGATTTCAGCAGCAGTATGGACTCCAACAGTGGCAGCAGGAGTGATCTGTCAGACTCAGGTAAACAGCAGCAAAGGTTTTAGCCCTAAATTCTGCTAAATTGGATTTTGCTTCTCCTTGCGCATTGTTGCGGATGTTTAACTGATGTGTTTCCAACAGGATCTGATGTCTCTAGTGACCTGTCGGCCCTCAACGACGACCTGTTTTATGATCCGATGGAGGAGACCATACTGAAAGAAGTAGTCGACCTCATTGCGCGAAGCCTGAGGGAAGCAAAAGACTCAGACTGCGCCTTAAGATGCACCAAACTGCTCATCCCCGAGAAACTTCTGGAGCACATCGGCCGTGAGCTCCTTCACCTGGCAGCTAGTGAGCCCTGCGGGTTACGAGGGGCTCTGATCGACCTCTGTGTGGAGCAGGGGGACGTCTGTGAGAGCATGGCCGAGCTCTCCGTGGACCCCTACCTTGTACCTACCTTTCAGCTGACACTGGTGTTGAGGCTGGAGTCCAGTGGGCTTTGGCCTAAAATCCAAGGACTTTTTAGCACTAAATCTGCCTCCACTCCAGTAGTGAGGCAAGCAATTAAACTGAGCACTGGCTTTCGTGTTATCAAGAAAAAACTGTACTGTTCTGAAGATTTGCTCATTGAGGAATGTTAGAGATATGCAAACGCACTTGCATTAATGGACCAATAATACTTATTATCTGTTTTAAAGTGTCCAGTTAAGCTCACAGAAGGGCCTTATGATATTACCATTATTGTTTGTTTTTTTATCATATGTGTACGTATGATGCCTTCGGAAGTTTAAGGACAGACTTAGATATGATATATCCTGTTTGTCCCAGGTGTAAAGGAGCATTTTAAGGTACGAGGATGGTATACTTGTTAAATAGGCATTTGGAAAGAAAAGTGCGTACCTCAGTTTCTATGGAAACCATACAATGGCAGCTAGCTATATTGTAACAGTCATTACAGATCATTTTCTTTTACTTCGGCAATTAATTGAATTGTACACCAGTTGAACCATTAGGGACCTTAGTGACGGCTTGAAATTCAGAGCAAATGCCGACCGCCGCTTGCGTCATCCAGTGTTTGTGCAAGCTGCAGGCTTCAAGTCAAACGTAACTTTATTCTGTATCTGTGTAGATCTGTCCTGTATTTATTTATTTGATATTCAAATACTCATAACATTGCACTTTTTGTACTTTCATGATTGCAAATAAATTATTTTTTTAATCAGTTGAACCTCTTACGTGTTTTTTTTTTTTGTTTTTTTTTGCTGTCAGTGAAACAGAACTAAATGATCATTCCTTACTTTATAAAGAAGTCTAAGGCTTCTGTATGAATCTGCTACACCTAAATCAGTCACAAAATAGGAAGTATAGGTCATTCAGTATCTAAGAAACACAACAGGAACTTGTATGCAGTTGCAACGCAGTTTATATAT
>JAPQRP010000013.1:28012772-28049401 GCA_037367295.1 Apogon hyalosoma
GTTTAACTGAAAAACACAAAATTTAATCTTTATGACACTTAAATACAATTTGCATAATAATTTGGAACGCAGTGTATGTGCATGTGCAGGCCACAGAAAGGCTTGGACTGAACTGTAGTGAAGTTTACAGCTGCATAAAGTACAAATACTCTCATAAAGCTCCTCACAGTTGTGTAACTGCACCACCCTCAACTATTTACAGTCACTCCTCCTTCTGACACCGACCGGCAGTATTTGGAAAGATCACGAGTTGAGGCGCTGCTTTAGTGGAACGTGACTGAACGCACTCAACAGCATCTGTTCTGATCCACTCATCCAGTCAATACCCGTAAATAATTCAGGTAAAATGCAGTTTTTCATCGTCAGATATGACCCATTTGGACGTTCAGAGGCTCCCTGGTTACCGTGGAAACTCCGTCATCTTCTACAACAGTAAAACCCATGGAGTTGGATCGATGACAGTGGATGGAGATGCTTAGTTTCATGTTAAATGCATATATTTTACTAAAAACATCACTTTTTGCTTCAGTTTTGTCCATTTTGATATAACCTTTAAATTTACACCGAACTTTTATGAACATCAGCATCATCATCAGTAAATTGAACATTGGAAACGGCCTTATTTTGACTGAAAAATGTAAAAAGCAGAGCATTAAAGGGTAATAATAAATCGCTTAGAAGTGGTTAAATGCAGGAAAATACTCCTAGGACTTTAGGTGCAATTTTGCGATGCTTTACATCAGAATTAAAATTGTTTTGCAGCTCTATATTTCTACTCTAAAGGCAAATACTGCACTTTTTATTCAATTTGATGTTTTTTCCTGACAACTTTAGTCACTTTTTATGTTGGTTTTACACAACTGACCGAGCTTTTAGCATAGAAGACAAATATTTTCCAACCTTTTTGGCTCCTGAGGTCATATAGTGTGTGGTCAAGTTTGCATCTCAGATATCTGAGTCACTAACAGCTCAGGAAAGCGTGATTTGCCTTCTTTTATAGCTTCATTTAAGTCAATATTAACACTTTGGGCACTGGATTTTTTTTTTAATATTCAACTTTGATATAAAGATATTTCAGCTTTGGACTTCGGTGCTTAAAGGGTTAACATTTCACCAAAAAATCAAGAGATTTGTGCATCATTGCTATGTTTTCCACCTTTATGTAAGTGAAGATTAATGCTTCCTAATATTAATTTGAATTTAATGGGGTATTTGGTACTTTTAATCAGAATCAGAATCATCTTTAGTTGTTTAGAATGTAAATATATACAAGAAATCATTGCCGGTGGATGCTGTCGCTCTAATAAACTATAAATACAGGATATTACAAATGGTTCCAGGCCCAACAAGCCCCGCCCCTCACACATAGTGTAGCTTATTTTGGCATCGATCCAGCTGATGTCAACATGTCTGTGCATGTGCTGATGTCAGCATATCAACTGCCTCTATACATGTGCCAAGTTTGAAGCAAATTGAACAAAATTGATGTTTTTATAAACATATGAATTTTTGCCCATTATAAGTAAATGGGAGGAAAAAAAAAGATTTTAAAAATTCCTAAAAAATTGAAACTTTGACCTGCTTTTCCCAAAATGTAATGAGATCTACTCTGGATCACTGGTAATCTATAAACCCAGTTTAGTTTTGCTGCTAGAGTGTTAACAAACAAACCGAACCAAAACTAATACCCTTTGCCTCTCCTTCGGGGGCGGGGCAATAAAGTCGTAGGAAAAGTAAAATGACAAAAACTAACTGTATAAACATATCTACTCTATATACACAAGGACACAGTGTCACCTTCTGCACAGTTAAAGTGCAGTTTTATCGTGCAACTGCGAATCCTTATAAATAGAAAAAGGATCTGGGTACTTCTTCCGCCATGTCTTACTTCTGCATTTCACACATCAGCACGCATGTATAAACTCTTCCCGAGGACATTATGATGCTATTTTAATCCAGAAAGTGAACTCGTGTGCAAGATCAGACTTGTGTTGCAGATGTCTGAGCCCGTCACAGATTCAGTAAAAAGTGATTTTGTCTTCTTTAATTAAAATGATGCAACGTTTCACCAAAAACTGGACACATTTGTGCGTCAGAGCGGATGAGGAGTAATAATACTTTGACTTTCAATCTGTCATTTTGTACTTTGACTTGATCTGAGTATCTGGATCTGAGTATTTCGTCCACCTCTGCTGCTTGACATATTCAGCTGTTTTGTCTTCTTACATCTTTTTTTTTTTTTTCTCATTACATCTTTTACATTTCTAAACGCTTTCAGAGCAAAACTATTGCACTATTTGAATCCAGACAGCGAATAAATATTAAAATGATGCAACATTTCACCAAAAACTCAACACATTTGTGAATTATTGCTGTTTTTCTACCTTATAGGCAACTAAACATTGATGCGTGATAATAATACTTTGACTTTTTATGGGTTATTTTATACTTTTACTTGATCTGAGTATCTGGATTTGAGTATTTCTTCCACCTGTGCTACTTTATGTACTTTTTTTTTCTTCTTACAGCTTTTATATTGTTTTTTCTTGTTACATCACATATCAGTACTCACTTCTAAACACTTTCAGAGCAAAACTATTGCACTATTTGAATCCAGACTGTGAGTAAATATTAAAATGATGCAACATTTCACCAAAAACTCGAGACATTTGTGAATTATTGCTGTTTTTCCAACTTTGGGTAAGTAAACACTGATGCGTAATAATAATACTTTGACTTTTTATGGGTTATTTTGTACTTTTACTTGATCTTACCATCTGAATCTGAGTATTTCTTCCACCTCTTCTACTCTATTATTCAGTTTTGTTGTCTTCTCACGTCTTTTATATTGTTTTTTTCTTGTTACATCACATGTCGGTACTCACTTCTAAACTCTCTCCGAGCAAAACTATTGCACTATTTGAATCCAGACTGTGAGTAAATATTAAAGTGATGCAACATTTCACCAAAAACTCGACACACTTGTGAATTATTGCTGTTTTTCCACCTTATAACATTGATGCGTAATAATAATAATAATAATACGTTGACTTTTAATTGTGTATTTGGTACTTTTACTTGAGTAATCATCTGAGTAGTTCTTCCACTTGTCTTCTCCACTTTTTTTTTTCTTTCTTTCCAAGTTTAATGTACAAAACAGTCATGGCATACGTTCTTTTAACAAATCAGAATAGGAAGGGACATAGAAGAAAGAAAAAAACATAAAACACTAAGTTAAACAGAGGCTAGGGCTTTTTATTTATTTATTTTTTTATTTTTTATTTTTTTTTATTGGAAGTTATATTTCTTACTGGTGTGCCACTTTTATTTCCGGCACATACCGGCCTTATTAAAACCTGATTCAGCGTTCCACGGAGCGCATGACGCAGGGCTCCTCTTCTGGTGTGATGTGCGGTAAAGTTACATCACATCACATCACCATCACCCCAGACATACGAGGTTACTACGGTTCAACTCCCCGAAAAAACCACCACGCCACGCTCACCATAGCGTCTGACTCCAGACGGCCAATCAGGGCCGAGCTCCGCGATCCTCCGAGACCAGCAGAGGCCGGATCACCTGTGCCAAACCCGCAGCGGGGATCTTCCGAGGACAGCTGCGAACACTTGTTGTGCCACGAAGGCTCCGCAGGTTGTTAAGGTCGTTAGTGCGCGTGTCAGTGCGGAGCGAGCAGCGGGGACGCGCCACATGCGTAAAAGCGCACGAAAGAAACCGGAGAAAGTTCAGACGTCTCAGAGTCGAAGAAAGTGGGGGATTGAACATGAGCAGCGCCATCTACTGGTGGAAAGGGAAACTGTTCAACTTGTAAAACCACTTTTTTTTTTTTTTTTTTTACAGTGCTCAGCATAAATAAGTGCACCCCCTTTGAAAAGACATAAGATTTTAATCAGTATCTCAAAGAACACAGCAACAGCTTCAAAAATCTGGACAAAACTGAGGTTCATAGAATATTTCCTTAACTCAGAACATGATAGTCACCAGAATCAGAATCAGCTTTATTGGCCGAGCACGTGCACACATACAAGGAACTGGACTTCAGTGAGCTTTGCCCTCAGTGTACGTGTTAAGATAAATATTAATAAGACAAAAGAAGGGATTAAGAATTTAAGCTTAAAAAAATAGTGTAAAAATATCAAATCTAAGTTCGAATAAAAAGACAAGACTTTCCCTAACGCTGTTATATACAAGCATTATTTACACAATTTACAGGGAATATGCAAATCTAAATGTGTGACAGTGCAATTTTATGGAGTGCAATCCTGCTCAGTAACACTGAAAAATGAAAAGTGGCAGGTTTAACATGAGGTAAAGTGATGTTCAGCGTGAGGTACGAACAACGTGCAAAAAACTCCACAGGTGATCCTTAAACTCTGACTGTCAAGAGTCCATCAGGGACGGCCTGGGGGAAGAAACTGTCTCTGTGGCAGGAGGTTTTGGCGAACAGTGACCTGTAGCACCTACCAGAGGGAAGGACTTTGAACAGTGTGTGTCCGGGGTGTGTGTAATGCTGATTGTATAACTTAGGTGACAAAATCTACAGTTGTACTCAAATTTAGTCAGCTGTCTGCTGGACGCCTGTTTGAGGAAAAACTGCACTCACCTGTGATTGAATTCCTGCTCATTATAATTTTGGAGCTTAAAATCCAGCTTTGCTCCTCAGACTTGTACTCATTTGTGCAACATGGTCTTGAAATGAATGTATTAGGAAAATTACTTTTTGTGTGTGCAAATGAACATGTCTTGTTTGTAATCAGTGGCCCACATTTTTGGGAGTATTTTGTTGTATGGTGTCCCATAGAAAATGCTGATCCTCAAAGAAAACTAAAGGTTTTGTGGCAAATCCGTTAGGGTGGACTCACTCAGGCTGAGCACTGTATAAACACGGCTCAGAAAAAAAAAGAGCTACATGAAAGCAGAGGTGAGGTCTGGTGGGTAGGGGTGACATGACTGCGCATCACCCCACATAAAAGTGTGATGATTATCAACTCTGCAGAGCACTTGACTCATAGCGTTAGTGGCACTGATCTTATCTAACACGCACCTACAAACCGTAACTGCAATATCAGTGAGGGCTGAGCAACACTTTAGACTTCATTTTTCTTTATTAGTTTCCCTACTTTTATTCTGGAGGGCTTTTACTCGTAGACAGATTCAAATGAACCCTTTCATGCGTGAATTATGAGAGCTTTAATCGAGATTTTTTTCCTGAGTGTTTTTATTCCTCTTTAGGCATGAAAAGAACAACGCGATTCTTTTTTTTTTTTTAATGAACCTATTTTTCATGGAGTTACAAAAATGTCCTCTCAGTTGGACACCACATTTAATTTTTGAAGCAAAAAAAACCAACCTATATTTAAAATCAATCATCATAAAGTGAAACTATTTTTAATGCAGCTAATCTGATGTTTTCTCACATTTTATCACAGTCTAATACTAGTTTTTACTCATTTCATGGAGATATGCCAAAAAAAAAAAAAAAAAAAAGGTTTTTGTCTGAGAAAACTAGTCTTATAACGATTAGCAGTTGATTTACACTCAAACATGTTAGTGCAGATCAGGTTTATCAAAAACAGCAGTTACAGTAATGGTCTGAATGTCAGTGTAGATGATGCATGAGCGTCCACTGTGTTGGTCGATGTGGAACTAAAACTACACCCATGAATATACAAGAGAATAGCTGTCCACTATGCACGAAAGGGTTAAACAATTAAAAAATCACCCACACACTGAGACAAAATATGCAGGAAATCATGTAAAATGCAGGAAAAGATTATTTGATAAGGAATTTTCTGCATTTGTGTAATAAATTTGTATTAACGCTATTAACGTATAAATAAGTACAACGACTCTCTAGACATCTGAAGTAAAATTTTATTTGAAAAAAGATACTGAAATGAGTAAAGTAAGCAACATGGATTGTATAAATATCTGTGCAACCGAAGTGAGCACTGAGGCACTTTACTGCCTTTTGCTGCCATGAGACACCCGACTATCCAGCTTGTCCAGCTACAGACGTCAGAAAAAACAGATTTGTCAGTTCACTAAACTTATGGTATCGTCTAAAACTAGAATGATTAAAAAAAAACAAAACAGGAAGTTCACATAGGGCAAAAGTATAGGTTGGGTGGAAAGATGCAAAGAAAATGTAAAATCATTATCAGTTCATCATAAATTAAGATCATTTGTGTTCATGAGCTGCCATGTGAACTCAGCAGTCAGAGCAAGGAGACACGTGCATTAAAATGAAAAGAAAATCACACGTTCACACAAGCTACCGGGAGATAACGGGGCTAAAATGAACAAACTTTACTGTATGACATTCTTCTGCAGTGCTTTGGCCCAAAACCCCTCATGGCACAGTTAACTGGACATAATCTGTTACAGCAGGTGAAAAAACAATCAGTACTTAATGTTACATACAGCGGTTTCATGGATCACAGTCGATAAATAAGACGGTATCGGTCCGTTTCTCTGCTCACAAAGCACACCTGACAGATCTGAAGTGCACCCCAGGTTTTATTCTCACGATTTCCACCCCTCGTCCACATGTAGGAGCTAAAAGTCCCGGATAAGGAAGGTGTTTTGTCTCCAGCTGGAGCTCTGCAGTGCTGTGAAATATGTGTCATGTGGACTGGAAATGCACCTGTTCGAACCACCACAGCCTCGTCTCAATTAGATTCGTATGTTACATCAATTCTAGAATTTACACAGAATCACAACTCCCAGAATACATTCGTCTCATCTTAAAATTACCACAGCAACATTTCACAAGTCTCTACAAAAATCCACCTCGCTTCCCAAATCAGCCGAGTCTTTAGGAAGGAATATGTATGGAGCGAAGAAAACCACAATCTGCAATATTATTGGTAATTATTCCCATTATCAAAGCACGTCGTTGGGTCAAAAAGAAATAAATACATATAAACAATATGTTAACACTGAAGTCTGCTCGGAGCGGCCCCCCCCCCCCCTTTGCGGTTACACGCCCAGCCTGTTGGCGATGGTCATGACCACTTTGAGGATGGGCATGAAGGCGGAGATCTCGCTGAAGTTGCTGCTGCTGACCACCTGGGTGTGGACCTCCAGGCCGCGCTGGTAGTTCTGGCTCGCCACACAGCGGCTGATCTCATGGAGCCCGTTGAGGATGTTGGGAGAGAGCTGGAACACGGACAAAGAGGGAAATATAAGGAGAACAGAGCTGAAAAATAATGGCCCGTCGTAGAAGATGAAACTATTTTGTTTTGTTCAGATTGGGAGGGAATCGGATCTTTAAAGGTGCTGTGCAGACTTTATGGAAAATATCTAAAATATATAATAATAATAGATTAGATTTCTATAGTGCTTTTTTGGACACTCAAAGCGCTTTACATTTCTGACTCAGTCATTCACTCTCACATTCTCACTCTGGTGGTGGTAAACTACATCTATATCCACAGCTGTCCTGGGGCAGGCTGACGGAAGCATGGCTGCCTTTTCGTGCCTACGGCCCCTCTGACCACCGCCGAACATTCGTACGCATTCATACACCAGTGTGAGTGACACTGGAGGCAAAGTGGGTGAAGTGTCTTGCCCAAGGACACAACGGGATTCGAACCGCCAACCCTTCTGTAGTCGGACGACCTGCTCTACCTCCTGAGCCACATATGCCTGATCGTAGTCCGTAGTTTAAAATGAGATTATCAGCAACAAAATAGGTTATTTCCAGCTTCCCCGGTCGGGTCGGACAAGACTGGACTGATTTACAGCAGACTTACGTCACTATGGCAACACCAAACCGACCGGCAGTTTAACAGTGAGAAGTAAACTGAATGAGTGTGGAGTAAGATCTGTCCTTTTTCCTAAAGAAAGGGATTTGTTGGATTTATTTAGTTGTGATGGTGGACACAGGAACTGGAGCTGGACTGGAAAAAGAAAAAGAAAGATAAATGGTAGAGTGATAGATGAGGACTAAAACAGCGATAAACCTCTGCTTTGGTTTGAACTGATGGACAGAACTAAGGAGTTAAAAGGACTGAAAACAGAACTGGAGTTGTCCCTCTTCCTTCTACACAGGTACAGAATGCTTCCGTTCTTTATTCATATGCACTGGAACATTGGATTTGACTCTAGTGGCTGTTGGAGCTCAGTCAAACACTTAGTAAACGCTTCTGCGTTAGCTGCACAGCTAGCTCTGTGGAGTGGGTAATCTGTTTGATTTAGAGCATTCTTTCAGTCAAACTAAGGGCTTTGGAAGGTGAGACTGAAATGGTTCTGTGTGGAGTTGAATGTTCATGTGGGGCCTGGATACTAAACTGTCCTTCAGGAACAAGACACTTATAAAGTAGAATAGTGTGAATGCAGAAGGACGAAGCAGCTAGAGCTGAACTGCTAATGCACAATGATGAAGGTGTGGAATGACTGAAGGAGTTTAGGAAAATGCCTGAATACTTTGTGGAAAAGCTAGTGCAAATGTATATTATTGGTACACGTCTTATAACACTGGTCTGTGAGTAACACTCCAGAGCTCTGGAGTAAAAGAGACGCATAGAAGCAGCAGTCGGACGTCCAAAGTTAAGTTTCATTTTCGATTTCACTCCGGTTACTGAACTACTACGAACGGACTTTATGAAGTTTGCTTGTCTCGTTTCAAACGTCACTTTGCACCCTGCAAGTTGCTGTGTTTAAAAAGGAAATGCAGAGTTGTAAAGAGGATCCGCTCTTCATTCATTAGCTTCAAAACAAACGCAGCCTTGGCCAGAGTTCTGCCCTTACGACAGTTGGTGCTAGTGCTCATGGGAAGCGGAGTCTTTGTCCCTTAAAAACACCACCCATTCCGGCCGAAGGTTTCGCTGCAATCCACTTTAAACGAATTCTCTGTACAGGACGTTAAAAAGAAACACGGGTGGATGCACTTGATGCAATTGAAAGAAACTGGCAAGGTGAACTAAACCCGTGCCTGTGTCTGCTGCGCTTCAGTTTTTCTCTTCACCCTGTTGATGGTCTGGCTTTCATAAAGGAGCTCCTTACCGACTGATCTCTCAGCTTGTCATACAGGTATCCCAAACGCTTGGCTGCGTCATCAAGTTTCCTTTTAGTTTGCTGTAAGGGAAATGTTGGAGGTTATTTCAGAAGTGAATGGCTCTACAGATATCCTTTAATTACTACATGCTTTTTTCCTCTTTCACTCGCAGCCCAGTCTGGGCAGAGCTGCAGTCACACGGTGAGTCTTACTGGGTCTCCTGCAGCGAGCTGGCAGCGCTGCACCAGGCTGTCGAAGGTAGACTTGAGCACCATGTGTTCAGCGGGGATTTCTTTCTGCTCCACCCGCTCTGCTGGCAGCTGCTGAAGGAGCTGAGGAAAATAAGAACACACGCCGGTGACATGTTTGTTTGGCATCAGCGTTACTAATGAGAGCCTCTTGTTTCACACTTACCTGAACGCTGGGCTCCTGCGGGGCCCCGGGGGGGACTTGGGCGTGGTCGTGGTGCTGCGGAGCCTCCGCTGGGAAGCCCATTACAGGAGCAGTGATAGGGGCTGGGGGAGTGTAGTTATCAGGGACCTGCAGGCACACGACAGTAACATTTAATCAGTAAAATGGGGATTTAACATGAGAAGTGTTTCAAAACTTAGATTTGGTGTTAAAAATATTTGTGCAGGAGAGGCTTTCACACTGGCAAAAAATCAAAATCTTACCAAGTGTATTTTTCTCATTTCTAGTCCAAATATCTCATCACACTTTAAATAAGACAGAATCACCTAAAGAGGAACTTTTCAGTGAGAAACAAGAACTGATTTTTAGACAACAGATCTGGAAAATCTTATTTCAAGAAATCTTACCGAGATAATTTTCACTTGTTCCACTGACAGATTTTTCTTCTTGAGTTAAGCAAAAAAAAAAAAAAAATCTCGAATTAATTAATTTTCAAGATCTACTGTCTAAAAATCAGTTCTTATATCTCACTGAAAAGTTCCTCTTTAGGTGATTATGTCTTTTTTAAGTGTGATGAGATATTTTGACTAGAAATGAGGAAAAATACAATTGGTAAGATTTAGATTTTTGTAGTACATGAGAAATAGACACACATTCCCTGATAAACTGATCCATCACCTCATGTAGCAGCGATTTATTCACAAACTAACTAGAATAAAAAACAAACTTAAAACCAGGTCCTGTAGTGTTATGGAGTCTTCCTGTCCCATCACTGTCTACCCATATACATAAACCGACCTGTGTGTCCAATACCTTCAAAATAGAGAATTAACCATTACTCGAATTAACAAAAATAAACAGAATTAACTCAGACTAAATTCAAGTAATTATAAATATTACAGAATCAATAAATAGCTCCAACACCTTTCTTTGCAGCTGATACACCAACAAACACCTGCTTTTCGACATATCCAGACAAGACGGTCTTTGAACTCAACACCTGTGCCTTGATACCAACATAAAGATGACAGGTTTTTCATGTCTTGCACTGGCTGCACTTAGATCGACAACACTTCTATTATTTGACACAGACACTAAATTAAATGGTGAAATAAGATCTATCTACATGGCCCGGAGTAGTTAATGTCACTAGAATGTTTTTCGAAACCAACTAAGAGGTCTAATCTACCACAAATACAGGAGCTGTTTTTCCAGTTAAAAACTTGACGGAAGCTTTTTGGAGGCATTCAACAATCATTTAGTCTCGTCGGGATTCTAACAAATAAGTAGAATCACCCAGAGTACAGTCTTATTTTCCCATCGTCTTCCTTTCCTCCCTGGAAACGTACGTCACCAGACATCCATGGGGAATTAAACAAAAAAACACATGGAAAGAGAAGACTGACTGAACAACCTGCGCTTCCCCACTTTCTTCAGTAGTCATTTAGAAATGTTATCTCCTTATTTAACTAACTGATATATTGTATAATTCTCTTGTTCTACTGTATCTCAACTATTGTGTGGCGATATGGGGGAATAACTATGAATCAAATATTAATTCCATATTCTTACTTAAAAAAAAGACGATTTGAATTGTCAATCAAGCACAGTACTTGGCTCCAACAAATTCCATTTTTATAAACTTAAATGCCCTAAAACCACATGATCTCGTTGACAAAAATACTCTTTTATCGTAACGTATAAAGCCCATGACCATATGCTCCCGTACAGTCTAAAGGAGATGTTTGAGCCCAGGCAGTCACTATAATTTAAGAGGAACTGGAATCTTCAAGAAAATTAAGTGTGTGTTAATCTTTATTAGAGGGGTACACTTGTGGAATAATCTGGACCAGAACTTTAAAAATGTGGTCTTCAATTTGTGCATTTAAAAGGATGTGTAAATCCAGTATAACAAAATATTGAACGTTATCTGAATAAGTGAAAATTTGGTTATAGAAGAATGCGTAAAATAAGATATTATTCTGTATTGCCTATTTGTAATTAATTAATTAATACAGACTATCATAATTAGGAGATATTATCACATTTCTTAAGGATTGTAGTTGTAATAAATAATGAAAGTGCATATAAATATTATAGCTTATATAAAAAAAGTTGCTTATGCAAAACTGATTGTGTGTGAGGTGACTAAAAACATGTATGTGAATGGTTTGTATGGATGCTTTGCTATTGTAAAAATATATAGGAAAAGCAAAGGAAGCGGAATTAATTTATTAGTTTGTAAAAAGGTGCTGGGAGTCTATAAGTTACACTTCTTCCCGCTCCTTTCCGAGCGCCGAAAAATTTTATTTGACCATGTTGTACGGTTCTTTGTTATCTGATGATTTTATGTGCTCGAAATACAACTGAAGTAACTAAATTGAGAAGTGGCTATTTTGTGGCAGCAGCAGATGTCAGATATTATCAGTGAAACCTGTGAAATTTGTGGGAAATTACCATGAAAATAAATAATGGAGGATTTGGCTCTAACGCTCTATCATGGTGAGTGACAATACCTTCTTCTTCCTGGGCCCACCTCTCACCGCTGGCGGGTCATTCCAGCCTTCCTGAGGTCCTGAACAAAAAGGGTCACACTTAGAAAATCTACTTCTCCCAAAATTTTTCGCCACACTCCAGCAGCCAAAGGTCACATCTCTTAAAGCAAAGGTTAAGGCACAAAAACAAAAGGAGAAATTGATGAACGTGTGTTTGACAGCAGCAGTATGACAAAAACAAAAACGCAAGTGCAAAGTGATGCAAAAAGTTCAGGCAGCGTCTGAAAAACTCCTCTAGCGTCGATAACTTACTATTTTGACATCTCACTCTTGTACGTGATATATCTTCTACATTTGTTGCGTGTATGTGTGCATTATTACTCCATTGAATGTTTAATCTTGGGTATGGAACTGTCATTCTATTATAAAAATACTGTCATTTCATATGTACAGATAACAAATGCATAAATCTGACATCATTGCCCTTATTGCATTTCCTTCAAGCATATGTTGGCGCAAGCAAACACCACCACACACATAAAGTGACCACAGAAATACAGAAACCCATACCGTCATATCAGCAAATACTGCGATCCTTTAATTAACGCTTGTGCCAAAAGACATAACATTTAACCCATAAGGACCCAGTGTGACTTCTGTGGCAGTTTCCAAATTAATTTTTCTCTCCATTTTACCTTTCCTACATGATTTATCGGCATTTACCATAATATTATCCTCTTAATTTAGCATTTTTTCCCAGTGAAAATCATCTATTTTCCTGTATTTAATTGAGTGATCATGTAGATGTTCATAAAAGCTCTGAATCAAGTCAAAGGTTGTTATTTTATCAAAACAGACAAAACTGAAGAAAAAGTGACTTCTTCAGTAAAATATATCATTAACTGAACGTAAATCACTTGTCTCCATCCATTGTCATTAATCCAACTCCATGGGTTTTACTGGTGAATCAATGTTTCCACGTTCACTACGGAGGCTCTGAATGTCCAAAAGATGACAAACTGCATTTTACAACAATTATTTACACGTATTCACTGGATTTGTGCATGAAGAGGTTAGATCAGTAGATGCTTTTGGTCAATGGTGGATGTTTGGGTCTTTATCGGTTAAATGACAAACAAGAATTTATAAACTGCTTTGATTTTCATATTGAGTCTAGTTTAACATCATTATAAACTAGTTTCAAAATAAATCACGTAGGGTTAATTTAAAAGGAGCAAGAAATGCTTATTACAGGGCTGTTTTATAGCGTTTCTGCTTTTATGGTCACCCAGTGTATGTTTTATTGCACTCTTATTCCAAATCCAACCCTAACCCTGTCACCTTGCTCGCCATACTGGAAATTCAGCCAGGGAAAGAATCCTGCAAGTCAAATAAGGGGACAGCTGAGTAGAGGTACATGGCTGCTAACAACAGAGTCCTGCAATAGCTTGTTTGCAGTCATGTGCTCCTAATGATGCTGGATATTCAGATGGAGGGCAGGAAGTGAAAAGCAGAACGGATGAGATGGAGGGAAGGCAGTGCTGTGTTAGTTTGGACTTTGGAGAGAGGGAAAAACAGAAAATCAAAACATATGCTAGACCGATTTTTCAACACACAGACTGAAAGGTTACTGGAGAAAACAAAAGGAAGTGTTAAAAAAGTATTGAGGTGGCGTGTCCTTACGTTTTTATTGACCTGTGGATTTTTTCAATAACCAACATTCAACTTTACCATGTGGTTGATTTAACTAACCCTCAAAACTACAGGATTATCAAGAAAACAGACAAAAAAGTCACTGTTGCTCATTGTTATTTCTGTAACCGTAAAACCTGATTTAAAGGGCTCATATTTCACTAAACCCACTTTTCTTAGTCTTTGGTTCATTTATTTGTGTATTTGGACCCTAATAGTTCATACAGTTTGAATTTGAACCCTCCAGCTGCTGCAAAGCTATCTTTAGATTCATTCCAGCAAAAATCCAGTGGATTTCTACAACCTGTTTGAATTCCTTCTTAATTTGTTTCATCTATAACTAGTTACATCATGACGTTTGCACATATAAGGTCCAGACTTCTGATGAACATTTCTCAGAGTACGACATAATTGTCTATCAGCAGCAGCGGTTGTAGTAAAAACTGAAAATATGTCCAAACTTTTGAGCAAATTACCTAAAATGTTCAGTAGTTGGTTTAATTAAAGAATACAAGTGGCTGAACAGGACAGAGAAGCAAGGTCAACAACCTGGAGGGGGTGGGGTGTGAAGGGGCTCATTTGGATTTAAAGGGCCAGCGCTCAAAATGACCTTTCTGGTGTCATTACTCAGAAATAGGGTTGAAGGTGGACCTGTGGAGTTGAATTAATGCAGAATTCAGACCTAAGCAGAGCATTTAGTTTATGTAGACCACAGGAAAATGTTTAAAATGGATAATTCCACTTAAAAAAAGCAAAATATCACTGTTTTAAGGTGCTGTTGCATGTAGTCATTGTTGGAAAGCTTCAAATTAATTTTTGACATCACTGTGCAAAAACTCCTTAATCTTCTAGCATATTGTAATTCAACTAGACTAAGAGAAAAAAACGGCTTCTAATGCCTCTTGACCGTGTATATAGGCTGTAGAAAACTGAAGTTGGAGTTACTAAAGTTGTTGTAAAACAAGGGCTTAATATGTGACATAGCTTTAATCAATCAAATATTATTTATATAGAACCACATCATAACAAAAGTTATCTCAAGACACTTTCCATTTAGAGCTGCTCGGACCAGACTTTTCAGCCAATTCATCTTAAGAGTAATTAGCTTCCATCAGATGCGACTCTACTTCTCTACTCTGTGGGTCCTTACAGACGCACTGTGGCAGCTCCTATAACTATAATATTTTGGTTTCACATTTCCATAGTAGTATCAAACAGCATCATATCATAGATCTTTAAAGTTTTGTTTTGGATAAAGAAGAGATAGCCTCAGATGGAAGGTGTATAGTTTCGGTTTCTGGCATTTTATAATCAGTTTATGCAAACATAGCATACTCAGACTTTAAAACATAATTAAGTGCTTTTCAATCACCTTCTCGACTCTTTCACCCTTTGGTACTTGATAAGATCTTCCTGTGGTTTCTCATTTGAATCAGTTTAACTACCAAGTAAACACATGAGCTTGTGACAGCTTCCTGTGTAAATCACTTCCTGTCCTTCATCTGCATTATGCACCACAGAAACCCATATGCAAACAACCTATTCTGAGTCTGTCTCTTGAGTAATAAGTCATCTATATAAACTTTACTGAACATGAGATGATAAATGGACACAAAGATGATGATGATTTTTGGGTTAAAGGGTGGGAAACGCCTACCTGTAGGTGGAGGAGGAGGAACAGCAGTGGCAGGAAAGGGCTTCACAGCAGGAGCTCCGGGGCCTCCCTGTGGATAGCCCGATCCCATTGGATTGTAAGGACCAGCTGCCATTGGGGGCGCGGGGCCCTGGCTGTGGAGGCCTCCTGGATACATGGGAACAGGAGCTCCAGGTTGGGAGCTGGGTGGCATGGGTCCTGATGGTAAAGAGGTAGAGGGCATGAAGCTTGTTGGTGGCACCCCTGGACTGGGCATGGGGGGCATACCGCCGGGGGGCGACGTCGGAGGCTGTAGTAGGGGTCCTGGTAAATTAGCAGCTGACATGGGAGGACCAGGAGGAGGGAAGGCGGAGGGGCCAGGCATCGGCTGGGGCTGGAATGGCTGATGAGGAAGGAAGCCTGACCAGGACATAAAAAGAAACCTTTACCACTAAAACCAGCAAAAATGACCAATAAATACAGCAAAATAACCTATAACTAATTACAAACAGGGTTCCTACAGGTTTCTAAAAGTTCAAATTAAGACTTTACTTAGAACAGAACTGAATGCCTATTTCATGGCCATACTGGCAAAAATTCATGACTCGTAGAATTTAGGAAAATGTATTGATTTATGCCTTGATTCCCACCCTTCTGACCCATTTCTCACAGGGGCTGTAAAGTTAGCGATAATTGGTTCCTAATTTCAATATAAATTGTTAAAACAAGTGGAACTGAGTCAACTAGTGTTAGTTTGGACATTTAACAGACACATTTAAACACAATACAGCCAACAAGTTTACAGTAGCCTAACTTAGGACCTACTATATTGAATTTAATAGCTTTTAAAGACTTTAAGGTATTTAATGCAGATTTGGAAATTCAAGACTTTTGAGACTTTTTAAGACTCCGCAGGAACTCTGTATATAAATAATCTAGACAGCACAAATGGTCAGTGTTTGACTAAAAAGATGACTAGGGAATGTCACTGGTAACCATAGAGGTACATTGAATCATGATATGCAGGCTGAAATCTGAATCTGTCCACTATAGTCAGTGCAATTGCTTTGGTAGAATAACATATTTGCGAGGATACATCACTCGGATAAGCATACCTCCCTTATCACTGATAACTGGTGCCGTTTTAATTAGCATATGGGAGCTGTTGTTTATACTGCACATGTACATGATACATTCCTTGAAAATTCCAACCAGAGATAGGAGCTATGAATGAGCCACATGCGTTCTACACTTTGTGCATAACATCAGATGTTCTACATGTCCACTATGGTTCACTCTAGTGTTCCTGATAAATAAATGAATAAATAAAACTTTCATCTTGTATACCCCTAACATTTAGCAACTGGCAAGAAATAATTGAAGTTAACATCAACACATAGGAAATAAATAAGTCTGTTAGTAAAGCACCAATACAAGTATGATGAGTATTTTACTGTTCGGTATCTTTCTAGTATCGTTATGTCATCAACAATAGGCAGTATGAAACCTGGAGCAGGGGCAGGGTGCTGGGGGTAGGAGGGTCTCATGGTTGGGCGGGGTGCACTGGGCGGCAGCACATGAGAGGAAGGCGGCAGACCGGGCCCAGTGTTCGCCGGAACAGCTTGTGGAGTGAAAAGTGAGGGCACCTGAGGCTGCTGCTGGGGAGCAACCTGGGAGGGAGCTGGAGGCTGGTACTGACTCTGTTCACCAGGCAAAAAAAGCAAAATAGGAATCAGAATCAATCTACCATTACATGATCTCAGCAAAATTAATAAATACCATAATTTGTG
Organism: Apogon hyalosoma; assembly: GCA_037367295.1. Classification (NCBI taxonomy): domain Eukaryota; kingdom Metazoa; phylum Chordata; class Actinopteri; order Kurtiformes; family Apogonidae; genus Apogon; species Apogon hyalosoma. Next base: position 28,029,813 of record JAPQRP010000013.1, read on the forward strand.
CTTTTGGTGCAGGAGTCTGAGCAGCGGGAGTGGGTTTAGCTGTGGACACATTAGGCCGGTTGTAGGAGTTTGGAGGCTGCTGTCCAACAGCAGACTCTCCCTGAGCGTGAAACAGCCTGTCTTTCAGCATCGTAATCCCAGGCTGAGGACGACAGAATGATTTTTTTTTTACCAGGAGGAAAAAATGTATCAGCATTTTGAGTCATTTTGAGTGACAATGATGTGCCTTTTACCTGCTCTGAGTTCTCAGGTAGGTAGGACATGGCAGTGGACAGGCTGCCCTCTGCAGCCAGGATGCCGGCATAGCGAGTCAGCTTCTCTGCCAGGATTGGACTCTGGACGGCCACCTCACTGTTACGAAGGCGCTCGATTGACTTACGCAGCATCATTACTTTCTCGACAAGATCCTGAAACACATTAGATTACATTACTGTACTGGAGCTTATATTCTTTTCTTAAATATTTTCCCTTCTGAATCACTGTGTACATGAAGAAGAGCAATGAATTGGATTTGTTTTGTATGGATGATATTTTTGTAAGAGAAAAGTGTTTTAAACTTCAGTAAAAGATGAACAATATAACATTAAAAAAAAAATTAAAAAATTATAAATAAAAAATATATAAAAAACAATCTGGCTTCTCTTTTGTACTCAAACATTTTCTGAAATAATTACTTCATGTGTAGTTACTTAATAAGTTTGAGACAAACTACCAGTCAGACCTTGAGGGATACCAGTTCATGTAATGGTAAATTTAGAACCAGTAAGAAACTGCACATAATGAAAATACGAAACACTGATAGTAATAGCAATATGCTGCATGAAAGTGTGAAAAAATGCTTCAGATGGTGAAATAGCATGTTCTCTTCCAACAGTCAGGACAGCCTTGTAAGTTTTTAAGTCAGACTGAAAACATGTTGGGATCATTTTCAGCAACTTTCAGATTAACCTATTACATTTCCCTAAAAACAGACGTATTAGTATTACCTTTTTTAAAACTAAATAAAATTTTCTCGTTCACCTATTGTGAAGTGATTGGTATATTTCGACTGACTGCATATGTATTTTCCAAAATCCTTATAGTAAAACTTCTCTAACTACATCTTACCAACTGAAATTTGGAGCAGAAAGTGTTGGCCTGGAGTGAAATTATGTTAAAAAATGGCTTTAAAGATACTATCCAACCTCCTAGATTAATTATTGATGATGAAAACAGGAAGTGCAAGCTTCATTAAAGCTGCTGAAAACTGTACCTCTAAACCAAGAGGGGATGAGCAGTCTCTATGCACAGCCCAGCACTCCACAAGCTTCTCAATGTTCCCAGAGCAGATGTAACACAGACAGGCCTGCAGGCAGCGCTTCTCTGTCCTCTCACACTCCAACCGGCCTCCCAGGGTGTCTATCAATGGACAGACAAGAGACAAAAGACCAAACCAAAGGTGGAGGGCGTCAGTGTACACCGAAAACAAAACTGTCCAAGTTACCCGACGCAAAACGAGTCAGGTCATGATTTCAACGTACCACACAAACGGGCAAAATCTTCAGGGTGAGCATATGTAAGCAGAGCAGCGAGGGCCTCTTTCCAGTTGTCCAACTCACAGCTCTCCACAATGTCTTTCCAATTCTGGGTAACCACTGATGATATAAGCTGGAGTTGGGGACAGTTTGGAGTTAATTTCCAGCTAAACCAAACATACAGTCGTGGAAAAAATTATTAGACCACCCTTGTTTTCTTCAATTTCTTGTCCATTTTAATGCCTGGTACAACTTAAGGTACATTTGTTTGGACAAATTTAATGATAACAAGCTGATATCTATCCATTTTCCGTGGTTTTCTTGATAATAACCAAAATCACTTCAGTTCTTACATCAATAGCTATGGTTTTTGTACTGCCAAAACCAGTGCTTTTAGGCATTCCATGTTTTCTTTTCTGTCTGTTCTAGTCACATGATACACACAGGAGTTAGTGCTTGATTGTGTAACCACTGTTTTTGATGACTTTTGATGGAATAATAACGGTTTCTGCGACTATACACGTCATTATACCGACTGAGATTCAAAGTGAATTAATAAAACAACTCTAACCATTGAAACGTTGTTCTTCTGCTTGCTCAGGTATTTCTGCTGAGTCTTCTTCAGCAGCTCCTCTCCTCCACTGATGGCCAGAAGAATGGCTTCAGCATAGCGGCCATCATTCAGACACAGATCCACAGCTCCCTCAAAGTTGCCGACCAGTAGCGCTTGACTTATTAACCCGTCAGTATCTTAAAAGGAACGATAAAACCACATGAGCAACCAAGGAACTCCTGCTTCAGCTGCAATAATGACAAGAAAAAGGCTACATGATTATTTGCTGTGAAATGAGAGCTTTTACCACATGTAACAGGGATCTGGAAGTTGGCGTTGTCCTTTGGGGTCTGGCTGAAGAAATCTGACGGTGAAACAGAGCCAGAGGTTCCAGCTGCTCCAGTCGCATCATCAGACCTCTGGAAATATAACACTTCCATTTCAGCAAAACCAGAATTCATATAAAAATGACCATATATATCTAATGGAGTGTTTGTTTGCAGGAACGCTGACCTCAGTGGAAAGCTGGAGCATTTTTTCGGCCAAATCTTTGGCATCGACTCCGTGGCCATTGGGCTGGAAATTCTTCCCCAAGCATTTTGAAATCTGAATTTACACAACACTGTTACAACTTAAACACAAATATTCTCCTGATACATATTAGACACAAACTGAGAGCTACAGTTACAATACCTTAGTCTCCAATTCATCTTTGCTGAATCCCAAAAGCCTGAGGAATTTAATGCGGGCTTCGTCCTCAAAATTAACCTGTAATTAGAAGCAGCGAATTAGCAGCGTTACAACAATTAACTATGGTAACATGGACAAAACATAATTCTAATCAGGCATTGACCATTTACATCAGCATTTACTAAACTGATTCATTAAGATGTGCGTTTACTTATGCCAAAGCAATGAATGTGTCTGACATGTATAAACTGAGTTTCTCCTATGGAGTTATTAATTAAATTAAATATTAAAAAAAGTTAAACAAAACTTTAACCTTTTCTTAATAGTCACTAGTGAGGCCATTGGCATAATTCTGTCACTTTTGAAAATTTATAACATCAGCTAGGATTAAGAAATAATGCATTTACTCCATCCTGAGAGGCACAATCGAAATTATATGATGATCAGAAGCTAATATTTTACTCTTGAAAGGATTATCACAGGCCTACAACACCACTCTCAAACAAAATGGTCATTTCTTCTAAACTCCATTTTCTAACTGGATCATTATTCAGTTATTTGGGGAATACTATAGTGATAATCCAAAAAAGTCCAAATAAACACGTCTTTAACAACCAATGATCTATCAGACTGTTAAAATTGCACAGGAACCCACCAAAAGAAACTTCCATATGTCCTGCTCGGCATCTGACTTGGCGGTCTGAATCTTGGTCTGGCAGTAGTTGTTGAAGGAACCAGACTGCAGCGCCGCCTGCAGCTCCCTGGAGCGTTGGAGGAACTCTGTTTCCGTGGTAACCTGGCTCATAAACACGTGTCTGGGGACGGGCTGCGGGCTCTGAACTGGAGGCGGTTTGGGATTCTCAAAGGTTACCAGCTTCCCTCCAAACTAAGAAACAAACAGCAGACAGACATTAACAAAGCTGCAATAAATACTGACAAAATTATTTATTTCTAACAACTATTTACAGGCTTTAGAAATAATCTATTATGCACTTACAGCAAATGAGGCCCCGACAGGCCTGCGAACCCACTTAGGTGGCTTCTTCAGAGGGGGGACAATGGTTGTCTGAGCTGCAGGCTGAGGAACCTGCAGGGGAGGGAGTGTCTGGCCTGTGCCAAAGGGATCCATCGCATCAAACGATGAAGATATCTATTCAGGAAGAAAATTCAATGTTAGAACAACTCATTTACAGGTTGCTTTATCAATCAGTTAACCATTTGGTCTTTAAAATATCAGAAATGAATCAAAAAGTGAAAATTTTGTTGCTTTAGGTGACAATAAGTCAAAGATAATGAGTCTACTATATAAAACAAATACAAAATTAAGCTAAATGACATATTTTTACTAAAAATACCGAAACTAATAACCTAATTATCAATAAACCCGACAATCAACTATGGAAATCATTTATTCTCGCCCACACCCTTTACACATTCCATATGTACTAAGCTTAGTCATGTGAAAACTTCTCTTAAGTTCAAGGTCTTGCAGAATTCTAAAGCTGTAGCTCAAGAAACACAAAGATTAATTTAGAAAATGCATTAATATAAATAACTGTTGCTAATGGTTTTACAGTAAATAAAAGTCTGTCATTTTTACCAAACACAATCTATTTTACTCTTCTTTTATTTTTCCCTACTTTCTTGCAATCAAAGTAAGATTTTTTTGTAGTATTAATACACGTTCTTCATACAAATAAAAGCTATTTGGTCCTATATATTGATCCTACAAACAGATATAGCTACAGAGCTACAAAGAAATACTTAAATTATTCTCAGTCTGTATTTTCCCAAGAGAAATTATTCGAATTTCCTTTAAACTTTTTATGGAGAAGTGTTAATAATCAACACAGATATTCACAACATTTAAAAGTGTTGCTAATACTTGCACTTCATCATTCTAAAATGTAAAAATTATCTGGAATAGAATTCTGGATTTTGTTGGTGTGGAATAACCCATGTTTATAAATCAATCTTTCACAACAGCGCCATCTTGTGGACAAACCTCAAAGTTCACAAGGAATGAGAGTAATTTCCAGCCTATAAAAAGACCATAAATAAGACTAAGCATTACCTTATCAACTGTACTTTGCTGTTGAGCTGTTAAGCTACCTCCCATCACTGAGTAGACAGTGATTCTACCATCAAACGAAGCTGCTGAAAGCAGAGCTGGATTCCTTGGACACCACTGGACATCGAAACACCACTGGTTGGTAGTTGGAAGCTCATAAATTACCTACAAAATAAAAGACACGCACATGAGGAAGCACGACAAAGCACTGCCATGATTTTATGTAAATCAGAAATGAAAAGGAAAACGTATTATCTTCTACCTCTCCAGTGTTTGGATTCCAGCACAGGATCCGATTGTCTTTAGCACTACTGAGGAGGAGTTCAGGGTCGGCCTGGCTCCAGGATATGGACAGAATACCTCTGCAGAGAAATAAGTAGAAAACACAAGTCAATTTAAAGCACCAAAAACCAGCAGCAGAATCACACATATTCTGTTGCAGCTTCACCTCGTGTGGTTCTCGAGGACTTTGAGGGGTGATGTGGCAAAACGAAGATCCCACATCTGAATGACGGGAAGACGGTCGTCTTCAGAGGCCAACACCAGCTGAGTGGCCACGTCAGGATGCCAGAGCATCCCTGAACAGTGCATCTGAACAAGTATCACACATACAAGTTACTGAACTGATAGTTAGGATGCAATATTCTCATTTTAAAGCATATCTATGAACTAAACTAAAAGAGCACAATATTCTTAAACAGAACAGGATCCTTTAAAATCACATTTCAATCTTAGTTAATTTATTTTCCATTTTGATTGCTTTATTATATGTAAGTTCATGCCAAAAACTAAATAACAGACATGTAAAATGCCCAAAATAATTCTCATACAAAGTATGCAACAAGCACAGCTATGATCAAAACTACCTCCCTACATGAAGGGTGTATTTAAACAGCAAAAGAGTGTTTTCACAGTCCTTTTCTGCTCAAAACATGAGGCATCCTTTCAGTGTTTCAGGAATTTGCTAAAGGTGTGGCTGAAAAGGTCAGCAAACACTTTGGACACGAAGTGTTGACTGAGGGGAAAGTAAATGTTACCTGGTAGCTGATGGATGACAATTTTAGCCTTTTTTGAACAGACTGCAGAATGTTTTGTAAAAACTTTTAATTTCAGTGGCTGGTTGTTCGTTACTTTATCATTAAATAGCCAAACTGATTTCAGGCACTTGTTGTTTTGTCAACTTAGGCACAAATTATATTGATATTTGTTATATTGCCCATTTCTGATACATGAAGCAGCAACACCCTCCTTGTAAACCCTGCTTTTGATTTGTTGAAGGTAAAACAAAGTGATAACAAAATCACACCCTTTGTATTTATTTTAGGACTGGATGTTAAAGGCACTAACCCTGTTGCTGTGGTCACTGATCTTGATGATTGGTTCATTCTTTCTCAGGTCCCAAACAACTGCTTTTCCGCTGGGGTTGGCAGAGGCCAGGATGTGCTGCACCTGCCTGTTCCAGGACACAACGCTGATGTCTTCAGCAGGCTGTAAGCAGAAACAAAGCAGGCTGTCATGGTTAAAACTGGCTGAAACAAACAGTTACTGTACACAATATTCAAACGTATGACTATAAAAAAACCTGTGCCATGGAGTGCTGTTAGGACTATTCAAATTACCATACAAAGCAATCTGCTAATGGTGACATCTGACCAGCATCAAATATCAAATGCCAAATCTGCATGAAATAATAATGAAATTTATATAAATACAATGTATCGTGTATAAAACTACAGTATGTGCTTTACATTCAAATGTATCCCATGCATTTACACAGTTATGCATTAAATAGAAAGGTTTCACTCTGAACTTGAAACATAAATCATAAAGGGAAACAAAACAAAGGAAAAGGCTGCCTGTCGAGGTCTGTGGTTACTGTTTTCAGTGTTTTTGACTGAGCTGGGATTAAAACAACACATCATCCCATCCCCCAATAGTGACATCTGTAAACTTAAGTACATTAAACAGACCCCCACCTGTGTCTTTGCTCCTGGTGTCATTGGACTACTGAAGTTGTTGAGATCCCAGATGTATATCTCTGAATCATTTGCTCCTGATGCAAGGAGGTTATTCTGGGGGAGAAATCATTTTAGAGAGAATAATTACTTGAAGAATCATGTGAAAAACAACATATAAACTGTAGTGATTAAGGAAGAGGAGGAAATTTGGACAAGTTTACCTGAAAAGGGTTAAAATCAAGAGCCCGAACAGGACCTGTGTGTTTGTCAGACTGTCCAACTATTGCATCTGCTCCCGAGCTCATTATGTCCTCTGGGTTGTAAACCGTTAATGTGCCATTTTCACTGCCACCAACCAGTCTCCCTCCTGTTCCATCTGCTCCCATTCCAAAATTCACCCATACTATACTGTGCAACCTGGGAAAATGAAAGAAGGTGCTGTGAGTTCAGCGATTTGCAACCAATTAAAAATATAGGACACAAGCAAACGTATACTTTTGAATCTTTTACTACAGGGTCAAGATTTTAAGAACAAATGTTCTCCACATTACATCTACAAATGTTACTTGTAAGCAAATGCCAACACACTGACTGGTTGGCAAATGCATCATATGCAATTACAATGACTTACATGTTTGACAGGATCTTTATTAAAGTACTGAGTTAACATTGTTTTTGACGTGACAAATATGAGGCTTGAATTAAGGTAATAGAAAATGTGTTTTCTTAAACCACAGAGCTTGCTTCAGGTTTCCATACAGGCTGAGAGAAAGTGTGACTATGGCATAGTGTTACCGAGTTACAGTGGCCTACGTTTAGTTGATGTTAATGATCGAAATGAAAGAAAAAAAAAAAACAACTACAGCTACATTAAAAAATGGATGCAGGTTAATGGCACACAGTCTTATTTTATTTTACCCCATTGTCACATATGTGAAACTTTACCTGTTTGAGGTGGGTAATAACCCCTTGAGCTCCATGTCCAATGAGGGGTCTGAAAAATCCATCTCAAAAATCTCTAGAGCAGCTGTGGTGTTGAATGAGGCATCGAGCTGTTGTGCTGATGTGCCTATTGACATTCAGGAGAGACAAAAGTAAAACAAGTTTTAAAATCTTGAAAATATGGGCAGGTACACCAAGTTGAAACTATGGCAGCAGCACATCATCAACAGTATATGGTACAACTCTCCTTTCTACATAAAGGTAATTTTGAAGCCATTTACTCCTTATCTCCAGTACCTGTAAGCGTTTATGTTAAATGCCATGAGAAGTCACTGCTTAAAGTGTATTTGTTTCAGCTGATTCTGAATTATCTGATTTGTTTTGGATTTCTGAAAAATACTCTGAATTGTGTTGGAATTTTGCCTTTGTTTATCATTATTTATGTTGGTACAATTCACTTATTTTAATTTGTTATGGCATCATTTTAACATCCAGTGACAACATATGAAAATGAGCCTCATTGGCCATCTGTGGCTCGTTTACACTTTTTAATTAATTACTTATGAGAGGGCTCGGATCCAACCACTGATCAATATTACATTTCTAAACTTAGGACACATAAAATAATGAATTTTCTTCTGGGGATATGAAAAGTTGGTCCATTTCTGTATATGTATTGTGCTTTAGTACTAGATGGCTAAGAAATTGAAGGACAGCGTATAGAAAGTGTCTCTGTAAGGTCTGGAACAGCGTGAATGTGTCTTGGCATGGATTCTGCAAATCCCTGCTCTCTGTTAGAGGAATGAACATGATCCTTCCAAAACATAATTCTTCTTGGAAAAGACCACACCTATCTCCTACTTCCTCAATGGTGTGGTGTGTAGATGTACCTTATTTGGTTCATATATTGTACATTTACAAAAGCACAGACAGATAATTCGAGAGAACATGTACAGGTACCTAAGGCCAGGTAGATAGGATGGTGGCCGGCAGGACTCCACGCCTGGTGGGCAGTCCTCTGGATCTCCTTCAGCCTCATCTTCCTCTACAGGTGGACAATTTCCAAGTCCTGCACAGACGAAGAGATTCCAATAAACCAACACAGCAATGCTAAACCATTCCTGTAGCGCAATGTTACCCTGATAACTACTTTTGAGTCAAATAAAATGAACTACGACTCTAAAGTACAACATTAAGTCACCTGTTTGTGACTTGAATGACAAAAGGGAGGCACCCACAGCGAATCCTGTCACCGACTATTTCCCGAAAATTTGAGCAATCACTAACATAGCTCATGTATTTATCTGCTGTTAGTTAACTAGACACAACTGGTTAAACACGACCGCGTTGTGCACAACATACGGACACTGGCGGATCTGCTTTAAAAAAAATTACTTAAAACTAACTTAATATCAGCTAAAGTGAATTGGTGTGGACACTTAGCAATCACGGATTGCAACATCTTTCTAGCTGCAAGTTAGCACTAACGTAGCTTTGCAATTACAATCACAATATTGTAGGAATCCCATATATGACCGTGACTAAAAGTGTCAGTATGTATCCGGTCATTAAATGTGTATTCAGACTACTGAAATATTTCAGAGCTTCATTTGGTATTGAGTCTGCTGCTTAGCTCCAGCACATAACCGGGGCCGATGTCACTGCTAGCAAACAGGCTAGCTAACGTTACCACCCACATTACTCGTTTTCAGTACAAACTAAACCTTGTAAGCCAAACGGTTTCACGCACGGCTTAAAACACAGAAAAGGCTTCTACAGTAACTTACGTCAAATGTTTGTCACAGCCGTAGCGTCCTCATCCAAAACTACCAGCTGAGCTACTTATCAGCCAAGCTAATAGCTTAGCTACAGGCGGATTCCGACCAAAGTGCTTTGCCGTGTTGTCACTACGCTACGGTGGCCGACAGGGACAATATTCATACGCGGGTGGCCTGAGGTAACCTTTGAATACTCCTGCACAAATTGCGATGGCCTTATGATAAAACATAACCCATCTACCATTAAAAAACGTGGCACAATGGCAAGATAACTTTTAAACACCACAAGATTATTAAATAAAGACAATTGGAGTTATTTTTGTAAATCAGGATGTGAATGGTGTTACAAGCCCTTACAAATAGAGCATATAGGAGTAACATGTCCTGGATGACAGAGAATCTGCACAGACACATCAGACAAGAGGCAAAACTGTTTACATAAGTCTTTATTATTCTTGACAGAAACATATATACACAAGAAGGAGCAGATGATAACCATTAGATTTCATAATTTTTGACTTCTTCTGGTTGTTTTTCAGGATCTCCTCCTTTCTCCAGATACAGGTTATTGTAAGGATACTGTTTCGGTGCCTGAAAGAGAAACAAAACCTTGAATAAGAAAACAATATTATAATTTATGTCATTAAGAGATTAAAATGAACGTGAAAGTATATTTGTGTTAAATCAATGACATTTCAGTCTTAGTGGTGAGCAAATTTTAGAACAAGCTCAAAACAGGTACAAGAGTTCATAAATTGAAAATTCAGGTGATATATTAAGGACACTTGTCTCTAATTATAATACATGGCTTTAAAAACACATGCCGATTGAAGAAAATGAGTAATTTCAGAGATTTATCATTCAAAACATGACAATTATTTCCTGAAGAATTTGAAAGGACAATCCAAACCAAGAACATTTCCAAAGTGCTTCACATAGAATTGAAAAACAATAAAACAAATAAAAGAAAATACACAAAAAACAATAAATAACTAATAAAACAACAACACTATAAATAAGACAATAAAATCAAATAGTTTAAAGTACTAAAATAAATAACAGACACAGAGGACCACACAACTCACGTGGAGTTAAAAGCCAGAGGATAAAAATAGGTCTTAAGATGAGACTTAAAAAACGCCAACGTGAGGGCTGTTCAGACGTGGGGGGGCAGGGCGTTCCAGAGTCTGGGGCTGAACCACAGAGAAAACCCTGTCCCCCCTGGTTTTAAGTCTGGTCTTAGGCACCACGAGCTGGAGCTGGCCCTTGTGATGAATATAAATATGATAAATATAACAGTATGGTTTGAGGTTCAAGTTGAAATTTAGTGACATCCCCAACAGATAACATTTAGATGATGGTTCCAGCTGTAGGTAATAAGAGTAGGGTAATAGAGTGGAAACAGATACAGACTGAGATAAACCATATTTGCAACAGGGATTCTTTACCAATCCATGAACAATAGTGAGTAAAATATTATCTTTTCAAACCGGGGCAGTTTATCACCCTTGAAACTATATTCTCAAATAAACAATTCATCAGTGTGTTCTTGTACTGTACTTACAACAGGCTGGTAAGAGGGAAACATCTCCCCAAGGTAGAACATAAACAGCATGAAACCGATGAAACCAAACAGCTGCTTGCACATTGAATTCCAGGACACGGGAGTGGGAGAGGTATCAACCCTGTTCCTGATGTACATGTCAAAATTCCAGTGCATCTACAGAGGCAGAAAACAAATAGAAATTACTAGAATGTACTCAGAAGACTGTGTAAGATGCATGCTCCATCTTTATCAGATTTCTCTAGTTTCTGCTACTTGATGAAGTAAAGAATTTGTCAATGATAGAAGTCGACTTAAATTGCTATGTAAGTATTAAATTTTGCGGTAAATAATAGTGGTTAGGTAATTAATTGACCAATATTCCCACTGTTGCCATAGTCAAACAACGCCCTCTCCACCTAGGTATTTACTGTATGTTGATCAGACATTATCAGTTGTAAACAAGTTATGTAAACACGTAAAAATTTGTAAATCTCTCTTAAATAAGACAATGAATATTTATCTTTAATCTTTTCAAGTGTTGTCTCTGTTTTATAGGACAAATGGCAATTAATTGTATTTACTGACAGTTAATAAACTAGAAATTGTTTCTTACCGGCTCTCCCCAGTTCCTCCTCAGGTCGGGGTGGTCCCACTGATACCAGGGGTCTCTCTCATGCTGAGATCTGTCTGGTAGCTTTGGATAATCACCAAAGCTAAAAACACAAAACAGAATAAAATAAACATGATAAATGTAACACTACAATTTTAACCTATTGGACCCTGTACATCAGTGTGCTTTATTACAGGCTGTGGAAATTGCAAACACCACTGTAGTCCGTATGCTTCTGGTACATACAAAACAAATTACCTATGAATTCACTGTTATGCTCTATAATAAAAATAACACAGAGCCATCAGTGGGAGATTTGGGCTTGGCCTGTTTCACTGTTCACGCCACACAATCATGTTCCTTCACAAAATAATCCAAATTCCTTGTGTGACCATTGTCAGGTGTGATCATGATTAAATTGACGGTGATTCTAGAGTCTTAGGACACAGCTGTGTGATTCTGTTGAATATGCAAGGCCTACCCTGCTTATTACATAAGTTGAAATTGGACAAAACAGTAGTACTCACTTCATCTGATATTTGTTTAGCTCAGAGCAATTATCTGCATGTTTCATCATGAAATGAAATCATGTTTTGGAGGCAAAAAGAGGTTAATAGTTTCAGATCTGTTAGGTGTATATTTGGCCACCACTGTATATATGTCTTGCTGGGCTAGGTCCTTAGTATCTGTGACCATACAGGTGTGTTAATATAGCCCCTACTCTCACAATATATTACTTAAAATCTCATAAATAAACCGCTTCTTTTCCCTGAGTTGGGCTGGTTACTATGGGGAGATTTAAGTCATTTTTAAAAGCTTGAGGAAACAGTAAATTTGGTGAACATGATTGTTGTGATCATAGTAGTAGTACTGCAGTGTGCATATTAACTCTTTTGCTTTAATTTGTGTGTGAGTTGCATTAGTAATTATTATTGTTTTGTAATAATGAGTTTAGTACTTACATGAACCTATTGTTTATTGTTTGGAGTCAAGTTTTTTGTACGTCTTTGTGTCAAAAATTACCAACTAACTAGCTGTCTGTTGACCAGGAAATATCTCAGCAAGACTTTTATATTAGAATCAGTTTGGCCAATTAATCTGCACTGTTAAGACATTTTGCATACTATCTATAGTAGGAGATTGGCTCCAGCTCCTCTATAATTACACTATTTTATGTTATGCAGATGAAACATCCAATCGTCATTTGTTTACAGACACTAAAGGACATAGCTCCAGTGGTCAGACATCATGACAGTTTCTGCAGTTCAGTCTTAAAGGGAATACACTTCTTTCTCAAAATTGGCACAGTATTTGCCCTTCCTGAAGCACAACAATTATCACAAAAAACATGAATGACGGACATACCATGAAAGAATGAATCCTTCACATCCTCATTTTTATTTAGACAATATTTTACTGGAGAATTTTCTCTAGTCATGAGAAATATTTTGCACCTACCTTGTAAATATCACAACGTAGGCTAATCTTCAGCCTAGGAATGTCCATGTAAAATGTACTAACTAAAGATATTTTAAGTGAATCTATGATCAGACAAATATATTCCAAAGTTGAAGCTTTTGACAGTCACCTTTGATGTTTGTATAATATGTAATGTATATAGACTAGTCATCTGCGTAATTACACTATTTACGTAAGAATTTGACAAATACTCATTTTGTCTGCCTTAGTCTTTTTCCACATACATTTAGTAAGTTGTGAATGTGAGGCTCAGAGTGAATCTTACCCCTGACCGTTGTCTGGGTATGGCTCATAGTCTTCCACCCTCAGGTTGTACTTCTTCGCTGCAGCCGCTCTCTCCTCGGGGGTGGTAGGGTAGGGACCGGGAAGACTATCCTTAGATGCACCGGAGGCTGGAACACAAGTTGTTATTGCATAAGTAAAAACTGCACACGCTAAAACCATAACAGTCGAGTAGACACGACACATGAATAACAGCGAGGAAGAGGCAATGTTAACAGTATATATAGCATCGGCTAATGTTAGCATGTCAAGGTTACGTCCATCCAAAGATCTAAACTTTCACCTCTGCCACCTTTCACAACAAATTATTGGTCTTATAGAACCATGAAAGGCTACAGTACTACTAACCTGCTCTAGATCCCGAAAGAAGCGCTGAAATCCCAACGCCTCTCCCTTTACAAAGGGTTTGGGCCCACCGACGGAAACCAACACCAGCCATGTTTACAGCGGCTGGCTGACGGACACACTAACACGCATGCGCAGAGAGTCTTCTTCCTTGTTTAAGCAGAACAGACTGTACAGGAGCGTGGTGCTGCCCTCTACAGTTTGTTATTAATATAGCCTTTGATAGTGAGGAGACAAATTACTCAGATTCTTTACTAAATCACACAATACTTAAAGTACTACTCAACTGCGAAAATATTCCAGTATTTGTTTTGTTTTTTTTATTTATTTATCTCAAACCAAAATGATAATAATAATAATAATAAATAATAATTAAAATAAAATAAAGTCAAGTCAATTACATATGCTGATCATTAATCACAGAAAAGGTAACATACATTTAACATAAACATTAAAGTATATGTACAGTTCTGCAATTTATACCTCGTTTCTTTATAACATGTATGTATTATTTAGCTAAATGTACTTTAATCATAAAAAACTTCTCCCTGTTTGTGCTGAACTATTCTATATGATGTTTTTGGTTAATATTTCAGCTTAGATTGATGTGTGATTTGTATTTACAGCTGTGGATGCTTGTAGGTGAGCTTTGAATGATTTATACTGTTTGGTTTCATTTACAACAATGCTTTAGCAATTTTTTTTCAAGCTTAAAATTAAATAGTTTCAGCTTTATTTGCATTTTCCTAGACGGTTCTTTGAAGAGTTTATTTGACTTAGGAAAAGGGAGATTTCCCATGCAACTACTGACTTTAAAATTACTACAATATATTTGTTTTATATGCTTGCTCTTTAATTCTCAACATTAGGGATAGAAAACATTTTCAGTGTTATATTGTAAATATAAATTAGACACAGCTGTTGATTGAATGATTAAATATGTATAAGTCAACTTAACATTTGTCAAAACCACCTTTAGTCCATTTAATTAAGTAAATGTTCCATTTGAGTTCACCCTAGTCTCATTCTTTACAGTGTTACGTGAAGCAAAACATCAAACGATCGTGTGCCATGAATGTTTATTTATTTTATTTAAGCCAAATGACCATCCGCTGCTGTTACAGCTTCACTTCCTGCAATATATGTGTCGAACAAACGACCATCCTGCCAATTCACCTCTGGGCAGAAGAACAATGAATGCAGTCATGCTGAACAATTGCTGACCCATGAGTTATGTTTCGCTGAATGAGATGAGCCAACAGGATAGCTGAGTGAATACTCACTCTTGACTGACTACAATCCCATACACAAGCTTAAGTACGAGCATGGCGAATAAATCAATCTATGATTTCTCTGCTGAGACCCTGGATGGACAGCTGGTTCCGCTCTGTAACTACAGGGGTAAGGTGCTTCTCATCGTCAACGTTGCCACCTTCTGAGGGTCAACAATAGAGGAGGTAATGTTCTGCCGGAGTACTGATTGATTGTAGCCAGGTCACGTTATCTCATAAAGTGTGTAGTCATTTTTATTAAAGACATTTGAGTGTGTGTCCTTTCCCCCTCCTCAGTACCACCGACTGAATGCACTGATGGAAATGTTTGGTGACCTCAACTTCACTGTCCTGGGATTCTCCTGCAACCAGTTTGGTCTTCAGTCACCTGGTACGAACTGGGATGCTTTTTAATTAGGAGTGATTTGACCATTTATTCGGATTATTTACCTGATCGTATGTTCACACGTATGTTCACATGTGCTGTATTTATTTGCCATTAATTCTATTTTCCATTTTCTGCTAATTTATACTCCATGACAAATACTGAACTACTTACTCCTCCATGTTTAATTTTGCAGTTATGCTTAATTTTATGATGATTTTACACAATGGATGACATATACATATATATTTTAATATTTAGGTCTTAATATCCAACATCTAAACTGGTGTTTAAAACTCCATCGATTCATTTACACTATTCTGAGGAAGTTTGAGGAAGTTTCAACATATTTTAAGGAAAGCATTGACTAAAAGAAGTTTAAAAATGTAGGCAGAAAAAAAATACAATATAGAAATTATAATTTGTTAAAGATCTCAATTTATTGTTAAAAATTGGGGAAAATTATATGGATTTGATCTGCAAATTTATCTTCTTTAGCTTGTGTTTGCAAAGTTAAATCTGGTTTTTATTTCATTTTTTTGCAGTGCTAAACACTTAACCTTATTTTTACAACTAGTTTTAGTTTTCGTTAATTCATTTTCCTGTTCAGTGGTCTTACATTAGCAGCGTGTCGTTGGCTCCTTTTTATTTCAGTAAACCTTTGACTCATCCGATATGTCAAAAAGTAAAAATTTAGAAAAAGCCCTAAAGGTGTACACTGAATTGTATATCAGCGCTTCTTCTTTTTTCCACTATTAATCATCAGATGAGACTTTAAATTCACCTGGTGTTCCTGTTTATAAAACCTGATATGGAGTGGTTCAAAATGACTCCATCTCTGCTACTTTAATTTCAACACTTCAAGCACATTTGGCTGCTAAAAAGTCTGTATTTGTACTCGTTAAATATGATTATATGAAGTATTTTTGCATTGATATATTATTATTATTTAGGTTAAACATCTGATGACTTTTCTACCACTTTTCTCCAAATTTACGATAATATGTCAGACATCTAACATCAGTAATAAGCATTCTACGCATTTTAAGTTTCAGGACAAAGATTTACAATTTGCACAATTTGCATTTACTTGTATTTACATGTATTGGTGATTCCTCATTTGTTTAAGTATCTCAAAGAAGTAACTATTAATTTACAATGCATAGTATATCAGTTTAATGTAATTCCTGTGTTTTTCATTGTCATCTGTCTAGTTATTGACGCTAAATGCACCTGCTTCTGCATCCTTATATCACTTTTTCTGACTGATACAGTAACATGTTTGATGTCTTTATCTGGCAGAGGTGAATCATGAAACCCTCAATGTTCTGAAGTACGTGAGACCCGGCGGAGGGTTTGTACCAAAGTTTCCTGTCTTTGCCAAAGTAGAAGTGAATGGGTTAAATGAGGAGCCTCTGTTCACATATCTAAAGGTAATATACGGTCTGTGACAGTGTTAAAATGTTCAAGTGGATAGATTAATCAACATAAAGACATATTTATTTGTTTTCAGTCTCTCACTTTTAAGGATATGTTGGTTTTCTCATTGTTTTTTTTTTTTTTTTAATCATTGTAAGTTCAGTATTTTTTGTATCATTTCATTAAGCATATTTTTATTTGTCTACAGTGACTGATGTGGAAAAAAAAACACATATCATTTGTGACAGTGTATTTTTTCAGTATGATTTAATGTGATGTTTTTATAGATAGATAGAGACAGAGAGACAGAGAGAGACAGAGAGAGAGAGAGAGACTTTATTTATCCCAAACTGGAAAATTGTAGTGCAGCAGCAGTATGACACACAGTAAAAGTTGAATGCAAGAATAGAAAATAGATCACAAGAGCAAACACACTGTACATAACAAATTGGAAGAATAAAAATAGAAGTAATAATAATAATAATAATAATAAAAAAAAGCCAGTCTTTTTGCACTTTAAGTGTTTGCTGCTAAACAAGAAACGGAACTGTTAAACTGATTTTCATTGTTCCTGCAAATGTGACAAAGAGCTATTCTATTCTATTCTATTCTATTCTATTCTATTCTATGTTCTGCTGTATTCTATTCTATTCTATTCTATGTTCTGCTGTATTCTATTCTATTCTATTCTATTTTCTGCTGTATTCTATTCTATTCTATTCTATTCTATTCTATTCTATTC
Organism: Apogon hyalosoma; assembly: GCA_037367295.1. Classification (NCBI taxonomy): domain Eukaryota; kingdom Metazoa; phylum Chordata; class Actinopteri; order Kurtiformes; family Apogonidae; genus Apogon; species Apogon hyalosoma. Next base: position 28,047,398 of record JAPQRP010000013.1, read on the forward strand.
ACACTGATATTTCTTATTTTCAGGAATCTTTACCATTCGTTAACCCTGTTATTGGAGACCTCAGGAAGTTTTACTGGTCTCCAATAAAAGTCAACGACATCCGCTGGAACTTTGAGCGGTTCCTCATCAGTGCAGAGGGTGCTCCCTTCAGAAGGTGGGTCCTCCTCCATCCGGTCCAACACTGACCCACGTACGGAGAATCTAATGAGGCTTTGCTCCTCGTCACAGGTACGAACTTCACTGTCCGATGGAGACGTTGGAGAGGGACATCGCAGAGCTGCTTTCATGAAGTCGATTCAGCGTCGGACAGAGTGGCAGAGTGACGATCCCTCGGTAAATGCACTTGTGCACCTGAGCTGGATCTGATGAAGAGGAGCAGGACTCAGAGCTTCAGTGCATTCACTCTGAGGACGGACTCCCTTCAGCCACTGTTGATGTTTCTGTGTCGTCACACATTTAGTGATGTAATAGCACCTCATACACAAACAATAATTCTGAATAAAAAATGTAAAGTAAATCCTGCAGTCATGATGTGTAGTTTTCCCTCCTCGTGTATCAAGAGATATTTAATTAATACAATTTATCTGATATTTCATCATGCAATTTTTAGTCAAAACACAGAAATGTGTTTGGAACAGCAGATGTAAAAGTCCAAACATTCTTTACTCAAGTACAAACCCAAAAGTACAATTTCTGAAATGTATTCGAAGTGTGAACGCAAAAGTACCACTCCACTTTTGTTTCAGTATGAAACAATATACAATATGATATACTTTATCATGCCACATCAGGGGTGTTAAACTCATTTTAGTTCAGATACAGCCCAATTTGATCTCAACAGGCTGGACCAGTAAAATAATTACAGCAAATAAAGTACAATTACATGATGAAAATGTTCACATCTACAAAGTATTGTTTAAAAAATGTGAATAACCTGAACAACCATGAACAATCTGAAATTTCTTAAGAAAAATAAGTGTAACTTTTAACAATATTACGCCTTAATGGGTCTAAATGTACAAAACATTTAGTAACAGTCTTTGTTAAAAGACATTTCAGACACATTTGTTCAGGTTATTCACATTTTGTGTGAAAGGATACTTTGCAAATGTAAAAATAGTTATGTAATTTACTTTTTTTTAAACACTAAAACAAAAGTAAATATTTGGAGTTGTTCTTATTTATAGGCTATTATGAAAGTGTTTTATTTCCGATCCACTTGAGGTCAAATTGGTCTGTATGTGGCCCGTGAACTAAAATAATTTGGACCCCACTGATTGTTAATATCTTTATTGTGATTCTTACATCTCACAAATTCACCCCACGGGCCAGACTGGACAATCTAGACGGATAGTTTTGGCCCACGGGCTGTATGTTTGTCACCCCTGTAGTAAATGAACTGACGCTCACATTAACCACTTTATTATTGAGTCTCCTCGTCGCCGAATTGTCTTGAGAGTCTTTTTACATCCAAACATCTGTCACCAAGCCACTGTCTCTATGATACAAATTAAAAAATAATCTTCTTTGAATACTGTGCAAACAAAGCGACGAGCCTGTGTTGAAAATTCAGGTATTTATGTTAAAATGCAGGGAGTGAAACTGAAAAGTTGTTAGACTAATAAATACTCATGTAAAGTACATTTATCCATAAAACGTGTACGTAAAAAGTACAGTAACAAAGTATTTGTGCTTCTCTGAGAAAGACGAACCTCAACTTTCATTCAGGTTTGCATATAAATTTGCATAATACATTGTAATCATTATGCATTGTATCAATGAAATCATGTTGCATCATATTGCCGTTATATTGTCAATACATTATGAAACAAAGTACAATCAGAAATGCTGTTCAATCCCGTATTTAGTATCAGTAGAACTAATTAATGTAGCTCAAAACTAGTGCAATTGTTATCATCTGTTATATCAACACTTTGTTAATATTTGTGTCATATTAAATATCAGATTCCAATCCTACTGATTTGTAACCCACACTAAATATAT